>OZ005743.1:122885942-123485942 GCA_963930735.1 Dioctria linearis | reverse complement strand
GTAACTACAGCATGGATTTCCATAATTTATTGTTGCAAATATAGCCAGGATTTGCGGTCAATCCTTAAATTAATTTGGAAATTCTTATAGGTGCCTACTCACAAAAGACAACCAAAACAGGCAAATATTTTCAGTTGAGAAATTAAAATAACGCTCATCTCCCAACTACACAACTCTGCGTGTTACAGAATCCGACCCCTGGTACCATATAAATAATACCGTAATTTGAAAAAAAAGTATAGTTGACTTTGTTCACTCTGCGCGACTAGTAATTTTATTCCACCGCTAACTAATTTAAAATTTAGGAAACTTTCATCCATTTTTTACTTGTCGCAGTGAAATCTTTTCGAGTAATGATTATGAGTACTTTCTGCAAATCTATGCTATTCTATTTTCTCCTACATGGTTTCGACTATATCTAAACTTTCTCTCTCGTTATTACTCCGTCATTACTTTGTTAGATAAGACTCCTGCTAGATCCCTAGTTTTCGTTGTGTGACTAGACATAATTCTCGAACATTCTAGATTTCCAATTCTACCTTAGCGTTAATTATTTTTATTTATTATTGAAGTTAATTTTTAATCTCACACAATACGAAAAACCTAATAAGGAAAGTCATTACAGTTGAAATGAGAATCATATCATTGATTTACCTTGAGCTGAGATCGATTTTGATAAATAGGAATAGGAATACTCATCTATCCAAATGAGGTTTGCAATTTATCTAAACCCAAATCCAATATTCGAGTTTGTAAAAAGGCTAGATTTTGCCTAACCACTTTAGGAGAGCTGTTCGTAGGTTAGCTTCTAGTGACTAAATCGCCTCCTACCCTTAATCTAATCTTACCAGAGATTTTACCCATTTGAATTACTTAAGCAGAAACAAAAGTATATTACTCGAGGACGTACTAGAAATCAGGACTGTAGATATTATTTTGCTAAGAAAACTCGATGACTGATATTTACATTAACATATTCAGATTACAATAATATTGTTTCGTTAAGATAAATATCATAAAGCGGTAGGCTACAGATACCGCACAATCTTCTTCGTAATACAAATAAATAATTTAAGCAACACAACGAATTTTGAAATGCGATATGGACACTGTTAATCTCAACGCGATATTTGTGGGATAATCATCTGAAGTTAAATTTGTAAGCTGACAAAAAGAACTGACAAACAATGGATAAGGGAAAAAAACAAAATATTCAACTCGTATATTGAAAATTACGTGAAAGTATATGTAGACAAACTTGCTGTAAACCAAATGTTTCGCAAACTTCTTGGAAAATGTCATAAATAGAATTTGGGATATATACATATATAGATAAGTTTTTCAAATTATTTTATCTCTTAGAAAATTACAGAAATGCAAAAATTAGATAATTTAATACCTATACACACTGAATTTAAAAGGTTTCGTAATGTAAATGTATATGGACGTTTCACTCACGATTAATCCCGGAATGGTTTCCTCTACGTAAAATGGCAAGTTTGGATTTCATTCGACACATATAGCTTCTCTGTTCATTGGATACTTTTCAGCATCATGGGTACATTTTATACTGGGCAGCTTCGTTGCTCGACCCATTAGAGGTAACATACATACATCGATATATAATTTTGCACGAGAAATCGATCAGATCTATCTTGTAAGTAAAATGGGGACCGGGTAGGCATCTATTTGACTATTCCGAAACGTTTTCGCTCCCACCACGGAGCTCGTCAGCGGTATTCCTAATACTCAATGAGATTTTTTCCAAATTTGTTAAACTTTCGAACTATCTATCGCGTTTTTTGTTATTTTAAAGACAATTTCTCAAATATGTATATTATATACCTACATTTATGAAAACATTAGTTTACAATTTGGGTCTCGAAGTATATACGTCGAACCGTTATCCCCGACCAACGAATCTACAGCAGTAGGTGATGGTTCGAACCAGAGGATTTTGTTTTAGTTCCAGGACATTTACTCCATAGGTCAATGCGTTGTATGGGATATTATTTATGAAGGCACCATCATTTAATCCTTGGAAAAACTTTTATCTGTATCACGCATAAGATCTAAATCGTCATCTTCTTATAAGGAACCTTAATCCTATCGATTTTTGTATTTATATTGTATATGTTTTAATATTGTATATATGTATTATGTACCTACGGGTATTCAATTATTGTACTTAAGGTGTAGCACCATATTTTATTGCAATCAGTATCGCATCGCAATTTTTATCTTAATGGAAAAATTATTGTGGGTAATCCTGATATAAATGCGACATATTTTTGAACAGCCAAAACATCTTCTATTGTTAAACTTCAGGGATATGGGATAAAATAGTTACTTTCCCTTAAATTTTCCGTGATATAAATTGCCACGTCATACACTTTAAAACAAGCTGTAGCTACTTATAGGTATAGATAATAAAAATCAGTCTCTCCCTCTCTATTACTTAACACTCTCTTTCTTGATTCTTGCACAAGTCAATTTTCAATGCAGAAGCCGATAGCCGAAACTTCCCTATACATCCCATATTATGTTTTTTGTGTATTTATCCAAAATACGAGCAAAATAAGTGGATAAATAGTCAATGTTGCATTAGGAAACCTTAAAATATTTAAGTCGCCGTCCATTTCTTTTCCAAAAATCGAAAGGACAAGTTACAAAGGGCTAAAATCCTCATAATCCTCACTTGTTTTGGAAAGTTTCTAATATCATCAAACTATTTTTTTTTTTTATTTGTAATTCCCCAAAAAAATTCCTGACATGTAATATTTGTTCACCAGAATGCTTGTCGTATACCAACAAAAGATAGGAAAAGAAAGCCCAAAAGTGAATGGAACATAAAAAACACAAAAAAAAAATAAAAAATTAGTTCCATACCCACACGAAAAGTCAACAAATTAAACACTCACCTTGCCGCGTTAGAAAAGGACACCGCAAAAAATGGATTTACAAGAGGAAAAAAAGGACGAGAGAGGGACTTTACCTAGGACGAAATAATAAAAAAAAAACGCGAACCATTCGTGTGGCAGTCTAATTCGATTTTCGTTTCTTATTTTTTTGTTTTACGGGTGATACTTTTAGCCAAAATTATTTTAATCCAAGTGTGTTTTAGCAATAGTGCTATTGCTCTTAGACTTTATCTATGTACTTTACCTACCTACAATAACAACATATAACTACATAGTAGTAAAAAAAAAGTTAGCATTAAAAAGGATGAGAATTATGAAGCTAAAGACTACCAATTTACCTTCTTTATTTTGTATTTAGAGACATGACACGAAGATGTACGTGTCTTCAACTTTCTTTTTATTTTATTTCTTCAAAATTTGTTTCAGTGCCAAGCAACAGGATGATAAGAAATAAAAAAAAACCTTAATCTAAACCAATTTCTGGTAATTTTCTGTAAATTCACTTTTTGCTCATATACAATTGTTTACAAATGATAGGCTTTTGCCTTTGAAATTATTTTAAGAGGGGACCATTAGCCGGGTGTTTTCACTATTTTCCTTATTATTTTTGTTTTTTTTTTCAAGCACGATGGTATTTTTGATGTCATTAATTATCTTAATGATTTGTGGTTAAGATTTAATTTATTTTATTTTGGGGGAAGATGTAATGGTGACAAATGTTGTGGTTTCAACTGACAAGTTTAAGAAGAAGTAATCTTGCTATGTACTCGTATAAATGCATGATACATAGTTCATTAGGTAAGGGTCTCAAGTCGGGTCCATATGTCATGATAATAATTTAATAGGTTAATGAAAAGATGCAAGCTTTACACATTACCTACGACATATATATAACTTCGTAATTAAATTTATCAGTATGATGATATCCATACATACCTACATTCAATTAGATAAAACTAAACAGTTGCATAAATTAGCTCGAAATAATGTCACTACAGCTTTTTACCTTGATGATTTAAATTCATTTACACTTATCTGAGTTTCAACAATTCAGATTTCTCTAAGGTTTTTTTTTTTTTTTTTTGTAAGAGTCTCACTTGCTGTCATTTTTTGATAAAATTAACTCTCACTTTATGCTTTGTTTCTTTACTGCTCGCTTTATTCAGGGTTTCTTTATGATTAGATAGATGCCAGCAGGTCAAAGTAAATATTAATAATATTTCAAAAATCATACCACAATCCATACCATCTCGTGGGATACTGTAAGGTTCGGATTTCTGACCTTGTCTGTTTACTATCTATATTAATTTTATTATTTACTTTAGATATAAGATTCTAAATTGACCTGTGACTTTTTAAAATGCATACAATATATCTGAACAAACAAAAGATATCTGATTTTGTTAATTTCATAAACATTTTAAATAAGGATTGTCAGTAGTTCAAGTCTGAATCTTTGAATAGCTCAATCTTTTGACGACTTTAGGAGATTGTTCAAGAAACATACCTTGACTGTGTTAGCAGCTACAATTCGAATTATTCTATTTTCTTTGATGACTTTTACTATGTCATTGATATTTCTTTTATTTTTGTATCTTGATCTCATCGGGTATATTGAGTTTGTTATTCCATGTACTTCTGGTCGTCCATCTGTTCGTCTGTCCTCATGATAACGCAAGAATACGTTTACTTAGAGAGCTAAAATTTTGAATACTAGCTTTAAAAAAAAAAAAAAACTAAATTTTAGTTCAAAAATGTGAAAAATCGGGTTACTCCCTCGTGGGGTTGCCATAAAAAAATTTCGGTTTTCAGTATATATTTTGGGACTGCCTAAGAACCCGTTAATATAAAGAGCTGAAATTTTATACACGACGTTTTCATAAAAATATTAAACGCCATTTCAAAGATGAAATTAATCGGGCAACCCGTTCGTGGTGTTGCCATGGGAAAACGATTAGTTTGTTTTTATTTTATTTAATATAAAATCCTTTGAAATTAGTTATAATCATTTTACTGTCTGACGAACCTTTCTTGAAACTTATATAGATGTATGACAATATGCGAAATGACATACGGGCTTTAATCTTGATTGATCATAAGATTTGGTCTGAGACCAATTGTAGATTTCTTCCTTATTTATATTTACACTTACATATTTTTCCAGTTAACATAAGCGTATTGTAAGATCCTTTGTAAGCAGGATGTATTTTTATTTTAAAATTTTTAGCTTGTAAAAAATTGCCTAATAAAAATTTACACATAAAACATGTTCAGATGGCGAAGTTATGTGAACTGACCGGGTATATCGCATCAAGTTAAATAAAAATTGAAAAGTGGTGTTTTGTCCTAAATAAAACTAGATGTTTGTCAGTTGTGAAAATATACCAACTCAACCAACTAAGAATTCAGATTTCTAACACTTAAAATGAATTAATCCTGGGAGTGAGTGGAAACATTCTTTATTTCAATTACATATATTATAAGAATACCACGACAGCATTGTATTAATATTGGTCTTGCTATAGTGTAACATTGAAAAATCTAATGTACAATTACTTCTGCAATGTTTATTGGCCAATCTTCCAATTCGGATTTAGGATATGATATAAATCGGACCTTATACGTAAGTATTTCTGAAGACATATTTTTTTCAGGGATTACTATATAGTTACTTGCAATAATTTTGATTCTTACTTTATATTATATATTTATCGTCCTTTAAAATATTGTAAAAAAATTATATGAAAACGTGAATGATTTAACGAAGTTTCTGATATTTTAATTTATGTAATCTGGTAAATGCTTTCCACACACTTTGAAATAAAAAATTGATAACAGTGCTATCTGATTGTCAGAGATGATTTAATTGAAGCGCGAATATAATACTCTTATTATATTCACAAAAATGATATTATTATTATATTACAAAAATAGTGCATTTGAAATGGACCTTGTGGCTATTCTAGAACAAGTTACACACAAAAAAGAACTCGACTTTTATTGGAAACATTATCGCGGAGATTATCTTAACGTAATATAAAAAAGAGAAAATGTAGTCAACAATGTCGGTAGTTTTTGGATACATTTACTTTATTTTGTAGGTATAGTATTAAAGTTTCAGAGAAATGATCCTTTGGGATGGATACACACAAATTTCAAAAACAAACAATTCATTTTTTACCGTTTTTTGTTTTTTTTTTTATAGATGGAGTTAAAATATTCGCCGATTCCCTTTCTTTTAGAATCAAAGAATACCAACTTTCCATGTGAGACAACAATATGATTTTTATAGGCAACTCAAGTCGACTTCCGTATTAAAAGTTACAAAAAAAAAATATACATATGCGATGCAGGTTCGAATATCGGATATTTGGTTCTTCAACACAGCCACACACGCATACGTACAATTATAAACATTTAATGGAAATAGTAACAAAAATAGAAAAACAAAATTATATTGTTATGAAAATTTTTGTACCTAAATTATGGAACTCCACGCTATTGCGGATTAACGAATAGCATCCTAATTTATCAACTTCGATTGATGTTTTTACATTGAGCTATTATGATAGGGATAAACATAGACATCGAAACTTTATTTTAACGAAAATTGAACTTGAGAATTGATAGTATACAGACCGCCGACGGGCTCTTGACTCCACTGATCACAGTTTTGACACCCAACAATAAACGAGATATTTTTCTTAGGAAAAAAAACAAAATACTCAATTTAATATCATTAGGGTGTTTTTTTATAAAACTTGATATAGTTTATATTTAGTTTGTTCAAAAATCTCTTCCTCAGATTTTGCGATATGTAAGTGATGCTTGACCAGAATGATGCAGCGATAATGTAAAACATTTACATTTTGTTTGAAATATCCTTCGTACATCGGCGCTTTCGGAAAATCCAGCGCTAATGATGGTGTCAAGTAATCAGGTATTTTGTGTATTAATTGTCAATAAATCTAACACGACCATTATCGGTGAGAAGTAATTAAATTTCTGTACGTAGAAGTCTGTATATAGATTCTCTCCAAAACAAGTGCCGTTCGTGGAACTCTGACTTGAGGTAGTTGTTCTTCTAGCCGAGTCTCATAACTAAGTATGTACAGAACAGATATGAAACGGTTCGTATTTTATATTACAAGTAACAGTAATAATGAACTGATAATAGTCCAATTCCTATTAAGAAAATTTACATATGCAGGCACCTTATATACATAGTTAATATATATACGAGGCTGTTATTTGAGTAGCGAATATGAAGATTTCTAACCAATATTTAAAGCACAATTAGTTTTAAGTAGGTCTTTCAGAATCGAACTTTATTAATATGTTCAACATTATCATCATCAACTATCTTACATCATTCGTTTTCAGAAATTCACCTGTTCTTTAACAATATAAAATTGTAAATAAAACTTTCAGGTGAATTCGGAACCATACACTGTGAAACCTCTCAAAGGCAGACAGGCATGGGACCAAGAAAAATTGTTCGTTTAGCGGGAAGTCCGTTATTTAGGGGGTCAAAATAAAAACCCGAAGAATTCTATGCATAGACAGATACATGTTAGTATATACATAGTTAGAGCAAAATTATTATTGTTTAATACTTAACATTACACTTTTGTACTTTTTATAAAAGAACATACTTTCCAGTTATGTACATTATGTATAAAAATATTTATTTCAAAGAAATCATCCATTCCACTCTGTTGTAGACACGTATCCCATAAGCGAACAAATGTTCGTAATGTGTTCGAAAATCTAAAATCATTTTAAGAACCAACCTCGTTGATCTACTGTTTTTAGGGCAAAAATTTTGTAAGGACTGACGCATGCTTTTTTTGAGAATTGGTAGCATTTTCTGCTACAGTTTCAGAGTATCCGAACTGACTTCTGCTCAGTATAACAATGCAAATCTTCCTTCATGTGCGTTAAGATTACTATCGCATATTTAAATATTGGATTGGAAGATATCGAAAATTTGATCATAACCAATCTGTAATATTTTGGATCAAATCCATCATCACGACTATAAAAATATGTTTTCACGAATCTTGATTTTGGAAATTAGTTAATGTGGAAAAAGCAGGGACCGTAGTTAATATAAGACCTATGATAAAAATTGCATTTTAATTGTTATTTACCGACCAGTTTTTTTTTGTTAACCCTTAACCATATTTCACAATTTATTTATTTTTGTTTTCGTTGGTTATGAAATAAGAGTTATCAATA
Source organism: Dioctria linearis (assembly GCA_963930735.1). Taxonomy (NCBI): domain Eukaryota; kingdom Metazoa; phylum Arthropoda; class Insecta; order Diptera; family Asilidae; genus Dioctria; species Dioctria linearis. Next base: position 123,477,780 of record OZ005743.1, on the reverse strand, counting down.
ACTTTTGTAATTCTTCTCAATAATAAGAGTTAGGAGAATTTAAATACCGGGCTCGTTTTTAATATGCAGCAAAAATTTATAAGAGTCGTCTAATAGAATTAATATGACAGAAAACGTGTCGACTAACGAAAAAAATAAATTAAAATTGAGGGAATGGATAACCAATAAAATAAAAATCGAAAAATAACTCTTATTATTGGCAAGAATGAAAAAAATGATTGATAAGCCTTATTCCACAACAAACAACATAATAATTTCTGAAATAATGGTTATCAGATAACCAAAAAAAAAACAAAATAATAATAAATAAATAAAAATTAACCATTAAGGTGCAATTTTGAATTTTATTGGTAAAACTTTTTCAAATTACGTCAGAAATTTAAATTACACCTTATGAGGAGAAGATTTGTCCTATTCAATAAAAGATCTGATCAATATTTCGTCTGATTTGATTGTTTGAAAAATCTAAAATTATTGTTATTTTCGGTCCCTCCATAAAAGTAATGGATAAAAGCATTGCGAATTTTATTAAACGTTTTTCCATCTTACTCCTTCCGTACCTACTTATAAAATTAGAACATCAGACTTATAAGGATCAAACTGTACATTCTAAACAAAACACATAAACGTGAGACTGACATGGACAGAAAATGTTCTCACTAATCTTTCAAAACTACGAAATAATTCTTTTTCGAAAAGTTGCCTAACTAAAAGAATTTCGAAATTGGTTCCATCGAACGAACAATCTGTTATATACATCAATTCCGCTAAATTGTTCTAAGTACCTACTTAAGATTATAAGAATTGCTTACAAGATGAAACGTACAATGACAATTTCTCTTTTTCAGTTTTATAAGAAACTAGTATTGAAAAACGTGTTTCTCTTTCCGAATGTATAGATATAACACATTTTGGCATTATATTTGCCTTTTAAAGCATGCATTTTCTTTTCTTGCGGCAAAAAAATGTGTCTTTATTTTTATTACAATCATCATTCGCTGACTATATGTAAAACATACGTGTTTATGTATGTGCCTACAATTATCATTGTAGTCGAGTTCTTAAAAAAATTATCAAAAAATCACTTTCAATAAAATTGCAAAGAAACCGTCCGCTTATGAGCAAGCAGCAAATTTTCCACGCCCGCCTAGAAGACGTGTCCTGTTAAAAGGGGTAACTCTGCCATATTAATCCCTTTTGTATCCACCTTACGAGTAATTCTAATATGCTCATAAGAAGTGCCCGTTAGGAGATTTCACTGTAGGTATTTTACAACATTCTGTATACTGCATTCAAATAGATAGAATCTTATTGCCGATAGAATATCTTGAAGAATTATCCGACAAACTCGAACTAGGCGAACCATCGACAAACACCAATTTGTTAACAATTATAAAAATGGTGTGTTATATGGATATGTGGATATTTTTAATTTTTATTTTCCTGTATAGATATGTATTTAATATAAGTATCGAACTATTTTCGTATTACCTAGTATATACATGCATTTAGATAAGTTAAAAAAAGCAACGGACTCAGAATTGAACCCTAAGGAACACCATTACGTTTGAAACTGGATCAATTCTATTAGTCAAATATTTTCTTCCTCGACAACATCTGAAAACACTTAACTTCACTTCATTTTATATAACTTTTAATTTTTGGTATCAAATTATAACTAATACATATAAAGTCAGTTAACTAAAAATTATTAAAACTGGAAGAAGCAACTTATGATTTTATGGTTTTTTTGCTATTAATACAGATTTTAATGTTGGTCTAATTTATCCAAAAACTCTATCAAACTTATTATTTCGAAAAGAATTGTTCTAACTTACCAATAGCAATCTTTTATGAATGTTTAAATATTTTGGTTAAGCCAAAAATCATCTTTGATTAGACTAATCCTCAAAAACACTCTCTTCACTAAATCACTTTTTTTTTTTATAGTTAGCAATAGAAATAGTTACAAAACTACATTTTATATTTTTTTTATATTTTCCGGGTTTCATTTTATTCACTTTTAAGAAAATCTTTATTTTTTTATGTTTTCCCTAGCCATAGTCGGTAGGTACTGCCTGCTCCGCCTTAATGTTTCTTTTTCACAAAATTTTATTTAATAAATATTTTTAGCACTTTTTTCTACGAAGTTTTATTTTTTTGTTTTTTCTGGATGAAAATCACTAAAAATCTTAGAAAAAAACATCACAAGTCAGTAGAAAACAAGACATGTAAAAACTGAGCCGCGATACAGGCGAAATGTTGTTAGTTCTTAAAAAGTTGAAGAAAAGAAAAAAAAACAGTCAAAATCCGTTTGAAATCTGAAGCTATAATCTAAAGCACTGCAAAAAGAAAAAAAAGAAAAAACACTAAAATCTCTTTATAAGATCGAGGTATTAAAAATCCAAAAAGTTTCTAACAACAAGAACAACACAGCTTAAGGTAAAGACTTAAGAACAAAACAAAATACTTTTTTTTCTTTACAACATCCTAAACCGCCGTACAGACCGAGTGTCTAAAGGCGAATGCGACCAACGAAACTTTGGCTTAAGCATAGCAGCTATGAACTAGCTTAGCGCTACTAAATACCGCGCCTGTGGATGGTGGATACCGCAACATTTGGGGTAGAAGCTTGACGGACACTGAAGCGCTTTCGCTTAGATTTCTGATGGTTCTGGCGGCTCTGGCTGTTGTTGTTCCTCTGGCTGAACACTATATCTACGGCGGCGGTGGTGGCGGCGATGGTGGTATTACCACTGTAGTTAGTAGGTAGATAGACTAGGTAGGTGTGTATGGTTCCCTTCAGTTACCTACCACTATAAGAACGATGAAGTGAGTGAAGATGTTGGACACGTTCGCTCGCGCTTTTACCGCTTAATAAGATGTGTGTGCAGCTTTTACACTAAACTTTCGTCTTTTTCTTGGCTTTTATCAATGTTTATGTTGCTTGCTACACACATATTATATGCCAACACTCGAGTACGCACTAAACTGTCGTCGCCGTAGTCGTTAGGCATCTGTATATCTATATATACAAGAAAAAAAAACAGTAGAACTTTTATATTTTTACTCTATCCCCCCCCCCCCCCCCGCACGCAAATGGCTTCCATAATTTTATATACAGTTATACATATATATATATATATATATTGCGCGACTCTTTTATTACGAACACACCTACTACTAACTGCTGACTGCTGTACACGTAAGCAAGCCACCAAAACAACAAATGGAAAAAAGAAGTGAGAAAAAATATACCCGAAAGCACGTTCACTTGTTTTCTTCTATAAACGATAAACCGCCATTAGTATGTTTTTTTTTGGGTGGGGACTTGTTGTTCCCCTTCAGTAGGAGTAAAACCCCTCCAGCTTATTACACAAGGTGGGTGACACAAAAGGTATCGTGTCATGCTATGAAATACATATGAATACGCTCTGAGCATATGCAAAAATTGTTCCTGTCACTACCACAAACGAAAATATATCAAATCATATTAAATTTTAATTTCCCCATGAATCCTAAATAACTGGAGAATGGAGCTGATCCCCAAATACGGGCGCACTTCAATTGGAACACAAGTGGTACCCCTACATTTCGAGATATAGTAAATACAGCAACAACTACATAAGCTTTCATAACACCGTTAAACATTAAGAGAAGCAGCAGCAGCAGCAGCAACAACAACAACAACAGCAATAACTCAACGCCAGCAACCACTTGAAATGGAGCTGAATGATAGGGTGCCTCTCAAATGAGAGGGGTGGGGATGGTGTGGAAAAAAGCTTTTTCTTACATACCTAGCTACTTCAAAGTTTCCACGTTTTCCTGTTACAAATAAAAATATTTACAAAAAAAAAAAACAGATATCCTGCACCCTCTTTTCTAGTACACTTGGCTGCACATGATTTACTGCACATGTATTTGGTGGGCAACAAAACGTGAAAAACCTCCTTCTCTTCGCCTATATATATAAATAAAAATGGGTAATTCCCCAAACAAGTACTTTCCTTCCACCCATTAAACTCACACTTGGGCAGTAACATGGATGTGTATCGCGATATACCAATGGCTGGCACAGCAAAACCCGGTTTTGTTTAATTCCCCTATATCAGATGAAACTTGTTTTGTTGAATTAACTGCTCCCCCCTGATGATTTTATCCACGTTGAGTGAAACCATATTAGTTTGTATTTGTGTTTTAGAGAAGGGATGGATTTTATTTAACGGAAGGGGGAGGGGGGTCCCATGACCTGCGCACTCCTAATGTAATATTCGGTTGGTTGTGTTGAACTCATTCCAATTCGATCAATGGCTTGAAGTGGGTACTCGCCACTCTTTTAAGCATTTTTTAAGGGGAAAATTTCATTTCCCACTTTTGTTAACTTTTAGGGGAACCATTTTTGTGCGCACATCATTTACACCGTATAATTGTTCCGTCGCTAATTGTACACAAGAAAAAAGGGGAGATATGACGAACAACAGTTGTGTAAACTTTTACCCCTATATAATAGGTAAACAAGAAAAAAGGAAATTTTGAAGGGCAAGTCTTTTATAGTTTTAACAATTTTTAATTCTCCAAGGCAAGAAAAGTAAAATAAAGCACGACGACGGCCGCAAGTTGTACAACATCCGAATCATTCCGAGGTATCGCCGTTCTAATTGCTGTCTGCCTTAAACTTGTGAAAGGTCAGGTTCCCTTTTCTTTTTTCTTTTTTGTACATAATTTAATCTTTATTAGTATTACCAGATGGAGCTGGTGCTGCTGCTGTTCTGTGTCGTGTTCATTTGGGGGTTGGAAAATATTTGTATAAAATGTGACGCCATCCCGCCGCCGAACACCCTCCCAACCGATATTAGCGATGGTTAACGTACTTAATAAAAACAAGGAGAGGACGATGACGACGAGTTGCGTTATGGTCAGTTTTTTTTTTTTTTTTATTTTCATTTTTTAATGGGTGGAAAAAGGGTCGTTCCCGACCTAGTCCGTCGACACTGCATCGCTTGCCAATGAAAATCGACGCGGTGCGATGGGAAAGAAATGGAACAATTATAAATGCCGGGATATTTTCAACGTTAAATTGGTCTTTAAGTGTAAATTGATCGATATGGCTTAAAGTAGATTTCCCTGCCAGACGCTTTAATATGGCGAGCAGTTAATTATGGGTAAAATTGTTCTTTTCTTTTTTAAGAATGGTTGGAAGAGACGAGAAGAGAGAGATTTTGAATTGCGTTTATTTTATTTTTTGTAGGTCATCAGATTAATGATGTCGGGCGGGATGAGTTAGAAAATTGTGTCAACTTTTATAGGTAACTGTGCCTTGAATAATATTTAGATGCCAATTTAAGGAGAACAGCTAAGGAATGGTGAATGCTAATTACACGTGGTTTTTTTTTCAGTGACTTATAAACAATTCATTTTTCCATTATTCAGAATTTTCGGGGATGACTATAAGAAAAGGACTTGTGGACTTTTACAAAGCGAGTATCGCTCATTTTTTATATTATTTAATTATGTTCCGACATATTAAAATTAGTTCGAATTTGAAATTGTTAACTACTGACAACAGAGTACAAGAAATTGCATAGGATACTAAATGGAAGGACTAAAAAAAGAAAGAAAAAAAGAAATTAGTGTCTATAGAATATCATATTGGGGACATGTTGAAAAATTACCTTAGGGGCATATTTTGAACGCAGATTTACAAAAAGCCTATGAAAAAAATGTGAAGGCTGGTTTAAATCGCTGAGAGATTATTTTAGCCGTTATGGTAATTCGGAGCAGGAATGGGATATATGTTGGTCAGAAATGCACTAAAAAATGCAGCGGAGGAAACTTACGATAAGAAAGAATCTAGCTCAGGGTTGCCACTTTATGACTATAGTCATAACCAATGACTATTTAGCCCTTACTGGCACTTAAATATTATTCCCAATTAGTTAACTTTTTACGAACAAATCCTAGCTTTAGTAAGTTTGTGTGATAGTGTAAAAGCTATCTATTTTAATGCATCGACAGATGTATTAAATTCACAATGCAGATTATTGGTAATTTTTCCCAAGAGAAAATGAATTTTATATAATGATGGAAATGTGGCATTTGTGTTTAAAGAATTGGCGGATTTTATGTGAATCTTAACTACTTTAGCAGTAGGTATAGGTAGGTACTGCTATTGAGCGTGTTTCTTTTTTTCAATTATGGATGATGTAAAGAGTAAGAATCGTTAAGGCCGTGGAAAGTATTAGGCATGCGAAACTGTTAATAAACAACTCCCTCTGTTAGAATTGTTTATTTTATTTTTATTTTTCACCCGTCTCTAGCTACTTTCAAATTTATAACTGCAAAATATGTGAAACAATTATAAATATTAGGTATTATAATTGAATCCACAATTTATTTATGTAAGTTGTACCAAGAACGAGTTAAATTTGTTGTTATTGTTATTTTTCAAGTATTTTTTATTGAAGTTATTAGAAATAATTTGTTCAAGAAGATCATGGGACGAACGGTGTTTTCGCACATTTTGGGCTATTACAAGTCACCAACAATTTTCAAAAAACAAAAATTTGCAATCCTTGAGAGTGTCACCCATTCAAACGATACCCTCTTACAAGGTACAAAAAAAAATTATTTCTTTGAAGGGGGCCAAACCAACCCCCATAGCAAAAATAAGAAAAAATATTTCGTAATCTTTGACTGTGCGTGTCACAAGAGCTAGGATTTTGCGATATTTTAAATTAATACGTCAGGTCCTTTGACATGTATGGCATCAACTGTTTCATTTTTTTTTTATTTTTTTCCATTTTGGACTGATTTTGTTTGCAGGAGTTACATTTACCTTGATTTCAATATTTTATTATTCATATTACAAGTTCAAGCAACTACAAATACATTCGAAATATTTCTTTTGTTTTTTTTTTAATCTAGCCTCGTATTACATCAAATATTCATTAAACACGATTTTTACGGAAATAAAACTAAGCAATTTTTGTTCGTCCATCACTAAATCTAGGTATGAGGGACAGAGAAAAGATTACAAAACTTATATTGCTATCTATTTCTATTTTGTATATTTATTTGGAAAATCTACTGACTGAAACTAGACTATGTAGGATTTCGTATAAAAAATATAAAACTATGGAAAATTGATACGATGTTAATGTAAACAATTTCAGAAGTATCAGGGGTCCATGTTTAGAAATCCATATACAAATTTTTCTTTTAAATCTAGCATTCAATCAGGAAATCTACCACTTAGTAAATATTAAATCTACCAATATGATTTCATTCAGTGTTGGCAACCCTGATCTAACTCCGAAAATACCGAAGGGAAGAAAAATACATGTAATGAAAAGAACAAAAAAACAAAAAGGAAAAGGGTGGGAAAAAGAGGGCAGTGAGGGGAAAGATAAACACATGCATAAATTAAGATCCTTTCCAGTTATTCCTATCAAAATTATTTTATTTTATTTTAATGCGTTTTTCTGTTATGTATTAGGCTTAGATACGTAGATTGTAACATAAGTTTTATACTGTGCCACTACTAATGTCATTTTAAGCGATCTGACGTTTCTATCGTAAAGTTTGACTTATAGCATATAACGTACGTACTCAGAACGTTTTGTCATATGAACGCTATTTGTTTCCTTTTTGTTGACTTGAAAATTTCTTCTCGGAAAAAAAATACATGGAAATAAATCGTGGACATTTTTGTGTGATGATTTTTTATGATTTTCAAATTGGTGTGTGTACTGATAAAATTCAATCTGAATACAAGTATGACCATACTTCGCTGCCGAATGAATTTCGTGAAGGTTGTCCAAAATTGGTTGTTGTTCCAGAAAACATCGATGCAGTGCGCAAGAAAATACTGTTAGATGGTCATGTGACTTATCTTGAGTTAGAGGCGATCTTAAGATTTAGCGTTGTGAGAAATCTCTGTTCTTGTTGGATTCCGCATAATTTGACAATCGCTCAAAAAACGCTCGTATCGATCAGTGAAAATAAATGTTAAAAATTTACTATTTCGGTGCTTCACAATACGTAGGAGACCCGTCTTGGATATATTGCTACTAAGCCGGAAATTATTCGTCTATAGTAGTCTGAAATTCACTGAAAATAATTTCAATGATTTTGAAAAATGCATTGAAATGCAGAAAAAATATCGAGCTTTTCGATCCAGCTATTAGAGAAGTCACATCATTTCCAGAATAGACTACGAGATGGCAGCAGTATATACAACAAATTGCGTCGATTAGAAAATTTTTATTTGTATAAATGTAACATACAATTTGAGCTATAATCATTAATTTGCCTGAGGACAAAATGCATTGACATGTCTCACAGGAGCTCCATTTGAAACATCACGAAAAGTTTGAATGAGTTCTTTGTTTAGGGGTTTATCCGTAAATATTCGTCAATTTCATCGGAATTTAGTTAATTTTTGAATTTGAGCTCGATCTGTTGTATCATCACTAAAAATGTTTGTGATTTTGTTATTGTTAACGCTTATAACCGCCAATGAGCTAGCATGGTTAGAAATTGGAATTATATCCGTACAAGATAATTCATAGATTTGGTATTGACAGTGAAGGGCAAAAAAAATTAGATTTTAGGTTTTTGAAGGGATAATTTCTGTAATTTTATAATGTGATATACCGTTTTATGTGTATAAATCTACGAAAACTTGATAAATTGAAGTAAATAAATGTAATAACGTAATAATTTAACGTCAATATTTCCTAATTTGACAGCTACCGAAAAGCATTTTATTTGAGTTTATTGTAATACGCAGCTGCACAATAAATTGATTAAAACTAATTATGGATCTAAGAATTTTTAAATTTCGTATTTTGAAAATTGTTTGGTTCCATGACAGCAACAACATCAGCTGTTTATCTTTTCAAAGTAGGTTGATTGAACCCGTCCATGGTATGAAGGTGCATAGCCTTCTAAAAAATATCCTAGTTTTTGCTCGTCACTTGGTCGACATTTTTATAAGCCGATTTGTTTTGAGTTGATTGAAAGACATAATGAGTTTCGGAGTACTAACCCTGCAAACATTTTAGCGAAGAGCTCACTTATTTGAAGTAATCTCGATTTTGAGCAACAAATGAGATTTTCGAGCTTCTCCCGAGATTCCTTCGTTTCTCTGATTATGTTACGAATGAGAGGAAAATAGAGAGCTCAGCATGACAATTCCGATTTTTGCCCGCGATTTCTCCATTTCTCTGATTTCAGCATTACAATGAAATGTTTAGTGGCATGTGCTAAAATGTCTAGTATTTATCTGATAAAAGTGATATAATTAAAGGTGCGATAAAGTGACCAAGACAACAATGCTCACGCACGGACCTTATTTTCCACTTAAAATAAATAAATGTCCATAAAAACTCGCTCTGCGCGAATCGCTTACGAATCGAGAATAGTTCGCTTCTCTTAATATATACGAAATATATAACATCACTAACACAAACACATTATCCGCATAACTTTGATTTAACATAAATTTCGGTTCGTCTTAGGATCTAAAGAAATTCACAATCGAGAGAGAATCTCGGGTTGATAAGTTGAAAATCATGTTCCTTTCACTACGCGCTGGTAGTCTATTTTTCGTTCGATATCGAGTTCGATCTCGAAGCTTAAGCCAGCGATTACAATTTGCTAGCAATCGTTTTCGAATCATGATGTTTGCAGGAAAGTTACCAAAGCGCAATACCGGATTTAAATTATTAATATCTTCATCTTTTCAAAGGTACGTCGCTGCCGGAAAAGTTTGTAAATGCTTTTGTGGAAAAGGTAATCAATAAATGTCCAGCTACAATATGCTCCTTACATTTTGTTACAGTTCGGGAAGACCAAACCCTACTATGTGTTGAACTATGGATTGCTCTTGGATTGCTTCATTCATTTCTTGTCTGGTTTAATGATATTTGAGGCAAAATGAAGTAGGAAATAACCGGAACATAGTACTAGATAAGTGCGGCCAACAAGGGAACCTGTGCTTGCAACTTTATCCTACTTGGTATAAACGGATTCTGATTTACAAAGAGTGAACACAGTTCTACTTGCCGAAAAAAATTAACTATTACTACTCTCGCATTCTAGTAGTTCTGAATCTTTTGAATAGTACCTACACAGTGAGTGGAAACAATTTGTGCTAGAAAGCTTAGGTATTTTTCGATATGATTAGGGAAACCTCCACCATGGAAACTGTAGATTAGGTTTTTATCCCTAAAATGCAGGTAGGTTTTTTTCCATTAAAATGTAGGGAATATTCCCTAAAATGTAGGCAATAGGTAAGCGTACTACGCCTGAATAGCTGAATAGCTCATTTCTTATGTGACATTGTTTTTTTTTTTTTCATTATAATATGTAACTAGTATCGATATTAGTGCTGGCGCTGAGGCGGTGGGCACGCTCAAACAAAATAGTGTAAGACAATTTATATGATTTGTTTTCAAAAGCAATGTGTGAATTATATTAATGAAAATATATTTGTAAGTGTTCCATAAAAAATATAGAATAATTCCTAATTTATTGAATATTCTCTTCATTATATCCGGGAAAGCTTAACAATTCGAGAACTCATTGAATGCCCCATTGATTTGGGAAAATTAAACTGATTTTCCCTTTCTATCAGAGAAAAATACATTTATTTTCAGGAAAAAACGTGTATTAAATTTAGGAAATCGTCCTACTTTTTTTACAGTGTAGAATAATAACGAATTAATAATAACCATTTAAAATTAACGCTATTTATGTGGAATATAAATAAATCGGGGTGTTTACAAAATTTCATTGGAAATCAATCATTCAACTAGTAGAGATATATTTGGATGTTATTAGAAAATAATTGAGTTTGTAATAGTGGGTATCGCAGGGGGCTAACTTCTTCATTTTTGATAAAATACTCTGAGTCAAGTATGTTAGCTCCAATCTGCGGAACTATCACGTTTCTGTAAAATGTCTGGCTCTGAAGTGCTGAGCATAGAGCACGAAATTGTTCAATTAATTTGAAAGGTATATGTGAAGCGTATAATAAGGTGAAAAATACAAATCGATTTATGAAATTTTTTTTAAAGAAAACTTTATGTCTTACTATTTATTTAGAATACCATGATCGAGAACGGTTAGTTGAATAAAAAAAAAAAAAGTTTTCAATCGCGAATGAATATCATCAGAGACGAAATTTTTTATATCTTGTGCATGTATTCCAAATAAAATAAAATATTATCTTATCTTACCTTATCTTACCTTAAACTAACCGACTAAATGTTATATAGAAAATGACAAAGCCATCTTGTAGTAAACATATCGCTAAAGTATTTAATATTTACTTCAATGAGTAGAATTCTTCATAGACTCTTTATGTCAGTTTGTAACATCCAGAAAAGGTAGTTATGCTCAATATATCAGCTATGTCCATACCTGGTAACTTATGTAGTATGAATAACAGTTAAGCGTGGACAACAAATCTATTGACTTGAAATAATCTGGTTGACAGAATCAAGCTTAAATAATCGAATTGGAACAGGTTAGATTTTTCTTAATACTGTTTCCAACACGAATCTGATCACAAGTTAATTTGTTAGTTTCTCTCAGTCTTCAGTCTTTAGTTCCTAATTGTTATTTATTTTTATCGTCATTTATATCGGATAAAATGTGTGACATTAATGTTAATTACTGTGTTATTTTTTCTTTTGGAGTGCGTTTTTTATCTTTTTTACTTTTTACGATATTTCTAGTCAACTTGTAAATTTGTGTTCAATTTTCTTAAGAAACTGCTTAAAAGATTTAAGGTTTTAAGTTTTTAAGCTTTAAATTTTAAATATTTTCTGATATGAGATTATAAACAACCCACAAATAAATGTTCTTACTGAAACACAAAGTTCTCAAGCCTTGATAATGGTCTAGACTACACGAAAGATCGAAATATTGGATTTCCAGAAATAAATGATGGCTTAAAAAACCAAATGAGTTTTTCTATTAAATAAAGTAGAATGCCGGGTCATATAACCCCACATACATCTTATCTTTATAAAAAATAACAAAGACCAGTTAAGGCATTTGAATTTGGAAATTCATTTGAACGAAAGCATGAACTACAATAATTTATATTGATGCTCGTTGGGTACCTCTTTCCTTAATTCTACAGCAGAGCGCTAACCTCTCGCATTTATATGAGGAAGATGAAAGTCTGCATTTAAGTGGAAAGTTTAAAAATTGTTCAGAAACTAACAAAATACAAATCTTTAGTCGAAATAATTCAGCGGTTTGTGATTCGTTGATTTTAATTTAATATACATATTTTACCTAAGCAAACGTACCTATACAGAATTTTTAGTTCAGACTCTGTAAATTTTTTTAATTGAATAACATCTCTAAAGAGTTTAGTATCCAACTCAAAAAACACAGATCTTAAGGTACTGATGGATCTAAGCCGGATCAAGGAACCGGCACGGGAGTTTTCTGCGAGGAGCCTGAGATTGAATTTGTTATGCACCTTGAAAGCCATGCTACGGTTTTCCAGACAGAAGTCAAGGTTCTCAGACACTGAGAACAAGGAGATAGCCATCTGCTCAGTCAACCAATCAGCTGTCAGGGCTTTGTTTAAACCCTTTATAACCTCCAAACATTTAAGGGAGTACAAAACCACCCTGATCTCCCTGTCTCGGAATAGAGGGTGATAGTGCAGTGGATGCCGGGGCACAGTAACATTAGCAGGAATGAGAGGGCGGACGAGCTTGCTCATCTTGGTGCAGCCTCGGAGGAACCTGCCTCTAAAGTCGAAATTGCATCAAAATGCCTTATCTGAATCATTTCAAGCTGGGCTGACCGCCAACACAGTCACCTTTGGTTAGAATACCCTTCGGATAGAACAACAAAATAACTGTGGGGTAAGCCAAACCCAAATCACTTGAATAAGCTCCTAGGAGTTAACAAGCCAACGCTGAGAGTTCTAGTGTCCTTTCTCACTGGCCACCTTCATTATAGGATGAGACATGTGACTTTCATTATCACTGTCCGGTACTCTCAGGAATACGTTACAGATTCCTTGGCTTACAACTTTTGGACGAGTTACACCATGACGGAAAGTAGGGCTGGGGATCAATACTGAATTTTATAGGAGCGTCCGGTTGGGATATATGAACGATCGCTCATGGGCCTGGAGGGTGAACAATGGGCCTTGATTTGGCCTATACGTTCGGCGGATCCCCTCGGGATCCCAAACCTCTGTTTCAGTCAATCAATCAAGGTACTGCCATACTACATGGGTCTCCGTGCTTCGGATCTTTCGCCCCCTACCGCAAAATTAAAGAAAAAACTTTCATTCTCTGTGAGATTTTGGTAAAATTTTATGAATCGATTGGACACAATCATACTTTGGATGCAGTCACGAAATCTCGTGCACAACATATATCAATTCATTAATTTATACTATACTTAGCAGTCCGAGCAATTTAAAGACTAATCTAATAAATACACGATAAGTTATTTTTACGTAGGTATTTTCCTTCTTGCACAAAAAAAAAATAGTGTCAGCAGATAGTAAATATCTACATAACACAAACTAAATCCTAGAACTTCTATAATATCCAAGGTATCTTATCGTGAAGGTAAAAAATTCGAGGGACTGGAAGTAGAGTTTAGAATCGAATACTTATGTAATAGAAAATTATTTCCAGTTCGTACTATTTTGGATTTTGTTGACTATTCTGAATTATCTTAACTGTCCGTAATTCAGTTCAGTTAACTGATTGTGATTTTTTTTTTATAAGCCTGCGAGTAGATCCTTTTGATCAGATTAGATGAACCCTTTCTTCTAGGTATATACATAAAGTGAACAAAGATAGTGGTATGTCTATAAGCCAGTCGTTACTCATAACTCGAATCTCTCGAACAAGTTGAGAGAGTAAAGGAGAACGAAAGGGATAATGCTTTTCAGTAAACTTTTGCTTATAGTGATTTTACATAGTATCAACTTGAATTTCGCAATTTTGTGCTTATTACTCAGATCTTAATAATATTTTTAATGAGATCTTCGACACATTTTTGATTTCAAATCATAGAAAATTGTTATAGGAAGATTTTTACTTCATTCAGGTCTCCCGATTTTTGAACTTCTTACTACTATTAGTTTATAGGTTTAGTATGAGTTTACAGGTTTTCCTTTTTTTTTAATAAATTCTAACCATGAGAAACAATTCAATTGAGTTCAATGTTAAGCAATACGTTATCGAATGTTCTAATGAAAAATTAATACTGCATTTATAGATTTCTGTCTTATGTTCACAGATCACCCCAAATATGCCTTATACACTGCACTCGAGAATCATAGACTTTATTTACTTTTACTACATATACTTTTATTTACTTGTATATTAGGTAACAGTTTTTTAAAGCGAACAGAACACTTCGTATGTATGTGACAAGTTTTTAAATAATTATGTAAGCGCCTTGAGAAATTGATAGTTACTTTAATTTAATTAAACATATTTGTGGAAAATTGCAATTAAATTTTCTTTTTTACAAACGGCAGACTAAACCCGAAGCACTGTATGATGATTTGATAGCAAAAAACAAAATTAAAGAGCCGAATGAAACGAAAAAGGCACGAAAATACCATCTCAATCATGTCCCAAACTCATCAGCGGTAACATTCCATTGCATGATCAATAAGAAAAAAAAATAATTTAAGACAAGATCACACAAAAAATTCGATTTGCAGGAGATGTGTATGAAAAAGTATATGACCAACATCTAAGAAAGCTTCGTGGTAATGAGAAAAGTTTTCGCCTACAATCGTTGATACACTGACAACAAAATTCGAGTAATATCTGAAGCTTATATTCCCAAAAAATGAAATGCTTACCTTGGAAAATGAAATGCGAATTATTCAAGTGGTGCCTTGTAACTTTTTAGCAGTTTATCGAGAGCCTTCCTGAAATCAGAAAAAAAAAATGAAAATTATTAATAAATTCGGTAGGCGCTAAAAATAGGTGTATAATTAATATTAATTAAGAATGAGTGACTATATTAATAAAAATAAATAAAGATCAATGATATCAAATCATTCTGAGTCTTGTCTTGTCTGTCAAAAGAATATGATGAAAAGAAAGTCTCTTTTCGACCAGATGTACCTAGTAAAACAAATAAGTCGTGTGTAATGAAGGGTTAATAATAATATTTTCTGCCCAACAGCGATCCCTGAGGTACCCCGTAACTAATTCGTATCATATAATTGGAATTGAATTTTTATTATGCCATCCTGATATGACATCAGTGACTATCGGAATATCTGTGTATAGGAAAATCGATATTGTGAGGCTAGTTTTTCTTATATTGTCAAATTGACATTTTACGATTAAATGCCAATGAAATCAGAAAATAGACTGCCAAAGTAAGTAATTGAATGCATGATCTAGCTATAGAAGCTAAATCTATTGGACAGAGATCATGCCATTAAAACACTATTAGCTATCAATATTATAGTTGTGCAAATAATAAAAGCTATCCCACACGAATATCACTGCTTCAATTAGAATACGCAAAGGATTCGTAGTAGCGAATATAGGGCTACACAAACAATACTATTATGTACAATTTACATTAAACGGATCTAATAAATAATGACAAATTACAGAGCTACGATGATAACTATTCAATTACTAAAGGATTACTATTGTTTTTCAAGTTATGGGCTCCATACCATTCAGCGACAAATGGGCTAGAAGAGCATCACGTCAATACGATCACGTAAGCAAAAACTTGCTATGGCGGATGAGAAAATCAGACGAATTAATCTGGTGAAAAGAAATATACTAACAGAGATGAACCACACTAATTTCAACTTATTCTCTCCTGTACTTGTAGCCAGCGTCAAATTATTGTGTTATGGTTAAGATTAGGGGCGACTAGGCCACTGGGTCTCTGTGGATACCGAAATCAGAATTTATCTATTGTGTCCTCCCCTAAAGTACGTTAGACTAAATCTAGCCCGTTTACGAGCTCAATTATTGCCTCTTGAGAGTTTGCTTTCTAGTGATAAATGCTACTGCAGTAATTTGAAATCTTAAAGCTGCAAGTGCGGATATTCTTGAAGATTTCTCTTCAAACAGTCGACAGAGTTCGGTGATGGATTTCCTTGTATTTTCTTCAAATAATAACAGAAGGAACCATATCTAGTGATTACATTAGAAAACAGCCTGAGCAATTTTATACTAAAATCAATTAGTTGCCGTGTCTACACAGGAGAGAGGATGAACTTCGAATTATAAAAAAGTGAAATCGCTTTCATAAAATTGTTTGTATGTTTGCACTTCTGATTATGCTTAATAAGGAAAGAGATTACTTCAAAACTCATCCCATTATTTTCTAAATGTAGATTCCTTAGACTTAGTCTATGTCATATGTGTCAGTGGCTTAGATTTAATGAAACTGACTATAACATATCCCAGAGCCGCTCTCCACCAGAAGCTATGATATTAAGTATGACATAGGAAAAAGCTCTTTTGCTACTAATCCACCTAATTAATCACTGAAATGAAGGACAAAATCGAATAGAACCTCAGACAGCCTAGCGTGCTCAAATTTTTCATTAAAAAAAGAGCGGTATTTGCTTAGTATCCAAATTAGTCTACCGTTATTAGTATCTAGTAGGTACGAGAAAAGCCAATCTACTTAAAAATTATAATCTTCCAAAGTGTTCTATTTTATCAGTCCACAGTTAAGTAGTATGGAGTGTCGTCAGGGTTGGACACCCTTTTAATTTTTGCCCATAACTTCAGTTTAAAGAATACAAGAATATCCTTGTAAAGGTCTGGGGAAAAGGAGCACTTTTGCTGAACATTGCAAATTGAATGGGTGAAAAGTGAAAAAAATATAGGCATTTAAAAAAAAACAAGTGAAATGCTTTCAAAGTTGGCCAGTGCTCTCTATGGTTGGCCAGTCGACGAAAAATGTGATGAAATTATTGAATTATTGGAAAAATGAATTGAATGAAATAAAAAGCTGAATTTTTTTCATTTCTATTTTTTTTTAGAATAATTTGAATGGCACATGATTCGAAATCGCATTTCCGTCAAATGTAATAGTACGTCGTTATGTTGACGCACTTCAAATGCAGTTCTCTCTTGCATTGTCCTAAGAGAAGTTTTTCTGCGCTTTTTTTTGCGGCCATCTTCCTTTAGCTGCTGTTTTATTGGCGGACTTCATTGGGATTGGTGCTGGACGTAATTAGGGCATCTTTCAAGCACACATAATCATAGTGGGTCAACCATGACTACACAAAGTGGACAACCTTGACGACAATCGCCATTGCCGCATCAAGTGACACCACAACCAAGCATTTTACAGGATTGAAGGATTGATTTATTTTCAAGCGTGAGTCACACAAAACATTCACAATGCATACTTTGAGGATTGTATATTTCCTCCTCATTTTCTGGCCGTATTCATTGCTGCGAAAAAAAACTTTTTCTTTTTTTAATTTCAAACTACTGAGTGCACAACACATACTTTGCGTATACGTTCCAAATATCTAATATCACCAAATGTTTGCTGTTACTGAAAGAAGTTTTTGCATGCTTGAACATTGGTGGCGCTAGTGGTGAAAACTAAAAAAAAATCGCAGATGGCCGACCAAGACGATAGGCCAACCCTGATAACACTCCCCTGGTTATTGAATTAGACGTTTTTTTTTTTTTACATTACCGCCAAGATCTGTAATACTTTTGGCAAGGAAGCACACTATAGTGAGGGGATGAAAATCCTCACAAAATTACTACTAAGGCATGTTTTCCATCCTACTGAGAAAATGAGAGAATGAGAAAATGTCTATATAATTTGTCAGAGACCATTAAAATTTCACGCATTTAATAGATTATAGTAGTTCATTCATTCTCATCAATCAAGGGAATCTCATAAATATTTCTCATCTGAATAAAGAAATTTTCTGATTCTATACATAGCTAAATAAGACATTAGAAATGAAAAATTTTTAAAAAAATTGAGAATCATTTATAATTCTTAAATTAACATAAATTAGCAACTGCAAAAAAAGTTTAGATTACAACTTCAATTCCAAATGAATTCCACTTTTAGTTTTTTTTAAATCTCAACGGAGCACCCACTTTTCATAAAGATTCAAGTACATTTTTCAAAAGCTCCCTAACATTCCCTGTATATCTAAAAAAACATCAAAATAATTTATAAATCAGTGCATAATTCAATATCGTATTAGTTGCAATAGCTATAAGAGAAGAAAATATGAATATGGATAGATCCTGGCTATCAAGAATTTTTTTTCCGATATTTCCTTTTTATAATGAATGAACACACACAAAAAAAAAGACGTTTATAATTTTGACAATCTTGTTGCCATAAAATATCTCAAGGGATATAAAAACAAAACCAAAAACAAAAAAACTTCAGGATTGAACCACCTTTCCATTTTAAATTTCAGACTTGCATATCTGGTAACATCCATTAAATGCTTAGGACGTAATTTACATAACAAAAGGCGAAAGGGTTTAGCAGGGATGCTGCCGCTGCTGCTATATCATACAACGAACGGTATATATTTAATATTATGCATATGTGTCCGAAATAAACAAGAGACATCTAACAACTTGGTTTGGGGTACCATATCCCATTTTATGTATATGTGTAACCTTTATGTACCTGTGTATGAATATCACATTGTTAATACTAACCCAACACTGTACGGATGTAGGTATTAAAAGTTCAAGAACTTCAGGAGTTCCATTGAATTTCCGGTTCATCTTGCCTCTTGCACTACAAAACGTATTTGGACAGATGTAAATGTGATCCCATGGTAATATAATAAGTTATGCAATATATTCTCACCCCTTTTGTGACAAATCGACTTTTGAGATTTATAGGTAATACTCATTATATCTGGGTCTTGGGAATCGTATAATAAATAAGAAGATGGGATTTAGCCTGCCACGAATATTCTGAATTTTAGCATTTAAAAAAAATACACGAGAGGTAGGATTCCTTTGCTTTGAAGTCGGATTTTGGGCAAATATGGAAAAGAGATTTTATATTAAACTTATTTTATTATTATGAACAAAAACCAAAGTCAGATTATACACCTCCGCCTAATATGATTGCAGTAGGACTTGAAGCTTCGTATTGGCATAGATGGCACAAGAACTAGATGTCGCATGCAGTACCAAAAATGTATATAAAATTTATATGGCTGGATGGTTCATTCCGGAATGGACCACAACATTTGAAATGATGGATACGTTGAGTGATTCATATTTTTCCGTATCTGAAGTTATTTGAAAAACATTTGTTTTAGGTACGCTCTAAAAAATTTTATTGTTCATTCGAGAACGCACTACCCATTTCACAATCTGTATTCTCTGCTCTAGTATGTCACGCCACATCTAGTTCTTGTGCCATCTATGGTATTAGTTAGTTTATTAGAAACTGGTAAAGATTTCATTGATTTAGCCTATGTAGGCCTGCTTAATATGAGTCCTAATATGAGTTATGCAACTAATTTATTAGTATTTATTGCAATTATAAAAATACAAAGAATCAAAAAGCCATGATTTAGCTCATGCTTATTGAGCAGAGCTTTATTTAAATGGACTTTATTTAATTATGTACGTCTTCATTAACGTGGCATTGAGGATTGGCTGATGAATACATGTGGCGGAAAATTTTTAAAAATTAACTTTTCAAGTAAGTCTATTTCTCACATATGAAGTGTATGCAGAAACATTAAAATCCCGCAATTTATTTATGGGACTAAAATATTTTCTTTCTTTTTAAGCCAGACGAAGTTTGACTTGTCTGAATATTTCTGTCCGTACAAAGTTTTGTATAACAACAACTTACTGGTCAAAGCGAAACCTATTTAAAATCTCTGCTGATCTGAGAGTCACGGCACCCGGCTGTTTTACAGCAACTCCACAACGCCGAGAGCCAAATATTTGAGCATCCAATGCGCCAGCGACCATAATTTCAAATCCCAAGTTGCTGTACACATTTCAAACAAGCGACACACTTCTCCCATTATCTAGAGCATGTGCACCTATTCAAGCTAGACTCTGATGCTCTTTATCTGTTCGCATATGGATTACCGCAACCACCACAATGATCCCATCAAGGGGCCTACAACCGTATTGAGGTGGATATTAGAAACTATCCTGAGCTCCTCAGACTAATATACCTTAAGCCCCGGGTTTTCGAGTACCCGGTTCATAGCCGGCTACCTGGGTTTCACGGGTAGGAGTCGAGCTACCCGGGTATCTAATTCTTTGAAATTGGGTTATTAGGAATCGATACTTTGGAATGGGGTAGTGAGAAATCGATTCGTTGGAATCGGGTATTGAAAAATAAATTTGGTTAATTAATATGAAAAATCAAGCAAAGCGCGATTCGGGAAGCAGAATTAAATTCTTTTATTATGATTAAATTCACGAATGAACTATAGTATTAAAAAATTAAAAACCGATTGTACCCGGTCTCACGAATATTCGGAATCGTGAATCGATTATTTTCATATACCCGATAAACTAGAAATCGGGTACCCGGATACCCGACTAAACTTGGAATCGAGTACCCGCGTACCCGACTCCACTTGAACCCGGGTACAAACCGGAACATTCCTCAACCCCGTGGTACCAAGTAAGCAATTTTGGCTACCCAATTCATATGGCTGCGTAATCTATGACCTTAAGGCCATGGTTACTCCTACTGGTATTTTCATGAAGATATCTATTTATGAAACGGGACTGGTTACTCCATTCGGACACTCGGGCTGTCAGCGGGGATAACGTGAAGGTTAGATATGCTCATTCAAGTCTAAAGAGGCTAGAGATTACAGTCCGTAATCTTACAGCTTCTCCAATTCATCAGCTATCAAGGGATTTGTTTTAGATTTTATTATATATAATATTACATGTGCACATTACTTCTTTGAAAATGACCTCGTTGCCACCGTACATTACTAAAATAACAACCACACAGTCAAAAAATTTCATACTTATTTTGCAGTAGTATAGCGCATGGCAGCACATTAGGTGTACCCTATACTACAGTGTCCACAGTTGAAGATCCAAAAGCGATCTTCAGTACAATAATGTTCCTCCAGTTCAATAAATTTTTGTCGTTATGCATGCATAATTTCCTCTTATTAGGTACATCTTCCACTTTGGCAGCGCTGCGTTTCACATACTCCTTTTCAACTGCCGTATTAATCATACAAGTATAAACTGTGGAATGAATACGCATTTAATAACCTGAGGCCAAGCAATGAATATTGTTCAAAATAGAGCGCATATCCTCTCTGTATCAACCGCAACAACTCGATAGACCAAAAATACCATTATCAAATTATTCACTTTAAAAATCATATATATAACTCCCACCGTAGTCGTTGATTAATACGAAAGAAAAAGGACAAATTGAAATCCTTATCTCCATTACCACTGGCTAGCCAGGCAAGTGATTCTTATTATCTGCAGCGATGCATTTAATTCAACTTTTTCATGTATATACCATTTCTCATAAAATTACATCCCATCACGGAATCTTAAATGCAGATGCTGGTCTGTTGCTGTAACCACTACTGGGAAACGCGACGCAAAAAGAATAGGCAAAAAATTATTTTTTTAATGAATTTTAAGCTGCAATTTAACTGATGATGACTCTGGCTCCAATTATCTGTTCACATTTTAACGACTGCTTCCGCTAACCTCAGGGTCGATGATATATCGTCGAGGCCCACTACATAATATACAAACATACATGTGTAAATACATACATATAAATATATATATATATGTATACTTGGAAGACCTCAAGGGAAAGTACTCGCTTGTATACCGACCCAAATGGAAGATGTAATGACCGTTTTCCTTAATTTCACCATAAAGTTACTTTTACCGGTGGAATCGCATCGCAGGTACTTCTCTGCCAGATAATATGACGAACAAAACGAACGTGATGTTTCAGTTCATCGAGATACGAAATGAATAAAAACAAACACAAAAATCAAAACGAGAATAAAAAATAAATAAAATTAAAGAACCGGATAAAAACGTGTCCTGAGCCAGATCAACCTGCTGAGAAATTTTCGTGTCTCCAATGACCCATATAACGTGATGTTTGGGTACACCATACTCCTCTGGGTACCTATATGATGATGATGATGATGATGATGATGATGGGGAGACGTTGGGTTATCTTGAACAAAAACTGATAAAAAAAAATACAAAAAAAAAAATATATGGAAACGGAGTGATCAACCAAAATCCAAATCGAAACGTTCTTTGGCCAGTTAAACCCGCATTGGTCCAGCAACTACCAGCATTCAAGAAGAGTTTCTTTATTAAATGGAAAATCTTCATATAGATTTCTGGTTCTTCGTCTGCCTATGCCATCGACGCGTCGTCTTCTTGTTATTTTCTTTTTCAGGTCCACGACTGTTGAGAGATGCTGAATAACTAACTGATGCTGTTGATTGTACCAGAATTTTTTTTTTCATTTTTTTTTTATATTTATATTTTCATCTGTTTTTTTCCCTTCCTATTTTTATCTTATACCTGCTGTTAGCCACGATGCTCTTGTATTTTATGGCTCCAGGAGTACTTCTTTATATGATCTGTGAATTAGTTCTTAGCCGTGTGGCAGTCATTTCTTTGGAGCGGGTCTTTTTCTTGTTATTTGAACGAACGTTGTTCTGTTGCTTTTTTTTTGCTTTTTTTTGTTTTGCTCTTCCTTTTTGATGTGAGTGATTTTGATAACCTGTTTTTATCTTTTCTTATTTTGATTTTACAGTTCTTTGATTGATTCTTCTGCTGTCGTGGCAAAAAAAAAAGGGCTACAAGCAGTTTTGTGTGCGTAACAGACAGACGTGAAGGACTTATGTATGGAAATTTGATTATAAGGAAATACGCGAATATGAAGTAGAATTCTAATGCCAAAACACAAAAAAAAAACAGTCGTGGATTAAGAACTGAGCCTTGCGGTATTCCGAAAGTATACTTAAAATTAATAACTCATGCAAAATTTTGTGTTATCTAAACAAGTTAAAAAATATACAGATTGCATAGGTTCAACTAATATTTTCGCGCTCTACGTCAGAAGAGATATACTTTTAGGTTTTATGTGACATTTTGTTACCTTAGAGTTAATGATAATGAGGATGAATAAAATTCTAACTTTTAAAATTTTATTTATCATTTCTATTTTCAGAATTTTAATTTATTTGGTTTACGGTTACTATAGGATATCGTTTGCGCTACTAGGTATAATCTTTTTCTCAGAGAAGATGTTTTTGTTAAACAGAGTCTTGTCAATCATTAGTTTTTTGAAGGTTAATTGTTACCTAGTTTTTCAAAGTTATATTTTGTAATAAAACGGGCATTAACCTCCAAATTAAAATAGATTTTTTTTTTTTTTTAGTATGAAAATTCACAACGAAATATTTCTCGTATTTTTAAGCTTTCTTTCACAAAATATTTTAAGCAGTGATAAATATGTCAAAATGTCTACAAAATGAACGATCGATGGTGATAAATTTAAGTGCACCATGACATACCTACATTAAATTTTTTTTACTAGATATTCTTAAATATTACACAGAATTAATTAAATATAGCACAAATCGGTGGCAAGATCCATATACCTACCTACATACTTAGTTGCAGCATTTTTGAAAATTATTTAAATCGACTGCTTATAGGTAGCTAGTCATAGCGCAGAAAATTCATACAAACGTCAAGACAAATTTCGTTTTGCACCTTAACCTAACCTCTGAATGCACACACATTTTATTCTAAGATTATTGAAGGAACGGACAGATTCTATATATGTGGCATAATTATTGCTGACATATTGGTTTTGCATATCATATTCACATTCCACAGATTCATAACGTATTTGTGTCGAATCAACGAATATTCTAACGCAAGCGGCAACACAATAAATTGTTTTGATTTTCAAGTGCGGTTTAAATGTATACCTATATACAAAGAATATAATTATTTATAACTTGTGTGAGCATGATCCTTCACAGCTGTTTTATTTAATTAAATTTCTAACAAGATTGTGATTAATGAAATTATTTCGACGTGTTGAATAGTTGGGTAGACATATGTAGAAGGTGGGACGACATGTATGCATTTTTATTTGTAATATGATAGTAAGCAAGAATAATATAATCGAAGGTATACCATGTGGAAAATATCAATGAGAATAATTTAATATCGATTATATCGAAATATGTTAGCCTTCAGTTGTCAGTCGAGAAGGACGTTCGTCACGAAAATTCATAGATCTGGTAGGAAGTGTACAGATCTCAAATATTTTTCCGATTTTTTGTAAAAAGTTAACATTATCACCACAGTCTAGATTCAACCCCACACATTTATATCCATCTAAACTAAATTACTTATCAAACTTCAGAAGCAACTTTCCGTGTTTTCTTACCAGTTGTTTTCCCACGTGAAGCATCCAGGCGAATTAGAATTAGTAGTTGGAAACCAGTTTTAGTAATTTGTTAGTCTGCTAAATTCTACAGCTCGTTAGATTTTACCTCTCTTTATATTACGAAGGTTTTTGTTTTTTGTTTTTTTTTTCTCCCTACATTCAGAGCCGTAAAAGATGCGCATATAACAACCATTTAGTTCGACTTCTACGAATGAGTTCCGAATTATCAGCGAATCTAAAGAAGATCCCTCTATCTTGCATTCTTAGAAAGATAATTGAACCCCAGATAAAATAAACGTCAGGACAAAGGTCTTCGTTAGACCTAAGTAATCTGTAAATTCTTCGAAGTGATACCCTGAATGCAGATCATATATAATTCTGTCCAGGCGCGTATACAGGGGGAGGGTCACGGGGGTCATGACCCCTCCCAAAGCACTAGCTCACCTTTGGAGTGAATTGAATAGGACGCTGATATGTAGTGAGTTGTAAAAGTTTAACAGGACCATTTTCGTATGGTATGGACAAAATGTGTAGCTGACGCCGGCGATTAATGCTGGTGCTGCAACACACTTTTGCAATTTGCGGCGACAGCTAGCGCTGGGTTGGGCGTTTGTTTGTCTTCTTTTGAGTAGTAATAGTGAGTGGGTAATAATAGTCATTCACTCATAGCTCTTTGTCTTTGAAACGTGTACGATTTTTTTAGAATTTTCTTGTGTTTTATATAGTGTCGAAAAGTCATCTATGACACATATCCCAAAATGGAAAATAATTTAGGAATACTAAATATTTATTTTAGTGCTTGATTGTTTAGAGAAAGGCACGCAATGCTTAGCAGCCCGGTTATGAAGATGCTTTTATATTTTTTTGCACCGATTACTCCTATAGATGAAAAAGGACACAATTTCGAGATTTGAAAGGGTAATTGTTTCTAAGAAATTTGTCAGCGATCATAAATATAATTTTACCTATCTCATTTTCCGACATAAAATCGATGACAGTATAACTTGGTGTGGAACTCGTAACAGAAGCACTCAAACTGACTTAATGAATCTTGAATTAGAGTTCTTCCAGTAGAATCCTAGTTCCATGCAATCATCAAAATATAGCCACCCGTTGATTTTTCATAGCGACAATGTTTGATGCGTGAGTCGCTCAAAATTTTTACGTTCGTAGGAAAGCATTACATTTTTCTTAGAAAAATACTTGCAATTTATTCTTAAGAAATTTAATGAATAACTATTCACCGACAACGGTTCAAACGAATTGGTGGATTGATTCTGGTGGTTCACTCTTTCGGAAGAGGGCACAAGCATTCAGTTTTCTTAGAAATATTTGAAACTTTTTCTTTATGGCCGACCATGGTTCCAAAAAGTTATATTGATTCAGGTACATTGGCTGGTCTTGGTAGCTAAAGATATTTATGAGCGTTGGCAATCATACATACATGTGGTCTTAGAAGTTTACTTTAAAATTTTTCTTTCGATTTTTTATACACTATTGATGGCTCATCAAAACCATCAGTTGGATTGATTCGAGTGCCGCCAAAATTGATTCTACAATTTTACGTCTGCATTTTACGGAAAAACTATAAAAATAAAATCCATTCGTTTTCCTCTGTGATAGTTGGCGTTACTTATTAATTCAAGTAGTGTTGTTTAATTTAACTTCACGTTTACTTTTTATTTGTAGAAGAAGGATAAACTTGCTATATTAGTTAGCGATGGAGGTAGAAATAATAGCGAAAGTGTAAAGCGGAAGACTGATAAGACTATTGACAACTTTTTTCAGAAGAACGCAAGATCAGTAAGTTTCCATCAGATGAAATACTCAGTAAAATATCATGTACTTCTGCTCCATTCCTTTCGATGCGAATCAAGGTGCAAGCTCGCTCTCAGTCAATAACTTCACCCATGACAGAATCGCTTGCGAAAGCAACTATTTCTACTATCTCTCCATGAAAAGGCGTATCGGTTATGTTGGAGGCCAAATGACGATATCAATTTACACAAAAATACAGTGCCTCAGATTCTTCTACAAAAAAAAAATCAACAAAGTCTACAGTTTTATCAAGAAGTGAGTTAGGATGATGGAGTAGTTATAGCTTGTAAAAATCATAGTCGGTTGCTTTTTTATAATAGTGAGGTGGTCGATTGAGAACCGTAATTGAATGAGTTATTAATTAAAATTCGTGTGAATTATTTGAAAGAAAAATGTATATGCTGTAGCCGCTGTCTTCTGTCAAACTTGACCCTAAGCTAGATCGATGACACAAATTTTGGAACTGCATTTTTGTCAAGTCTGGTAAGACCGACCTCCCAAAAAGAGATATTTTTTATTATTTTTTTTATTTTTAAGCTAACTGACTGCTGCTCTCGTTATCAAATATTCACATTTCTGCTTCAAAGCCTATTAAAATATATTCACTACACTTCGTGTGGTGGGTTGAGTTACAATACATTTTCATCCGTCCAGAATATTTAAATCTTTTGACATAATCATGTTTTCCTATGTTTATATCGGGACTGTTTTTAGTCGACTTCACTCTCCTGATAAAAGTAATTGACTCTGACTCTTACCTTCTTTCCCAAGACCCCTTCTTTCCTTGTTGCTAAGCTGTGTAAATACATCTAAAATTATTCCCAGGGGTCTTGGCTGTCGAACAGCTTAAGGCAGTCAAACAAATAATTTTCAATAAAATGTTAGGTTTTCTTCTTCGTATACGATAGTTCACACTTAAGACTTTCAAAATATTGAACTCTGTAGGTGATGTGCGATTTTATCGATACATTTTTCTTGAAAGTTTTTGCTATCTTTATATAGAAATTCTAGCAGGTTTTTACATATATCTATAAATGAGTCCACGGAGTTGTTATTCTACAAAGGACTTAACAGTAAGCAATTAAAATTAAAATATCAATTATCACATTCAAGGCGTCCAATCAAAGCAGATATCTACAAAGACTTCATATATTTTCTGTTATATTTCTTAAGCTCAATAACAATGAAAATGATTAAAAAAACGAAAATGGAAAAGTAATTAAGAAAAATTATTCAATAGATTTTATGTTGCATACTTTTACGAACAAGTCTTAAGATAAATACTCGCGCCTATTTTAACTAACAAAAGATATTTTTGTGCCATCTTTGTTTACAGTTATTGAAATTTATAATGAAATCAAAATAAAGTTAGAGGTTTTTATGTAGTAGGTACATAAATTCAGTCAGACTAAATTCGATAAAAAGGTTTTTTAATTAGCAATGAAAATTCCATTAATAACAAGGTCACTGACATTTACAAGATTTATGAGTGGACTAATGGACGATTTTATTAATAAATTTTTATTTTCGAATTATGCGAGTATTTAAGATATGCTTTTGAATTTTTATCATTTTATCAAAATAATTTCGTGTGCTTTTGATTTATGATTGTTTTATTTTTACACATAATTCTCGATTTGTTTTGTCTCATGACAGGTGAAATTGTCATTGCGAAGAAGGTTTAAATGTAAATTTAGATCCCTAATAAGTGAAAATATTAGACAGGCATAGATAAGGTGTTTTTTTGATATACTACGATCCCCATTACTATTATGGCTATTATATAATCCTAAGATTAGTATAAGAGTAACGCTGTGTGTTATAAGATCAAATTATGTTGATATGCGGATTATTCTGGGATTTTTTTTTTAAAAAAGTTTATATAGTATAAGCAGTTAGTTGTTATTCTAAAACGAATTTTAAATTGATTTCGAATATTTAAAATCTAGGCATCATAGGAAATAAGTTTATTGGTTCTGTGAAGCCTCCCACAATAGCGAAAGACGAAAACTTTCTACAGTTTTTACAGTCCGACTTTCCAGAATACTTAGACTATAGTTATCACATAGGCCTAAAAGGCAAATTTGGTTTCAATTAGATGGTGAACAAGCGCACATCATGTAAGAACAACCAATGTGAGAATTGCCCGGAATGGGCCAATATATTGTATTCAGCGATCCTCCAAATTCAATCCATTGGATTTCTATGCCTCGTGTAGCATGATGAGATCACATCGCTAGATGAGCTAAGTAATAAACAGCAGCTATAATTCGTCGACGAGATCTATATCGGAGTAAAGCGGGTAAATTATTCTACAGCGATTAGCTCGAGCACTCATCGAAGCAAATTGAAATAATTTTTAACACCTGGTTTAGTACATTGAGAGTAATTAAATGTGTAACGGTCTTATGAAACAGTTTAAGAAATAAAATTTATTCCTTTTTAAAAGTAGCAGTAGTAGTACTAAACCATGTAAGTATGTAACGTCTGAGTATAGATCCCATTTCAAAGCAAACGCTATGCGTTGAAATTATATCAAACTCGGTTTTCACAATTTTCATTATCATTGTCTGGAGCAAGTTACGGGGAATATTTTCTAAGTACAATGAATGGAGGTTTTCAGTTGGTAGATTATAGTAGAAAAATTATTATTATTATTGTAGAAAGAAATGTAGAAGAATGTAGAGAGCTTTTAGTATGCTCTCTGGAATGTCTAAACTCCAAAATCTTTCCACTTTATAGTAAAAGTAGATTCGAAGTTACAGGGCACCGAGCTTGTCGAAATTTCACAAAATCATGCATACACTGTTAATAATAATAAAAACTAAATTGAAAATGTTTCTGTAGACTTTTGGACTGCAAATTAGATCCTAATTCATTTCTTATAATTACGGGATATATATTTACCTATATATTTGTTTTATGCATGTATGCGCTTCCAATAGGTACTCCGTAACGGCAGAGCAAATTTGAGTAAAATTTTGTTTAGAAAAATGTCGCCGTATAGGCTCATATCTACAATTTTGTTTAAACTTAAGCTTAAAGTTTTCTGGCAATCGATATACTACCACTAGTTAAAAGTCACTGAGGTAATTTACCTGCATTTCGAACAGATGGAAACAAGTTTTTTCTTTATGAAACTTATGAATTTATATGATAAATTGTGATTTTTATTTTTATTTTAAAATTTATCTTTTAATTACTCTATGATAATTTACGAATTAAGAATGGTTGGAAGCAAAACTTTAAATAATAATAAAAAATAAATAAAAAATAAAGAAAATCAAATGAATTTTTAATATCTTAATATTTGAATATGAACCTGTAGTTAAGAACTTAAATGTCGAATATGAAAAACGTAAATTAAACTAAAAATCGAAATATCAAGTAATTAAAAAAAGTTTAAAAAAATCGCTAAATAAATGTGCATATAGATTAAAAAAAGTGGCACTAAATTAATAACTAACTCGACTACCGAGACTTTAGGGGAATGTGATATTTCTTAGAAAAATTAAGGAGAGAAGTGCAAAGTTCGTGAATTGTTCTAAAACATTCATTGTGTGCATTATACTTATTACATAGCCGAAGATTTTTAGTATGATCGCAAGTTCTCACAGCTGAAGTATTGGAAATTATATCACAGATTATGAATTTGGAATTTTTTTGAAAATTCCATACACATACATAAATACAAAGCCATGAATTTATTTTTAAATTTAACAGTTTTTTTGTTTGTTATTTTTAATTAATTTTTAATTTCATTTTCAAATTATTTTATATTATGTTCATCATTGGTCAATATAAACAGTTTTCGCGTTCATTAAATCCAAACGGAAGACATACGTGTTTCAATGTTTTTCTATCTACATGGGTTAGAGATTAACGATGATAAGAATAAATGATTTCTATATAGCGGAGCAAAGATTTGAGTTCATATTTGCATCAATTTCTAGAGAAAAACTTTTTTGCCGAAAAAAAAACATGTTTGCAATCAATAACAATAAACTCGATAATTCTAGCACAGAGCAGAAAGGATGTCTTAAAATTCTGCTCAAAATGGCACTATACTAGGTACATTTGTACATACATACCTAACAACAAAATAAAAATAGAGGAACTATAAAAATAGACCTTTACGTTATTAAGGCTGAAACACAGTGAAACTAGACTCAGCCGACTTTTGAAAACTTCGTTGTGGTGAGCTTCCTCTTGAACTTTTAGTCGAACATAGTGCGAGCGTTGAAACCTTTTATGTTTTTTTTTCTAGATTTCTATAATCCCGACATTTAAAGTTACATAGTAACTCCACATCTCGCACTAATTTAATCAACTTTTCTTGAGAAGACCATTCCGAATTCACTAAAAAAACAATCAACCTGTAAATCAGACTGTAAGTATCGAAAATTATTTTAAAAAGTTGCGATGGAGTAAAAACTAGATCTACCACAGCCTGGCTTGAACGCGGTTCTCTCAGTTGACTTCGCCATTAGCTCTTGCTCAACTTTTTGTCATTTATTTGACATGAACTGTCAAAAGTGAATTTCATCCTACTGTTATTTAGCATCTTAAAATATTATTCTTATAAAAAAAAAAAGTTAAGTAAAAAATTATAGAAATTATTTCCATAGAAATTTTGCACTATTCAGAGGCTACAAAGGTCGTAGAATTCATAGCATTTACATTTTTTAAATACTTTCAAAACTTAATTTACGAAAAAGTAACCGACAATAATACTTCGCCTACTGCTTTTTTCAAAGTTTGTAGAAACTAAAAGTATTAAATTTTTTTTATGATTATAAGAGAAATGTACCTACTATTAATGCCATCTATCGGAGACGCGTAAACTGCTTTGCGTGTCTCCGATAGATGGCATTAATATCTTTAAAATTTTATGAATTACTGTTATTATTAAAATATCAAATCGTTTTTACATTTGACATTTCAATTTTTAGTGATTTGTTTAATTTACTTTTGTTTTGTTTATTTTAGTGTTGAAAAAAAAAATCGAGGGATACGACAAAAATTTCAATGAATTAAGAAATTCTGCAGAAAAGGACGTTTGTGTTAAAAGTGCTAGAAATGTTTTAAGAAAAAACCAGTAGAATGATAAAATTGCAATTTCAACAAAGAGCCATTTATAAGACCAAAGAATAAAAAATTTACATTTCGCATAAAACTCCAAAACTCCTTTTAATGCTTTTTATTTACAAAAAAGAGAATTTAATTCCAAATTGAATTTAAGCGGGTTAAATTTGACAAATAAATTGTATTACTATTTTCCACTTTATAAATATTCCGAGAAATTAACAAAATAAAAAAAAAATATTCCAGTGAAAAAAAAAACACTATCCAACAATTTTACACAAATGTTAAAAAAAATCATCAAACCAAAAATATAATTTGATTTAATAAGATTATTCAATATTCGACAGTGTAGAAATAGTACGTCGTTTTTTAAAAACCTACATTAATTCACACATAAAAGCTGGTGACTTCCGTCCGCTATTGCAAGCATTTCTTTATTTTACCAAAACATTATAATCCAGAAAAGAAATAAGATGAAGACCAGTAAAAATTGTCACCCCAATGAAAATGTACAAAATAAGATCGTCAAAGAAGTTTTTCACATTTCTTCGTTGGACAATAAAAATGGCTGCGAAACAGATTTTATAGATTTTCACAATCCTAAGAACTCTTAATATGCATACATCAAAAACATCTGGGACTGACTGTTTCCTAGTACAAGTGAAAAATCTGAAAAATGTTGATCCTTTTCTTTTTTTTAAACATCAGAACCATTTATATGATCCTAAAATCAAATCAAACCTTTATCATTGTTCGGATGTCATTAAAAGACGGAAGATGAGAGAACATAATGATAATTTAGCAACTGACATAAATGAAACTTAATTAAAAGGAGTTAATTGTAAAATCTGTTAAAAACTACTAATGAAAATCGTGTATGAAAGGAATTAAGGATACCACTTCAATCACAAATGACAAACCACAAAAATTTACTCCTTGTGTTTTAGACTTTGAAATTTTAAAAGATTTTGATTCGAATTATTCAAGGTAAAAAAAAATGCAACCCTGAAATTTTCGCTTGAGTGTCACTTAAAAAATTAGTCGATTCTAGCGAGATGAAGTTTTGCAAATACAAAACCCAAGATGAAATTAAAGCCCTAAATAATGCGAGTTTAGTATTAGTGAGCAAATGAAGATAGAATGGTTTTTTAGGTTTAAGTAAATAGTTATAGGCAACAGATTTCGGAAGGCAATAACCAAGGTATCGCTCGTATAAAGTAGCACTTAATCATCTTAATCTTGCAAGATTTGCCAACCTAAAGGTTTTTGGAAATACTAAAGAAGAAAGTGAGAAGAAAACTACCCGAATAAAGTAATATATTTTTATATTCAAGTGTTTTATTTAAAACATAAACCAAGTAAAATTTTTCTTACTATAATACATTTTTTTGATAATACTTCCATTTGCTTTTTTTTACCAATATTAATCTTTTCTCAAAAGAGTTACAGGCGGCACGAACATTTTCCATGATCTCTTCTTCTCAAATTGTTGGTGATAACTTGCTTGAACTGCTCTAAACGATTGATTTTTCGGTCCTTGAGGTTCGCTACCATATAGGCCCAAGCAAAGAAATCCAAAGGATTTAAATCTGGGCTACTTGGGGGCCATTCATATTTCAGTAAGAAATCGGTTAACTATATTCACGGTGTGCGAAGGCTCTCCGTCCTGTTGAAAGCTGTAATTAAATGTTTGCAGCTTGAAAGGACAATTGCTGCAAGAACTTGCATCTGGTAATATTCAGTGTTGACATTCACACTTTTTTTCAATAAAAACAAAGGAAAGCTTCATTCTGCTTCAAAAACCGTCCCAAATCATGACTGAGGATGAATTTTGATATTTGGGCACATAAAGTTCATTTTCGGAAATATCCTCCATTCTGACTACCCACACATAATAATTTTATGGATTTTGTGGTGGCTAGAAAATAATTAGCTTTTCATCGGAAAACGCGAACTCTTCATCACCGTGCCAAGCAAGTATGGTTTGAGCTCTAGCAACTCTTTTTTCCTTGGATGAGGCTGAGTCTCTATGATTTTTTTTTTGTACGGGTTTGCTCCAGAGTATTAAGCCAAGCACTGAGATTCCCAATTTCGCAGCTCTTTTTCTACCTTTTTCTTTTAATCTCTTACGATCTTAATGCGTTGGCTAGAATGCGCAGTAGATAGACGTCCACTTCTCTTACGATCCTTAACAGAGGATGTTTCCTTATAACGTTTGATTGTTTTATATATGAAGTCCCACTTTATATCTTCCTTTCATAGGTCCGCAAAATTTCACAAGGTTTCACTGAATAACTTGTACGTTAAGAATCTAAGGGCAGAATTGATTGCATTTTTAATTCTGAACGATTTTTTTTCTCTTTTTTTATGAATGTATGGATAGATTGAAGAGAGATTGAGAAAGCAAAAAAGTATCTAGAACTTAGGCCACAACAAAGCCTGCAGATTTATATGCGATTCCTTAGAAATTCCAGCCGAATTTTTTATTTATAAAGTCGCCGTTTACTTTATAAAAATATTTTTGCCTCTTTTATAATACTCATCTCTAAAATCCTTGCACACAATGTAATTAATTAACTCTAAATCACTGATATGAGTTACAAATGGACACACCGATTTCTTGAGCGAAGAAAAACCATTTGAATCACCAAATTTAGAACTTCGACAATATTTTCACAGTTATGGAATTTGTACTTTTGCGAACTTCATTGAAGCGCGGAATAATAAATTTAGGGACCTTAAATTGTTATTACTAATTAATTATAATTATTTAATTTCATACATTTAAGTGTTCCCAATTCTCCTAGGGGGATCATCCTTATTGGCATATCTTTTTTAAGGATATACCCACCACCAAGAAAAATGAAACTTCTACATTCTAGCTTTGTATTTTATTTATTATTTTATTAAAAATTATTTTAAATAGATTAATTAATTTTAAGCTAGGTGACTTGGCTATTTACAATTCCACATTGAATAAGTTGAACTCGGGTCGATCTTCCTCTAATTATTGGAGCGAGTACCAGATTTTGATAAAAAACAAAACAAGCTCTGATGATACAAGAAATAAAAACTATTCTGTTTCTTGATGAATTTTGCTCTCTTCTCTAGGACTTATACCTACTTATTTGAATTAATCCAACAGAAGTTGGAAACTGATCTCCTTTTGGTCCTCTTAAATAAATTTTCTTGTCATGAGCAGACGATTCAAAACTCTTTACGTTTAGCTTCCCTTGCATATTCTTGCTTGGTATACTATCGGCGGGAGCTGGGCGGCTGATTTACAAAATATCCGTTTAATTTTAGTAACACATTGACAATATGCACTTTAAAATTTCTCAAATAAAATGATACCAGAAAATGTAAACGTGTGTAGAGAGCGGCAATTTCTCTCATCAGTTACTATGGAAATGTTCGTCATTGAACAGATCTCTATCTCTTGAAAATGAAATTGCGAAAAAGATGGACGTCGTTGACTTGACTTGATAAGAAAGTTTGCTGATAGGAAGGCCATGAAAAGTATAATTTTATTAAAATACTTGTAATTTAAAAAAATAAATGTTATTTAATTTTTCCTTCATTATTTATATTTTTCTGCATTTCTTTCTTATTTATGTGAATTGGTGACCAGAGAGGAGCGCCGTATAGCAATCTCGTCCAAGCATCGGTATTGCTAAAACTGGCACTGAACGTAATTATTATGTTTTAGTCATTCTAAATAGGTTTAGTCACTTATTTTATTTATTACTTATACTTTTGATCCTGATCCTAGTTATTACCTCCTATCGGATTTTATAATTTTATATTCAACTTGAGAATATTGAGGATGAGTGTAAAAAAGGATATAGCAAGAGCGTACAACATTCAATATTTGAAAGTTCTGGGCATATATGGTGTCGTATCTTTGAATAATCATCCTTTAATAAGGGAAATTAATGTTATCTAATTCAAGTACTATATTTATATCATTCACGATGCTGAAGTTAACCCTTAACCACCTACCAACGGTCACCATGACCGCAACGACTTTTCGAATAGGAAGTTTGAGGCTTGTGTGCAACGTACGCCAGTGTGCTTCTATGTACCATTTCTACACTTCATTCAGTGTTTCCTTTTCTTTTTTATGTTATTACAATTGTTTATTCACAAATATTTAGAAACAGCTCAAATAATTCGTTGGGGGTCACCATGACCACACGTAGGTGGTTAAGGGACGAAAATTTGGGGGTAGGTAGTTAAGGGTAGTTAAAGTGGCCGCGATTTTAATATCCCTTAGTCCCAACATGAAAACAAAACCAACCGTAGAAAGTCCAAAATTTATACTAAGACTCCAAAACAGAATCTTATTGAAATGCTACTGATTAAAAAAAAAAGTGTCGTTCACCTACGAGCTCTAGAAATCGGATGGTCCATTTTTGAACAGCAAAAAAAAAGAAGATTAATAACTTAGACAGATCACAAATCAGCCAGTCCGCAGGAAGATCTAAATATAATTAATGTAGGTGATTACATTTTGGTTAGTTTTGAGGCATCTCTGTTACATTGGCCAAATTATTGTGAATTTCAATAACATGAATATCATGGTTCATTTCCTCTTCAAAGAACTTACAACAGACTTACATTAATTTTAAAGAATCGCCAATAAAAAAAAAAGAGGGTAAGAATATTGAGAGATAATTATCAAAACCAAATTATCCGCTAGGAATGTGGGTGGTGACGTAACACAAAATTTATTTTCAACGTTGATTTCAAAACTACCGTGAGATAAGAATATTTGATATTGCAGGCATAAAGCGTATTCATGGATCTAGTTCTTGACTGGAATTCCAGTTAAGTAACACGAAAGAGATTAGCGGAGTTGCACATCCTGAATTAAAAAAAATAATTTTTAATAAATTTAATTTCATTTTTATATTTACAGGTATGACACAGCATAGATTTAAGGAAAGAAATGTCCTGGTCAAATTTTGAGCAGCTAACCCCAAAAAATAAATGATCTGATTGCAGGAAATATACTGGCGACATCTATTGTGAGCAGACTGCATTATTTTAAATATATTAAATTTATATATATATATATATATATTTTTTTTTTACTCAAATTGTTAAAGAAAGTTAGGCAATCGCCCATCCAAAACAGAAAAGTGACTAAGCCATTTAGCATCACTTCCGGTAAAGATTTCTTTAAATTGATTTACATCTACATTGGCAGCTTTTTTTTCCTAGGGATGGTTTTATCCCTAGCCAGTAGCACCTCTTCATACGCTCTTTTCTTCCCCTCTCTTTAGTCTTCATGTCTTTCTCTAGTAACTCCTTTAATTTTGCACTGAACAATAGCAAAATAGAAATAAAAAAAAAACCTTTTAGAAGCTGAGACAATATTGATCTTGAGAAAATATCTCCCAAATTTAGTTGCAAAAATACGGCCAAAAGCCGTTGAGTGTTCACAATAGCCAGCACGCAGGAGTAAATGACTTAAAGCATGTTCTTGAAAACAAATATAAATAGCAGCCTATTTGATAATTTTTTTAAGCACGTTATGTTTTAAGGTTCCGTACCCAAAGGGTAACAACAGGAACCCTATTACTAAGACTTCGCTGTCCGTCCGTCATCTGGTTGTATCTCATGAACCGTAGTAGGTAGAAAGTTGAAATTTTCACAGAGTGTGTATTTCTATTGCCGCTATAAAAACAAATAATAAAAATTAAAGAAAGTTAAAAATTAAAGGGGCCCCCCCCCATACAAAAAACATGATTTTTTGAGCGTGTTTTCCCTCGTTTTATTCTCATTCATTATTACGGTCCACAAAGCTATTCGACTTGAAATCACAAAATTTGCCTCGTTGCAGTTAGTTGCCGTTTGTTAAGTAGAAAATTTGAAATTTTAATCATATTGAGTTGTTAAATTAGGGAAATATCGCGAAATCAACTAATTCGGGCTCACTAGATTTTTATTATTAATTAAACGCTCCCATAATTAGCATATTTTCTTGAATGCAGATTTTTTTTTTATTAGAAACAAGATGAAATTTGACTTTTAAGTATTACCTGAGCTTTGTTGGAGAGGTATGGTAGATAGGGGTGCGATCGGAGTTTTTAAAAATGCACAAACTTTGTTTCTTTGATGAATATGATGCTTTATAGGGAATGCAAAACGCTGATACTATAAGGGGAAACTTAACACTAATCTTCAACCAAAAGTTCATTGGCTAAATGTTAAAGAGGCAGGAGTATGTGATAAGGACAAAATTAAGCTGCAGCTTAAAAACATACTTTACGCTGTATACTAATGATCATGGATCCGTATCCTTAAGACGAAAACAGTGCTTTACATCCAAATATATCCGATCCCTTTTCTTTCGATGAGTTTATTCAATCGATATATATTCCATAACATTCGATGCCACATAACCGGACAATCAATCAGTCCGTTTCATTAAGCTATTATTACCAACAATCTCGAAATATCTCCTACATTTCATTATTTCATCCATAACACTTTCGTGTTTCTCTAGCAGCTGCAAAATCGCCATAGTACGTGCCATCCTAAAAAAGCATTCTCCACCACAACCGTCGGACTTTCGTCCAATTCCTCTGTTGTATTTTTTATCAAAAGTATTGGAGAAACGTATGTATGGGGTAAGATCCTTGAATATATCGATGTGATAATAATGTCTTATCATATTGCCAATCTTGTTTTCGTTCTTCATACAGCTATGAGATCGCAGTACTAAAAATTTCCAACAATATTTGACGTGCTATGGAATTGGAAGACTACCTATACTGCCATCGTTCTTTTCGATTTCTCCCAGCGATTTAATAGTGTCAACCATATTATTCTGCTTTAGAAACTCTCGAACAGTTTTTGCTTCAATATACGTCAGCTATTTGCTATGATACGAAATTTCTGGATATGGGACGCAGTCATCCTCTTCTCTACCATCAACATGTGGAGTACCCCAAGGATCAATCCTCGGTCCACTACTTTTTAGTGTCTATTGAAATGATCTACTTAATGCACACCACACAAGATGTGAGGATCCATATGGACGCTGGCGACTTACATCTGAATATATTAATTGCACGCCCATCGGTCCTCTGGATGATTTCGTGGCCCTACTAAGCGACGATATATTTCGAATAAATGCGTTGGGCCCAACGTAATAAATTACTTTTAAATCTAGTTAAGTTTCAATGAATATTTTTTTATTGCAACTATAATAATCCAGATTTAATTGATTTTGCCGAGGTAGTGTTACATGAATTTATGATACCCAATTCAAGGAAAGAAACTAATCTGGGAATTGTGCTGGATGAATTGCTGCGACTATATCAGCTCTATGCTGGGAGAAGTCTATAGTGCTAAGTGCTATGGCCTTCAGCTAATATTCTGTCAACTTATCTCAACCTAAAATTTATCAAAATACTAATATTCCCATATTTTACTTATGGTAGAATCGTTTTTCCTAAACTAGATAGTGTTTGTTACGGCAAAGTAGATGTGGTATTCAATGATTTTATGCATTTCATTATTTAACTGCACAGATTCGACGATAGCTCACATCTACGGCTCCGGGTGCTGGGATCCGTCTCATTGAATGATTATATAAACCAAAAGGCGTTAATATTTTTATAGAATTTGTTAAAGACGGGAGAATCCAATTATTTGAGAGTGTTTTTTTTCGAATTTACAACGTCTCAGAGACATCAGAACCTAATGATATCTCATTTTCGGAAATCTATTATGGAGAGTGCTTATTTGGTCTATACCATTCGTTAATAGCACGCTTGAGCCATCCATACTTGTTAAATCTCATCGGGCCTAGTTATTTCCATCAGTTGCTTTTATATTTTCTCTTCTCTTTTGATTCCTTCTTATCCACATTTCTGGAACCTCTTAAGTTTGAAACTTTGTAATTTTGTATTTTTGTGGTGTCTGTAGTTTTGATAAAAATTTTACATTTATATAAACTAAGATTGGATGTATACTTGGGTTTTTACTGTTGTAGATTAAACTTTCTAAATGCGCAGTGCAGGATTTACGTATAAACTACACAAGCTGTAGCTTTGGGGCTCCAGCACTTTCTTGGAGGTCCCAAATAAAAATTGTCAGAGTGAGCAAATTGTCATATATACTTAAATTTACTGCAGAATTATTTGTCCCAATGCGAACGTCCCATACTCTTCACCCAATTTTTTTAACAATTCATGCCATTCTTCAAAGATGATTTGAAAGTTCCAAAGTCTTTGTCAAAGACTAGATGGGAAGCACATTCAATGGCCCGCAAATTAGTCTAGGTGTTTGTAGGAAACTGAATGCTTCACTTTCGGATTTTGTTAAAGGTTCCAGTGATATGTTCGATAATTTTGAAAAAAAAGAGGAACGGGAAAATTGCCTAATGCTGATTACAAGAATGCAGATATAGAGAACCTTGAGCCAAGAGACAAGTTCAGAATCAAAATATTTATACCTGTCTAGTCTGACACAGTGGGCCTCAGTATACAATGATGCTGCAAAAAGGTTTTTATTCTTAATAAAATTAGAAACTACAGAAGATCTCTTCTTGAAGGAGGTAGTACTTTATGCCAACAGATCCCAAAGGTGTGGACATGAACTTTGTAGGAGAAGTTAAGCATTTTCATCAATATGCTAGATATAGTCAAGCCTATGGTTTAGCGGAACATGATATTGTGACACAATAGGATCTATATAGCATAACGATCGTGCCCAATCAGCATTCCCTAATGTAGAAGCAACTCTGAGATTAGTTCTTAATATAATGGGTGCAAGTTGCTCTGGAGAAAGACCCTTTTCTCAGCTGAAGAGGATGAAAAATGAATTTAGAACAACAATTACTCTCAGTCTCAGGTACGTAGAAATTGATAAACTACGCAATTTATCATTTGATCAGTGAGTTTGCCCTCGTAAAGGCAAGCAATAAAATATTTTAGTTTAATATAATTCCTTAATCCTTATAACATGTTTTATGAGATTAGACCCTTGTAAATTGTGTCTTTTAAAAGTACTTATGTTTCTTTTTACCAGAGCTTACATTTTTAAGTTTGTTGTGAACAAAAATTATTTTTAGTTAAAGACCTACCTACGTACTACCTATGTACTTCTTAATTGTATCTCAATTTAACCTTCTAGGTATCCGAAAATGGCACTGATATATAATATCTGGACTTATAACGGGCACCATATCTCAAATAGCTAAGGGACTTATTAAGCCCTGTAAATACGTTCTATCTAATGCAAATTGTAGTAACTTGTATTTATAAAACCATGTAAAATTGTGTGTACCTTTCCATCAATAAACGTTTTATATTGTTTATAATAATTATCATTTGATAGCGACGGTTAATTACGGCATTGCTATTATTATAGCGCGTTCATGAAATACCACTTTATATTTTGAACAATAACTTTATTTTATTTAATCACAGGACACCCTTGCACCCTTCCAGATATATTTAATTTTTTTATTATTTTTTTCTCCCCAAATCAACCCTGAGAGCTCTTCTTTCTTATTTTATTAATTAAACAATTTTCTTAATAAAATATATAAATCAAAAAAGTATGTGATGTTACTTTGTAACTACACTGTAAAAAATAACAGAACTATTCCTTAAATTTAAGATACGTTTTTCCATAAAAATAAATGTAATTTTCTCTGATATAAAGGGAAAATCAGTCTAATTTCCCCAAATCAATGAAACATTTAAAAAGTTTAGGTTTTGGCACCAGAAAACCTATAAAGTACGTAAAATTCCCCAAAATGTTAAGCTCTCTTGGATATAAAGAAGAGAACATTCAATAAATAAGGTATTATGCTACATTATTTTTTGGAAATATATTTTCCTTTATATGATTCACACATTGTTTTTGAAAAGAAGTCATATATTACTTTACAATATTTTGTTTGAGCATACCCAGAGCTCCAACATAACTTCCGTACCGTACTACTTGGTAGTATGGGCCATAAGAAATTAGCTATTCAGATCATTCTTATCTTTTTTTAAAGGGGGTGGTGTTCTATCACCTATGATGGAGTGTGATGCTATCACCTCTTTCTTATATTTTTGGGAATATTCCCAACATTTTATGGAAAAAATCAAACCAAAAATTTAAAATTCCCTACATTTCAGGGAATATTCCATGCATTTTACGGGAGAAAATAATAAAAAAAAAATTTTAAAATTCACTACATTTTAGGGAATATTCCCTAAATTTTAGGGGGGTAACAAAAATTCCATTTTAGGGAGAAAAACTACTTACATTTTAAGGATATACACACCTAATCTACGTTTTCTCCAATCCAATCGACAAATACCTAACGTTTGTAGCACAAATTGTTGCCACTCACTTTAGGGAATTATTTTTTACTGTGCACACACATAATACAAATTTAGTTAACAATTCTAATGCAGAAATGCTATGGTTAAAAAAAATCTGAAAAAGTGAGTACTTATTATTGCTGCACCAATAAATCATTTATCTATGCATAGTCGTTATGCAGCTAATAAAATAATTTTAATGCAAAATAGTCAACAGAAATTTTCGAAAAATTTACATGAATTAATCCATTCAAATTTAAATATTTGGCAAACTCAGCTGGATCAACAAATCTGGTTCTCTGATATATTTTTTGGTGAGATGAAAAACTTGGTTCCAACCGAAAAAGTTTTCGTACTCATTAGACATATTTTTAAATTATTTAATAGAGTTTTTACAAAGCTACCGCAGTCAGTGCCCATTCGAAATATTTCAACGTAGTTAATTAGATGAATTTTGATAAGAAGAGAAATATTAGCTGAAAGTAGGTAGTGCTTCATACTTGAAATATATATGTGGGTACCTGTCGAACATTTAAATACCTATTCAGGTACCGAATAAATTGCTCTCTGAGTCTAATTTCTCCTAGTTTTAAAGTAGATACCTAGATAACTATACTCCTTAGGATTTTTCTGCCTTATTATTTCGAAAATTTCAAAATATCATCACCTGCCGTCAGACCGGATTCTTTCAGAATATAGTTTGAAAAATAATAACTCTTCTTCCTTAACAGGTGTATCAATTTTCAAGGTGATTAGATTTTCCCTGTTATTTTAATAGTCTGAAATGATACCGACCAGTCTTACATATAGATCAAAATCTGAGTTGTTTTCGAAACAATATTCAAAATTCGTGTGTCCTTCAATTTTTAATTAATGAAAGAAAATTAAATTCACTTCTACAGGAAAGAAAAGCAAAAGTTTCATAAGGAATACCTAGGTAAGTAGGTATCCAGTTCTAGTAGGTATTTTGTCGTATTAATTTATAAATTGTAAAATAATTTTTAATGAAATCTATAAAAAAAACATTTAAGTCGACTTACGCAAAACAATCAGCAACAGCAGCAGCAGAAATTCTTCTGGTCATAACCGAACACTTTCACTCAAAATTAGCTAAGAAAAAAAAAAACAAAAAATTCCACATTTCCAAAATCTTCACTCCACTTGCTCTTGTTTCTGTGTCGTGTATCATCCACAAAAAAAATATTTTTTTTCCCTTTTTTTTTTTAAGAAATTAAAAATTATTTTTTATATACCTATGCAATACATATGCACCTAGTACGAGTACGTAAATGAATTCTCATCAGGTAATTCCGAAATTCACTTTCTTTTACACTTTTCCAAGTCGATCCATTTCAGTTACGACGAAGGTATACAACGAAATCGCGCCTCACCTGAGGAACGTAAATTTTAGTAGTGCGTGCTTACAGCACCCACCCGCGTTCGGTATTTGTAGGTACCGTGCCAAGTTAATCACAAAGTTTCGTTTTCCTTTTTTTTTTTTTTTGCCAAAAATTCATCAAATTTTTTTTTCACATTTCTTAATTAATCGCCAACATGATGCCGATTGATTACTCTTTTTCGGCGCCAAGTAGGTAGGTAGGTAGGTATAGCAGTCAAAGTCACAGAAAGAGAATTAAAGAAAAACTTATAAGAAAAAAAAAAAAGAATGTTTTTCTTCGACCGCAACAGCGAGACATTCACAAAAAAGCACAACACTCGGAGGAGAGGCCACCAGGTGCGGACCGGATTACGTTTGAGAAGTGACTACACGACGTTGTTCGAATCGAGCTAGAACGTAGAGCCGTTTTGTTGCGCTGCGTTTCCTTGCTTGCCATGTCTTGCCTTGGCTTGCGGTGCCGCCGTCTCTGTATATGGCAAATGGCAAGTGTGCCAGGCCCCCTCCCGGTGGATGTTTCTTCTTCAAATTGTTTTTAGTTACCTACAGTTATATACTTTTAGTAGGTATAAGGAAAATCGACGCTCCTGCTGGCAAATTGCAACAACCACCGACGCTCACCTTTGGTGGTCGCGAACACCTTTAACCGTCTCACACAACCAAACCACCAGCACTACTGCTCTGCTGCTGTTGAACTGGCCGCTATCCAGCCGCCACAGTGTGGTATAATTCAAAATTCAATCAAATGAGGACGCCATCTCGTGTCGTCCACTGTATGAAAAAAGCAAAATTCAC
Organism: Dioctria linearis; assembly: GCA_963930735.1. NCBI lineage: Eukaryota > Metazoa > Arthropoda > Insecta > Diptera > Asilidae > Dioctria > Dioctria linearis. The sequence continues at coordinate 123,433,875 of OZ005743.1, read as the reverse complement.
TCAACCTTAGACCAGGACTATGTGATAGCAGCAAAGCAAGTCGTCGCTATTCCGCTAGTGTGTGCCTACTAAACTGACTGGTGGAGAAGTTATATAAAAAAAAAGAAAAGGAAAAGAACGAAATCGAAATAGGTATTCCGTCGACGACGACTACTGACTGTGACTGCCACTGCCACTACCCGTAGAGAGCGCAAGACGCGGAAAACTTCCTCATCGTAATCCTCATTCCTAATAGAAGTCTTAGGCCATCAGTCACAGGATCCTGTGTTCGCACTTCCACCCACAACCCCCACCGCCCCCCCCCCTACCCATTCCATTCATATAACTGCTCAAGCACCTTACAAATACCCGACATAGGTGAAAATCCGCACCCGGCGCAGTGTACATACCCGCAACACATAGAAAATGAAAAGTAGAAAAAGACGAGAAAAACTTCTCCGAGATGGAAAAACTCTATTAAGAAAAAATTTGAAAAAAACTCCGCCTATCGACGACGCCTGCGCATTAGCGGGTGAAATGTGAGCTGCCATTGCGATATGGCTTCACTATAGTCACTACAAACAACTACATATGCCTCCGTTGCCTGCCGGTGTCAGTCGGCTGGCCGACGACCGTTGCAAATTGCCACCTCCTCATCTCCCAACAATTCGCACAACCTTTTGGGTGGGTGGATACCCTCCCGACCTCATACTGCAAAAAAAAAAACAACAACTACACTTAAACTCGGCTGTATACCTATGCTTTAACGATCCACCACGACTTCAGTAGCGTAAGCACAACAAAATCGCGTCCGTATTCGACACGCACTCCCGGTCGGGTGAGTTTCTCAAGAAAACTGATGTCGACTGTCGCCGCCACAAAAGAAAATTCCCTGAAAACTCCGGCTCTCCCCCTAATAGTGGCAACAAAGGCACACAAAACACAGCTGACGACGGCAGACGATGATCAGTGCGACCGATAGGCAGCACGCAGACGCTTTATAAAACACCAGGAAATTAACGAAAAGACGCCGCTCGTCAGTATGATGAGGGTGGAATGAGGTTGAATGAAAAAAAAAAGAAAAAAACAATATATTAAAAAATCCTCACAGAAATTGACACCGCCCCGGCGCTATTTGCAAATTGCGCGTCGACTTGCTTTCCTATATCAAATGAGAAAAACGACTCCGCCCAGTTTTTTTATTACCTTTTTCGAAGGAAATTTCATCGATGGTGACATCTAGTGAGAAGTAGAAGTTTAAGATAATACAGCTATTCCCAGTTTTGTTGTTGAATTTCCTCTCCGCCATCGTAAAACGATGGTTTGTGCTTTCGTTAATATTTCCCTATCTTAACATTGTGAATATTTTGATAACTTTATAAGGGCGGTTTTTAGTACATAAAAGTGTCCTGGAAAATGGTCGAGGATAAAAAGGATTTCGACCAAAACTCTAGCTATGCACATTACATTTGGGCAATTTGGAGGAAATGGGAAATTTTACTTTGTGGTTTTGGGCATAAATTATTTTTGTGTCGTCAGTTTGAAAATTTCTTACGAGCAACGCGTGATATAAATGTGGGGAAAAATTGGAAAAATTGGAAAAAAAATGTTTTCTCTTTTTTTTTGATTTGTGATAATTTTCTAATATTAATTTCCATTTGAAGTGGCCGCGTTATTCTGATTTTTATTATGACGCCTGCGAATTGAATTCTTATGTGGGTGTGAGACGGCAGGACTACAAATGAACGTTGATTTATCGCAATTTTTCGTTGAAAGGATTTTAGAATAATAATTGAATTGTGAAGTTGAGACTATATAGATTGCCACAAGACGGAGCGTTTTCATTCTGTTCAAAATCATGGAGATACTACAGAAAACAAAACTGGCTTTCCTCAAGATTTTCAAATATTTAAATTCACTCTAAAACGCGTGTGTGCAGATTTACATATAGGGGATTGTGGGGTTCAATGGTCTTACCAGTGCAGCAAAGTGAAAGTTATTTAGGGGTATTCAAGCTAGCTATGCAGTGGTGTATTTAGATTGAAACATTTAGGGGTACGAGTCTTTTGAAAAATACATCGCTGCATGAAAATAAATTTAATTTGGCTGTTAGCCACCAATAGACCTTAAATGTTTCTTTCATGAGTTGCGATAAAACTGCTTAATACGAAAATCAGAGTAAATTAATGCTTAAATTCACACCACATTTTGATAATGTGATCCAAGGGGAGTCAGTGGCGTAGCGTGGGGGCATGGCCTCGGGCGGAACAAATGTGGGGATGGCAAGGACTTGGCGAGCTGGCTAATCTTGTCAACAGCATCAGACTATGGTCCTTAGATCAGATAACTGTATTTTCATTGGGTATGTAGGTACTTATGCAGAATCTCAAGGCATTGGACAAGTGGAAGGTGTTCAAAATAGAGTTGTAAGATTGAAGGTAATTGTTTTATACGATTCATCGAATATATATAGGACAGAGAAAAATTTCAATTGGAGTGCGTGCGTCTACAACAGATTCAGATGCGAAAAGACCGCATTTTTGAGTGCTTCGTCTACTTAGAGTTTTTAATTGCTATAAAAGTAGTGAACAATCCTTAGACTGTACAATTTTGGTATATTTTTTTTTTATTTGGTAAGTTAAGTTTTCTTTGATTTCTGAGGAGATGCGACATATAATCGCAATTGTAGTCTTATTCGGGATTATTTATCCCAATATAAACGAATCTTCGTTATTTTAGATGGCAAAAAAAAAAATAGCCAAAAGCAAAACTCATGCAGCTTTTAATTGACAACGATAGTGAATTCAGCCCAACAGAATTCAGCTACAACCCATCTGATGACGATGGTCATTCCACAGAACAACTGGGACGAGGGACTGTTAATAATTCATGTTCTCAATCGGAATGGAAAACATATGGTGAAGAGATGCACCACCGGTAATCAGGTAACAGGGTGGTATATGTGCGTAGACCAATTTCACTCATGATGTCAACTTTGAACCTAACTTCTAAATTCCTTCGTAAAAACCGCTACAGTTCTTCTTGATCTACCTAAAGGAGCCATGGAATTCGATGTTTTTCGAAATTTTTTTCCAAAAAATGTGTGTGTTCGTATTGCAGAGTGCCTACAAACCAGAGGCTCAAAAAACTGAATAGGATTAAATCAACAAATCGAGCTCTTATAGATAAGTATGAAATTCTCTTTGTTTTAGGAGTTTCCTTGATAATTCACTACAACCACTTACCATCACTGGCTGATTACTGGAGCAAAATGCATAAATGGGTAATGAATTGATAAATAGGAGCATTTCTCGTGATTGCGTTGCTCTACTGATGTCTAAGCTATATTTCAACGATTGCAATAAGCCCGTCCAGTGATGCTCATAAGGATTACTACATATCTGAAGTTGTTGCCTGTTTGAAGAAAACATTTCTAGCAGTGAGAAGTGAAAGTTCCGCTCAATCTATCGATGAATGCACAGCGAAATTAAAGGTTCGATCTGGCTTGAAGCAATATATGCCGTTGAAGCCAATCAAACGGGGAGTTAAATTATGGTTGCGTTGTGATGCCAAAACCGGGTACACATACGATTTGAAGATATAAACTGGTAAAGATATACATCCGCTAACCAAATCGGTACTGTTGGAGAACGAGTTGTTCTCAAGTTAACAGCATCTATTCGTTAACCAGATGTGATTGTACCCTTCGACAGATTTTTCGCATCAGTGACATCGTTGAGGACCATTGCGGCTTTCCTGCAATTGGGTCATATATAAAGTCTCGCAAAGAAACTTCTGTGTTCGATGGACGTTTAGAATGTTCCCAAGGACAATTTCAAATAAATTGCAATAGAATTATGGCTGCACGTTAGTTGGACTCAAAGGAAGTTCTTCTTGCTTCAAACTGTCATACGCCAACAGTGACTAAAGTTGAAAGAAAGCAGAAAAACGGTTCACAAGTAGAAGTCGATTGCCCTTTGGCTATTGCTGATTACAATCGTATCATGGGAGGCGTTGATCTGGCCGAACAAAACTCTGCCCTGTTGTATGACATAAATCGAAAGTCACAAAAGTGTTGGAAGAACGTTTTTTGTTTTTTGTAAATGTTGATGCTAGCACTCTAGCAGTCGTCAACGCATGGATTATTTACACGAAAACTCATCGTCGCAAAGTTTCTATGAATAACTTGCCGAAATTATGATAGTTGAGAGAATAAAGCATAAAAAAACTAAGAACTCGTCGAGCAGGTGGTAGACTGGCCAAGCAACTTCAACTTGCACTTCAGAAAGGAGAGAGACACAGACCAAATACGTATGCTCTGGATGCTCTCGATGTATTATGCTTCAAATGTTCTGTCAACTTTCACAAATAAAAATAGTTTTAAAGCAAATATTTACAAAAAAAATAAAATAAATTCATCAATAATGCTTTTGAAAAATCTGGGTTTGGTTCGTTTGCCACAAACAGTTTATTGGGACATGTTGTCCCACCGCAAATCTTTATTGGGATTATTTATCCCAGGATAATGGTAAGGACTAAGGACTTCGCATGTACACCAACACTTTTATTTTTTTCATTCATGTGTTGATATAATTCACATAATTTTCTTAAGCTGCTGCTGAATATAAATAACAACTCCGTACATAAGTTAAAGGGTGTGTGTTGCAAAAAATACGCAGAATAAAATGTTAATTTAAGAAATGCGTTTATTTTAAATCCATTTGAAATAGTGACAGAGTATCACAGATCTTTTTGCTTAATTGTGCAAATAGAGGGAGGAGGCGGCAAATTTGAGGTACACACCGAGTGACAGAAATCCACGCTACGCCACTGGTGAGAGCAACTGCTTCCCTACTCCCCCTTAGATACGATTCTGACAGGCAGTGCACCTTTCGTCACACGGATGGATTCCAGGTGCGGGTTACTTTATAAATGTAACGCTTTTCGCAAGGAATTTCATAGATATAAAGAATGCCAATAGACGAAAAAATGTATTCCTTCCTTAGCAATCAATATGTCAAAAATCTATCCACACTTTCCTTTTTCCTAGAATTTTCTGTTTCCGAAATTGCTCTTAATTTTTTCTCTACACGATTTATGGCCTTTTCAAAAATTTACTGTTTCGCTTGAAATGATTATCTTTGAAGAATTCTGTTGACATTTCACAAGTTCTACACCTAGACCAGTCAATAGGGGGTTTTGCCCTACAAACGATCGGGTAGAAACGATTTTGATATATTTATGTTATTTAGTTCCGGACCCCGATCAAAAATCCAAAGTTTTCGATCTTATGCGGGGATCCCGCCACGATCCACCATCTTAGATTAAAGGTACAAAAAAATTGTTTGTTTTCATAAATAATTACTCATCGGTTGATGCTGAGAGAAAAATGTGAAAGCATAAAGTTTAAGAAATCTAAATTCCTTACATTTTTTGTATAAACTCGTTTTTTGTAAGTCTGATGTGTAACAAGATGCAGCGGCGGAAACATGAACACTCTTCCAAAAACTCGACCAACTCCTTGTTTTTTCTCATTTGAATAAATAATTTGTAGGTATTCATTGATGATAGTTTTGCACGTTCAAAGTCCACACCACTACGAGTGTTTTTTTAATTGTGGTATACCCAATAGGCCCAATCCACAGATGTTCGTTTTTTCGCAATTGAGGACAGCTCCTATTCCGTTATTAAGTCTTCGAGTAGAGTATGTCCCTGTAATTTCTTTCTATTTGATAGTAAGACGAAATTCTTCTTCAAATTTATATTTTTTCATTTTTGTTCTAGGAATTATTTTGAAAAAAACAACGAATTCTTTCTACCTTTGGTACAAGATCACGGAGAGAGTGGTCCCCCCCCCCCCGCCGCGTAGGAACATATATGAAAAAATGTACCGATTGGACTATTTCTCAGGTTCCACTTAGCTAGTAAAATACAGTGTGTGGAACTCGTCTCTGTACTGACTGGCGCAACTAGACTACAAGGTCTGTCAACTAATGACGTGCTGAGATTGAAGTACTTGGGACTGTAACTTGGCTTGTGCAAAACATGCTTAAGGTAGACCTTTCGAAAACCGTTTAACCCTCAACTGGCCGGGTGGTTTTTTCGTATCACTATAGGCCGAGTGCGGTCTCTGTGACCGCTCAAATGTAGTAGCAATTAATTTTCATAAATAATTCAGGGAAATTTTTTTTAAAAAATATATAACAGACACTATAATCTTTTATTTAGCATAAAAAGATAAAAAAAAGTTATAGTTAAACAAAAATAAAATATCAATCTGAAATTTCAGAAAAATCACAGCTTTTTCTTAATAACATTCCAATGCAGCAAAATTAAATTTTCTTTGAAATGTTTTATTTATTTTAGCGTCTAAAGAGATCATTATTTACATATACCTCAGACCTCGCTTTGCGTCGTTTCGTTTTGCGTTTTTTCGAAGTTGCGTCGTTACTGAAGTAAGACGCATTTTCGCTATGAGTCGCTGTTTTTTCGTATTGCGTTGCTTTTTTTTCATTATTCGGAGAATCATTTTGAAATACATACATGTTTTTTTTTTAAATTTTCTGAAACGTAGATTCGTGTTTTGTAAAATTAAATTTTTTTGGACTTTCGGAGAATCACAAAATTAAACTTTACATTCAATTGTTAGTTGGTTGTTGGTTGCAGTGGAAGGTTTTTTGTTAATCATTGTAAAAATCATAGTTGCAGTGGAGGGTTTGCTTTTGATTATAAATTTTAAGGTAAGTAAAATATATTTAAATATTAAAAGGCTGTAACCCTGTTTTTCAAATCTATATTTCAACTTTTGGACCATAATAATCATGAGTGGAAAAAGCAGTGTTGGTAGAGTTACAAAAAAAAATAAAACTATAACTTTGGAAATTAAATTGGACATATTACGACGCTTTGATAATGGAGAAAAGGCTGTAGACATAGAAAAAGCTCTTGATCTGGCTGCAACAACTGTCAGAACTATTCAAGCTCGAGATAGAACTAATATAAAAGAGGCTGCTAAATCTGTAACATCTTTAGACCCCAAGACTATGACTCGTACAAGGAGTGGTTTTATGATTAAAATGGAGTCCTTGCTTTCTATTTGGATTCAAAATCAGATTGCACAGAAAATTCCATTAAGCAAAATGGTAATCCAGGCAAAAGCAAAAAGCTTATTTGAAGATATTAAAGGAAAAAGAAAAACATTTTGAGGCTAGTCACGGCTGGTTTGAGAGATTCAAAACTCGCGCAAATCTACACAGCATTGCTCTCAAAGGCGAAGCAGCTAGTGCAGACACCGTCGATGCGGACCGTTTCCCTACAGAGTTAAAAGCAATAGTTCACGAGGGTGGTTATGTCCCAAAACAAGTTTTCAATATTGACGAGACTGGTTTATTTTGGAAACGTCTACCAAAAAAAACTTTTATATCAAAAACTGAAAAATCTGCACCAGGATTTAAAGCTAGTAAAGATAGACTGACTCTACTTCTAGGAGGCAATGCAAATGGTGATTTTAAGTTTAAGCCGTTACTTGTTTACCAATCAGAAAATCCTAGATCTTTGAAGGGCTGTTCAAAAGATCGACTGGCGAGCGAATAAAAAAGCATGGATGACGGCATTATTATTTAAAGACTGAGTTTCCACGTGTGTTATTCCTGAAATTAAAGCTTATTGCAATAAAGAGAACTTAGACTTCAAAGCTTTAGTTTTAGTAGATAATGCCCGGTTTATATTGATGATTTATCAGAAAATTTTAAATTTGTGTTTTTACCACCGAACACCACATCATTGATACAGCCGATGGATCAGGGTGTTATCTCGAATTTTAAAAGCTATTATCTGCGACGAACATTTAAGCTGCTTTTGAGTGAAACTGATGGACCCGATAAGACTACAATGCAGCAATTTTGGAAAAATTTTAATATTTTGAAGGCAATCGACATTATCTCTCTGTCTTGGGAGGAGGTAAAACCATCTTGCATGAACGGTGTTTGGCGCAAAATATGGCCAGAATGTGTGCACAAGAAAAAAAGTGACAGTTCCTCTTTAGAAGTTGATGATGATGAAGCACATACTGTTTGTCATGAAATCGCTAACTTAGCAAGAGAATCTAATTTTGAAGTGATGGATGAGACTGACATAGATGATTTGCTAGCTTCTCATAACCAAGAAGTGTCTAACGAGGAATTGATGCAACTGGATTTGGAAACCGCTAACAATGAAGACAGCTCGATAGATATAAGTGACCGTCGAAATTTAACTTCACAACAAATTTCTAAAGCAATGAGTCTAATAGACGAAGCAATTGAGTATTTTTCAAAAAATGATTCTGACATCGAAAGAAGTGTAAAAGTTTCTCGAGCGGTAGGAAATGGTATTAATTGTTACAAGAAACTTTACCTTAATATCAGAAAAAAAGCTGTTCAGCAAACTTTGGACACATTTTTTTGAAAAAGAGACTCCAATAAATAAATAAGCTCGTCTACAGAGTCTGAATAATTTCATAATTTATTTCTTTATTTTGTGTACATATTTTTAATTTTTAATTGAATTACTAGTCTTTTAGTCTTTTTTATGTTTTTAAATAAATTAATAAAGTTTAACTTTTGTTTTGTTATTTAAATGTTCTTCTTTTTTTAACATTTAAGGACTGAAAGAAAATTACGGTAACCTATCTTTGCTGTTTATATGATTTCAAATAGAAAATAGCAATTCGTTTCGATTTGAGTCGCGATTTTTTTGGAACGTATCTACGACGCAAAGCGAGGTCTTAGTGTATATAAAAAAAAACATTTACATTTACATTATTTAGTATTTTCTAAGTAGTTATATAAAAAAAAAACAAAAACGTAACAGGCCGGGTGCGGTCACTATGACCGCTGTCGATTGTTGCACGCGAAAAATAAAAAGACGAATGCACGTATGATCGCTATGAAGGCAGAAACCGTACTTAAGTACAGATCTAGGAAGGTACCGAGAGAGAGAGGTGCGTATTATCAGTGAAAGCGTAAGTAATTGGTATCGCCAGGACCTGCTGCGGTCACAATGACCGGCGACCGCAACCGGGCGGACAAGGGTTAATCACAATATACCAGAAATGATTTTCAAGCGTCGTCTCTAATTAAAGATGCTACTCGAGTTTTAAGAAAATTGCAGCCTTCCATGAAACGTAGTCAGCTTTTACTGATGTCTTTGAACATGGAAATCTTTTTGGATTGAATTGAGCACTACTAACCACACATGATTCCACATCTTGTATAGAAGATTAGGTGCAGTAGCGTACCAAGGCGAGGGGGAGAGTATTCAATTTAACAAAAATGCATGTTAACTATAGCGGTCAAGTTCGACGTTGACATTTTTAAGCTTTTAAGCGCCTTATATTTGGAATTGGCGTACAATTTAAACTCACACTTTTGATATTTTACTTACTGATGTCGGATTTTCCTTTTTTATTTTCGAAAAAGAAGTAATTTTGTGAGAAGTTGATTGAGAAAGCAGAAAATGCGAACTAATTAATAGCAAAAAGTTAAAAACAAAGAATGATGCAAATTTTGGTACCCCCTCCAATATCCATGTGTAATATATCGTTGGAGAGCTCTTTTTGAATAGAAGCTAATATTGCACCTTGTTCCAAATCCCAGTCCATTCAGAGTTACACACCGTACTATACATGTTAGTTTTAGCAATAGCCAAATCACAATTTTTTAGGTTATTTCATAATCCACTGCCATTTTGTGCATCATTTGGAATGAATAACCGTCACATGCTACCCAGAAACCGGGTCTAACCTTCCTCCCTCTTCTCCCTCCGCTATCGGATATAGATGGGACCTAACACTCGCAGGCATTCTATTTTTAGCAACTGTCCTAATCAAACCCGTCATAAAATACCAGAAGTTGTAAATATACACACAGATTTTGTGAATACAAGCTGTACATTCCGAAGGTGCTAGAGTGTGTCGCGAACACATAGAGAGTAATAACTGGGCCGAATTACCTCAATTCTGCAATGTCATTCATGACTTCAATATAGCCCAGCTTAGTGATTTTATTGACATTATTAGGAACGCTTTACAAGGAGGGTCTAAGCTAGATTTTTAACACGAGAGGTGCTGTGACTAATGAACAGATGTATTTTTAAACCGGACGCAATTGCGATGAATTCGATTTCATGTTGGAGCAAACTCCCACACTAAGCCAGAGATATAAAAACCCAAGAACCACTTTAGGTATATTTCTCACAAAACTGCGAACTGGTGATTTCAATGAGATATTTGCGATATTGTTTAATATGTCCAGCAAAACCTTGAGCATTTTATTGCTATAGCACGTGAATGCAGTGGAGTAGATAATATAGCATAAGGATATCGCATGACAATACTTGGGTTGTACCAGAAAATTGCTTCCTGGGATGTGTTAGCAGAACCCGTACGTCCCAGCTCAGGCACTATCAACTCCACTGCATGCACACATCATTCTTTGTTTCCAATTTCTCTGAGGATTTTATTTTCTTAACTGGAAAATATCCTGAAATAAGAAAAAAAACTTTACTTACATTGTCGAGGCGCGTATACAGGGGGGCGGGGGTCACATGGGTCATGACCCCCGCCTCTTCTACCAAAGCGCGCCACCTAACCTTCGCGGTGATTGGGAATTTTCTTGCGTTTTTATATAGTGTCGAAAAGTCATCTATCGTACCTAGCACAGGATAGTAAAGTAATCTTGGAATGCATTTATTTTAGTATTTGATTGTTTCGAAAAAGGCACGCAACGCTTAGCAGCCCAGTTATGAAGATGCTTTTTATATTTTTGTTGCGCCCATTACTCATATATTTGAAAAAGCACACAATCTCGAGATTTGGAAGTGTTATTGTTTCTAAGAAATTGGTAAGCGATCATACATTTTTTTTACCTATCTGATTTTCCGACGGGAGATGGCAGCGGGAAATTCGCTGTCAAAACAGGTAGTCGAAAAGCGGCGATTGTGAAAGAAGTGGTTTCATTTGTCATTAGTTTTGAGCGTTTTGAAACAGATTTTAATCGAGAATATTTTGTATTATTTTGAAAGAATTGCAAAGGACCAAAGTGTGAAAAGGAAATTTAATATACAGAAATGAACTAAATTGAAATCAAAGTAAGTGCCAAAATTATCACAATTTTACAATTTGGAATTAAGCGCCTCGAAATATCTATCCAAACCATGTCTTTTTTGTCAACTCGTCTATACTCGTTGTCTTGTATAATTATTTTATGATTTCGCTCTTCCTCAATTAATTTTTCATCGACAAAAATAAATACCACAACAATTTCATTCGTTTGATTTTGTTGGCGACGACGGCAAAATTAGAAATTGATCAACCCCGACGGCAACTTCGTCCACCGCTGAACGTCACCTGTCGAAATTTGGACGCTGTGCTTTTAGAAGTTTGACAGCGGCATTTTTTCGTTGTTTGCCGTTGCCCGTCGCATTTGCATTTAAGCCTTGACTTAACTAATTTTGTTTTACGCTTCTTCCTTCTACCTTTAGAACCCTAGTTCCATGCAATCAACGTTTAGCCAGCCGTTGATTTTTCATAGCGACACTAATTCAACAGTTGTTCAAAATTTTTACGTTCATAGGGTAGCATTAAACTTTTCTTAGGGTTCGTGCAGAAGAAGGAGTGAGGATGCGTGGCTAGGCAGTTGGGCGAGGCTAGGTGAAGATACATCTCGAGGTGTAGTGGTCACAACAAGGCGTTCAGTTTCTTGGTAAATCGTGAAGTGAGAGCATAAATTATGTCATCAGATTCAGAAGAAGAAATTTTGTGTTTGTCAAGTAGTGCAGCTAGCCATTTTTCACCTAAGTTTACTTTCCGCTCTTTTGCTTGCCACTCGATAAAGACGAAACGTCTGCAATTTGGCGAATTCATCATTCATGTCAAGATTTTCGGACTGATCCTAATAGAGTCTTCCAATATATGAGAATGAATAAAGACTCCTTCGATTATATTAAGAAAAAACCTATAAGAATGTGCCAGCTATCAAAATTAGTGCGCTGCACCTCGCGAAAAAATTAAAAATTTCATTTTCGAGCACGTACTTTTAGAAATATAGTTGCAAATTGTTCTTCAGAATTTGAATGAATAACTATTCACCGACAACGGTCTAAACGAATTGGAAATTGGTGCATTGATTCTGGTGGCTCACTCTTTCGGACAGGGGCACACGCATTCAGTTTTCTTATAAAAATCTTAAAATTTTTCTATAGATTTTTCATGCACTATTTGTGGCGGACGATTGTTCCAATGATTTATATTGATTTAGGTGCCTTGGATGATCTGGGTCGCTAAAGATATTTATGAGCGTTGGCAACCATACATTTTGTTTTTAACAATTTGATTGAACATTTTTCGTTCGAATTTTTATACACTATTGGTTGCTGAAATTCTACAATTTTTCTTCGGAATTTTTACGGGAAGACTATAAAAAAAGAAACTATTCGCTTTCCTCTGCGGTAGTTGCCGTTGCTTTGCTTGTACTTTCGTATTAATTAAAGCAGTGTTGCTTAATTTAACTTCACGTTTACTTTAAATTTATAGGAGAAGAATAAACTTGCTACACTAGTTAGCGATGGAGATAGAAATAGTAGCGAAAATGTAAAGCAGAAAACTGGATAAGACCATTAATAACTTTTTTCAAAGAAAGCAAGATCAGTTAAGTTCGTATCAAAAGATATAGTCAGTGACATACTATGCACTTCTACTCCTATTCCTCTGAATGTGAATGAAGGTGCATGCTCCTCTCAGTCATTTACTTCACCCGTGACAGAATCGGTTGGGTCACATCTATTTCTACATTCTGGATATGAGTCCTAAGTGTCTGTCCACTCTGAGATCGATATTGATGTGGATAATATTATCGACAGGTTTTCCAAATCAAACCAAAAATTTGGTTTTGTGATATCTAACTTAAATACGAAAAAAAAAAGATTTTTAAAAGCGACTACTTCCGACTTTTTTCTCCCCTCGAACATTTTAGTGTGACCCCCAAGGCTGAAGGTTTGGGTACGCGCCTGACATTGTCTACGTTGGATGGTTTCCGTGAGTGATATAATATGTATGTAGTATAGGCAAATGAAGTAGGTTAGTATATAAATGAAACTATGCTCCAATTGCAATACAAAAATTAACGATAACTCGACCTGACGTAGAGAAGCCTTCAATCTTTTCTTTGAAATTTTCTGGAAATTATTGGAGACATAATTTGAAAATAACTCCTGTCGGCCAACAAGAGTGAATAAAAATTCTGTAGAATCATTTTCTGTAAATTTCTAAAAAAAAAGAAATTAATGCTTATTGGTTATGGGGTTACACCTCCTTGAGATTTCCATAAAATCTAAATATTTTTTTTTGCTAGTTAAATTGTTTATACTTTGAAGAATATTTTAAGCGTTCAACTATTACATCCCCGAAATTCAGCCAATTAGAAGTGAGTGCAGCAGGCAGTAGTTGTTTTGGCTCTTTGGTTTTTTATCGAAAATACGTTTTTTAAACTAATTTACAAGATTTCTTAAGAACTGTTTAAGGATTTATTTCATGTTTGCATATTCTGCGTAATAAAAAATCATTTATTCATTCATTCAACTGTTTAACCGATTTTGATAAAATTCAAACTACATTCTTTATAATTTTATCTATCACATATATGTAACCGCAAAATTTTTATAATAAATACCAAATTTTACACCTCACTTATTTTTTACCAGAGATGATTTATATATAGGTATAATATGTGTAGGTATTAATACATGCATATGCCCCTATTTAACTAGAAATATTTATGTATATATTCCTCAATTTCTATAAGGTACAGTATCGACTGTACTTGATGAGTTACAAATCCATTTCTAAATCTATATTTAAAAAGGACCCTTAACAATTCTCGTGGGTGGGCCCCTAAAATCTTATCTACGCCACTGTGTGAATGCCTTATCAATGATTACGTTGTGCTTCATGTAGGACTGAATACTGTTCACAGATATTATATTATTACATGTATATAAATAAAAGTGTATTACTCCGATCGGTAAAGGAATCAAAAGAAGCGCAATCGGAATGCTTGTTCCTAATGTTAATACCCTTCCAGTGATTAATCACTTACAACAGCCATACATCCATACATTTACTGCCATCATCATTTGACGAATCTCAAACGTAAACTCATACAATCTGACAGCATATTTCGACCAACTCGTCGAACGCCACGTATTGAAACTTCCAATCTAATTCTACCTAGAAAGGGAACTTCTTTCAAGAGAATTATTGCAACATCGCCAATAGGGAAGAGGAACGCAGTTAGTTGACGAAATGTTAACTTAAGAACAATTTAGGAAACAAAAAGAAATTTCCTACTGTTTTCCAATAAAATGTTAACACAAGTAGAAAAGGAAAGAAGTAGAATAAAAATCAAACTCTCTTTGAAAATTTCACGAATAAAGACAAAAAATGTGAAACCGCAGATTACATGCAACGAAACAGAGTTAATTCTCGAAAATATATGAGAAAGGGAATTTTTAGTAGATTTATGTAGGTTCTCTTTTTCGTCCAAGCACGGTTTTACTGAAATATTGATAGATGCCACCAACAAAATTGGACCGAAAGTTGTTGGCAATGACGAAGAACAGTTCCATAATAACAGGAACAGTATCCAGAATTTTATGTCTGTACCTGGTTAACAAGAACAGGCAAAATATTGGAAAAACGGGCAAGGGCCTATTGAACTCTTAATACTTACTGAAAAATATAGCTTGAAAAACTCTGTACCCAACATAGTAGGTAATATTGTTAAAATATGTTTAATAATATCCATCAGTATGGCTAGTTGTGAGCGGACCTTTATTGATTTCAAATTAATTAAATATTATCTTTATTCCTTGCTCTTAATGGGAGAATGAAATGTTGTGATCATGTACGCGGAGTGCTGGGTAAGGTGTATGGAGGATTGCGACGACTCTGGCTCTCTGCAAAATTATCAAGCACACGGACATTAAATGTGGATTAGTGAAAAGCCTCATTTTGTCCTACTTCAATTCAGATAGATCTAAATGGTTTCGAGAGTGCTGCTAATTAATTAGTTATTTTCTTACTTTATGGATTAATGACTTTAACATAACATAATTATTTATCACTTGTTTGAGTATATTTGTGGTAGCAATATTTTCATAGTATAATTCTTCTTGAATTTTGTTGTTGCTATGTGATTTTCCTTTCATTAATATTTGATATTAACGCTTAGTAACTATTTGAACATCGTTTTCACTGTAACTATATTTTTGAGTACTTACAAAAGTTTGTTAAATCTTGTGTACCAACCCAGTTCAATAAATTAAATTGAATTCCACAATTAGTGTTTTAGCGAAATCTACGGATTCCATAGAAAATCAACTAACAGATTACATAAATTTTGATAATGTCATTCTAGGTTTCTCTAATAAAAAGCAAAAGAAAAACAACGTATATATATACAGGTGTTCCGGAAGTCGACATCAAGCCGGAATCGGGTAATATGCCAAATTGTAATAGTTACCAGAAAAACATAAAAAAAAATTTAAGTCATATATTTTTCAAATTATAGATATTCTTTTTTTCGAGAAAATGTACACCCTGTGATGGTTTTTTAGCTCCTGTTGCTACAAATCTTTACTTTTTCCAATTTTATTTTTCTTATATTCTCCCGAATAGTTCTTATGTCACCTGTTGCTTTAAATTCTAAGCCAACTGCTCCAACTTGGAAGAAAATATCACATTTTGCCGAACCAAGAATAGAAGATTAATACTTCGCGCCAACTTGCTACATAATTTCTTAGATTATGGGGATACTGGCGCTAATGAGTCCGATACGGACACTGACATATAATAAGAATGGACTGAGCCTTCCTATCTAATTGCTATAGTCAAAAATGGCACAAATTTTTGGAAAAATCTATTTGTCTCTTTCAAGCTCAAAATGTACACTGAACTGTAACCAATTTTGGAAACAATATGGCGGAATTGACATAAAAATGCAGACAAATATATTATTTATATTCGTCTATCTCTTACAAGCTCAATAATATTTGACATCAAATTTGCAGAGGAACACATTTTTCAGTAATAT
Source organism: Dioctria linearis (assembly GCA_963930735.1). NCBI lineage: Eukaryota > Metazoa > Arthropoda > Insecta > Diptera > Asilidae > Dioctria > Dioctria linearis. The sequence continues at coordinate 123,417,769 of OZ005743.1, read as the reverse complement.
TAAAAATTAATTTTTGTGTTAATTAAAACATGTTTAACTTCCTAAATAATTTTAGTTTAATGCATTACTATTTTTCAACATCTTTAGTATTTCCAATTGACAAATAATAATTAATTATGAATCAGTGTGCAGTTGCACGAAATAAAAGGCAATTCGCAACCTGTTCAATATTTGTGCCATTTTTGAAGCAAGAACGCTCAGTCCATTCTTCATAGATGTCAGTGGATAGGGAGAAAGTCATTTTATGCAGTGTGAGTGAGACAGATAGTGACGCCACTTTTTTAGTATACGGAATATGGAATATTGAGCAATACAGATCAGTACCTCTCATAAAGTGCTCCCGCGCTTTTGTGAAAAACCGATTTTCATGAAATATTGACATTGTTAGGACACATTTTGGTGTTGTAAAAGGTCTAAAAGGACACATGTTGTTGCTGTAATCGTATGATATTTGAACAGCACGTGTTTCTGTTTGCATTCGTTTTGCTATGAAGAGATTAAGTGGGAGAACTCATGCTGGATTCTCTGATATTTTTGGGAAAAATGAGAATTTCATTTCAGAGGAATTTTATATCTCATTTCAGCATCTGGGCAAAGCGAAATTTATCTTTTTCTTAAAAATGGGAGGTAGTGTGGCCCGAAGTACATTATTATGAATAGGTCGAAAGGATTTTGAGGGATTTAATAAGATTTTGTCGTTCGGGTAATCCTACGTTCTCTCGATTTTTGTTTTTAACTCGTTGCCTCAGTTGCACTACAATAGTGCGTAGACAAGTTCTTTTCCCCCATTCATGCAAAAAACGAAAATATATGAAATTACTTGTTTCATTCTAAAAAACACCAGAAATTTGCCCATTTTGCTCTACAGCTTCTTAACTTATTATTAGGCTAACTTTGTCAGTTACGTTACGCTCCGTCGTTTACTACGCATCATTTCGTATTCGTTGGTGTTATTTCCTACTGACGACTTTTACCTACGTTTATTGGACTTGTTTGCTTGTGATTTTGATTTGGATAGTTTTAATCTCTTTACGACGACCTTTGCTTTCTGTGAATGTGTATACAATGTGAATACAATTTATATTCTAATGTATGAAGATCAGTATTTTCTGATGAGTCAAAAAACTGAAACCATTTATTTTGATAATTTTGATAATTCATATGAAATTCGTAAGTGTTTAAATGACAATGATTTAATTATTATGGAATTTTCTAACTACTGGTAAATACTTATAACCGTACATTATCTGTCATCATCATTATTTGTTGTTCTTTTTTAGGCTTTTGAGGTACTTATTTGATCATCGAAATCTACAAACACATGTGGAGAAATTCGCACGAAGGAGTAGGCTCTCCTCTGTATTACCTTTCGTTTCTCATATTGTAAAAAATTAAAGGGTTAACTTTATGTGTCTCCAGCTATAAATATCCTGGTTCCGGTATCTTCCCAAAAAGCAGGAATGGGATAAAAGGTATAAAAGCCTTCTATGTATTTGATATGAATATTTGATTACACTGATTCATACAACCTATTGAATATGTATCAATAACCATTGATACTATATGACAGCTCCTATAAAATTCATTCAATGAAAATATGACAACTAGATATAACACTTTATGGTATAACTGTTATACAGAAACTAATCAACCACTTTTCTATATTTTCATGGATAAAGAGTATACTTGAATTATATATTTTGGTTTAATAAGACATCGTAACAATTTCAATAATACACTTTATATAATTCTATACTTTAGATATTTATTATTCATATACCGATTTCCATACGGACTGAAATTCATTTCCCTTTTGTATAATTTTTATGCTATTATTTCTAACCCTGTAGTACTGCTATTTCTGAAACGAGTAACAAAACCATAATAAATTTCCAGAGTTCTCATTTAGGTATGTAGATGTTACTGAGGTTGTCCCGGTTTGTCAGTTTACCAGTATCCAATTATCATACTTATCCGAATTGACTCATTTTAGACCGATAATCTATATGTGCTCTCTGGGTAAGGCCATTAAAAAGCTAAAGCATACCCAAGTCCCTTATTTCGTAGGTATGAAAGATTTTTTAATTAAAATAGTTTTGCATGTCCTAAACAATGATCATATTGCAATACAAGTAATATTTCTTAATTTAAATGAGGTACTTAAGTAATCATAATAGACGTGTTTCAAGTCCAAAGCTACATTTTTCGTTCCTGCATATGTGTCTTATCAGCTGTCCTTTCCTGAATCTAGGAATTACCTCATTGTTTTATCCTTGGCCACTATAAATATATTATAAGCGTCTTTCCATCAATTTTAAGGGATGCCAAGGTATAAGATTAAGTTGATCAATTGTGTCGTCCCCTAATGTGGTTAGGCTAAATCTAGCTACTTTACGGACTCAACTATTGTCTTGGGGGTTAGCACACGAGCTTTATTTGTTATATTTTATTATTTATTTTTTATTTATTTTATTTATTTATTATATGTAGCTGTAAGTGGAGGAAACGTGCATATGATATGAATGAAGGTTTCATCATAAAGGCTACTTTGCTGCTTTATTTGCCTATTTTCTTCCGAAAATATCACAAGAGGCCATGCCGTAATTGACTGCATTAATTAACAGCCTGATGATTGTTAATTAAGACCATTAGTTTGGGTATCTAAAGAGGAGAGAGGGCGAAAAATATGTTTCCATTCCTCATATCGGACTCGCCGCTCCTCAGGATATCCAGTTACCTCCAATTTTGTAGCTCCCTTCCCCCTTTTTGGTAGGCCAAATGTTGGGTAGGCTAAATGCTGGGTAGGAAAATCGAAAATGAGACAAATTGGGCAAGTCCTTCGTGGGGTTGCTATATAAAATTTCGTTTTCCGCGATATATTCCCAACATGCACTTCATTTATGAGGAATGCATCCAAATAATTGGTGTTTAATTTTAAACATATGGAAAATTTGTTCTGAATTTAACAAAAAGTTAGCATCTCTGAATCGTCGAATGTGTCACTATCTGTTTCACTCACAAGCTTTGGGTACACTAGAATCATTTTTAATAGATAAGAAGAAATTTTTCGAAACTGGGTTTCTTCAAGAAATATATTTTCCCCATAATCTAAGAAATAAAGTAGCAAGTGTCATACTATTTTATAAAATAAATGCATCAACTTTTAAGGTTAATTCCCAAAGTGGCGCAGTACATTTTTTTTAGTACAGCCAGATAAAATTGGGCGCTAAGTAATAATCTTCTATTCTTGGTTCAGCAAAAATGTGACATTTTCTTTCAAGTTGGAGCAGTTGGCTTAGAATTTAAAGCTACAGTCCACTTAATGCACTATTCAGGATAATATAAGAAAAATAAAATTGAAAAAAGTAAATATTTGTAGCAACAGGAGCTAAAAAACCATCACAGGGTGTACATTTTCTCGAAAACAAAAGAAATGTCTATAATTTGAAAAATACATGACTTAGATTTTTTTTCATATTTTTCTGGTAACTATTATAATTTCTTCTATTACCCGATTCCGGCTTGATGTCGACTTCCGGGACACGCTGTTAAACACGCCTAAATTTTTTCTTTATGTGTATACAATCTGTTTAAACAAAAGAAATATTTCTTTTTATTTATTTATTTATGTTCCGTAATTGTCAATAAACACTATTGATTTTGAGTGGATAAAACAATTTAAGCAAACGAAAAATTTTTTAAAAAAAGAAATTTCATTGCAAAAAGAGAGCATTTCATATAAGCAGGAACCGTATAATCGTCAGTACGGCTTGGTTCTTGCCTACCATATATGCCAAAGTAAACATCCAAGCTGACCTCATATATAGACTTAAAATAATTTTTAAGTGTGTATTATATGAGGCGAAATACAACGTATTTACTTGAATGCCTAGCAAGATTTAGCCCCATGCGGGACTAGCATTTCATAGAGAGTTTTGTTATGAAAAATCATAGCGAATACGCTGTATTTCGCCTCATATAATTCACACTTAAAAATTATTTTAAGTCTATATATGCGGTCAGCTTGGCTGTTTGCTTTGGCATATACGGCAGGCAGGAACCAAGACGTACTGACGATTATACGGTTCCTGCTGATATGAAATCCCCTCTTTTTGCAATGAAATTTCTTTTTTTAAAAATTTTTTCGTTTGCTTAAAGAGTTTTTTCCACTCAATTCTCGAGCTGCAGACTTAGCAGCAAACTGAGTCAATTTCAATTGACTTATTTCGCTATGAATTTTCATAGCAAACCTCTCTACTATTGATTTTGATTGACTTAGAAAGGGCGGCAAATTAGGAACCACCCCAGGTGGCAACATTTCTAGGTACGCTACTGACTGGTGGGGCGCCTGTGTCCTATCAAGAAATAGATCTATATCCGTTCGAAGATCTACGGCTACCGAATTCCCGCTCTATGGGTTTCCATCGTATGGCAGTAGACTAGTTAAGTATTTTAATCGCCTCTTTGTTGCTATCGAACATCCCCAGATGGTGAAGAAAAATTATGTTTCAATATGACCATGGACCATCTTACATGTCTGCAATTGTCATAACAAAAATTGTTAAATTAATTTATGAACTGCTCCCTCATCAAACCCAATATTCAGAAAAGTTATATTGAGCGAAAACGAAGAAAATATGTAGAAAAACAAAATCATGTTGTAGTACAAAACAAAACCTTTCATTTAAAGGACCATGACTTATCAGTTCGTAGAATTAGTTTTAGTAAATAAAAGGTCTTTCAATCCAAGGGTAAATTAGTGAAGTCTCCACCACTTCGTTAATTAAGTAAATTGGTTAGCGAAGAAGTTCATAAAGTACTCGCAACAGAGGACATAAGAATGCCTCACGCTCAGCAGAAAGGAATTAAGGCTCATAACGGGCCTATTTACTGGGCATTGCCTAGTTGGATATCATCTTAATAAAATGGGTAAAGTCGATGATCAGACCTTATGTATGGAGGATGACGAAACTGCTGAACAGGAACTGTGTGACTGTGAAGCTCTGTGCCACATAAGGCTACGACATCTAGAAAACGCATTTTCATTGTGAAAAGATGTTGCAAAATGTCCCAAAGAACATCATAGGCTTTTCAAAGGACCTAAAGTTGGAATGGGCGCCCTAGGGCACTTAATGCTAATGTCACAAAAGATCTCACAGGTTGCGGTGACTACATGAGTGGCGGGGGATCTGTCTGCATCGCTCCACTAAATAATAATAAATAAGTAAATTACTTCGCAGGAACATCTAGGTAAACGACAAAGAAAGTATTCCCAAGAAGTCACAAAAGAGGTTAACCGTAATTAAAGGATCTCTGCGCTTTACGGTACCATACTTAAAACTGTCAAACAACCATCACAGTTGCGCTTAGACTTCACAAATCTCATGAACTCCTTACGCAAGGTTAGTTCATTCTAGTTGTTCATAAATACTTGCCGCACACTATGCAGTATGATTATACATATATGACGCGCAAGCATTCCAGAGTGCATATCTTCTCCCGTGCCATGCCATCTGATCTAGGTTAGCCAGGGGCGGCTCCAAGATTTATTTTTTGGGTAGGCAAAGTTTATGGGAGTCGTGACTACGGGGGAGGGGGGCTGGGTTGTATTGAACAGTAAAAGGTGGGACCCGGACATTTTTTGAAAAGGAAATCCAAAATGGTCAATTTTAAGGCTTTTTGAGGGTAGTTTTACTATCAAGGCAAATAGGTATAATAAGCTAAACAAAAGAGTAATAATTTAAGATTTTATTGTTGCTTGGTGCATTCTCAAATTCATTATAATATTATGAGCACATGAACATTTAATTTGATTTTAGATATGCAACATTTAACATAAAAGCATATCACACTGTTAGTTTTAAAAGTTTGGGGCCAGGCTTACACTATGAAAATTAAGAAATCTTTTTTGATTTCAAGAGAATACATTTTATTGCCCATAAGTGTCACAAAACTAGTTGTTAAAAAATACAACTTAATTCAGTAATATGTACACGTATGATAGTAGTTATTTCATGACAAACTGCAATCATCTACCCTTCTGGGAAGCGAATTCATCAACGTCATGATCAGGGTGGTTGAGATGTTCATAGCTTGCTTCCTTTTCAATGGATAATACTCCCAAACTATTCAGTCTCGTCCCAGTCATTGTAGTCCTCAAGTTTGATTTTATCCTCCTCATTGTAGAGAATATAGTTTCAGCAGTCGCTATAGAGACGAGCATTGATATTGCAATTCTTTAAATGATGGAAAATCGTCTAAATCTTTCAACATATCCATACTAGAGAGTTTTGCCCTGAAATAAATTCATAGCGAATTTAGTCAATATGAAATTGACTGAGTTTGCTGGAAAAAAAAACTCTTGCAATCGAAAATCATTAAAATCATTTTTCGATTGCAAGAGTTTTTTCCTTATCCATACTACTTTTGGAGTCGCTAAACATTGGCTTATCTAAACCACACTGCACTTTTAAGGTAGATGTAAAGTCACTATCCTTGCTATGAAGTTCTGCAAAATGACACAAAACTTCTAGATTTAAGTAATCTCTTGATTTTGGGTCACAGGCTGAGATAAAAGGCATTTGGATGTCATTATCGGTACACCTTTTGTCTATTTCACATAATACATATGTTATCAAGAACATTAGACTAACCTGATTTCAATCTTGTCTGGTGATCCTTTTCACTCTACTCTCTGAATCTGATCTTCCCTTTCCAGTAGTCTCCATGACGAAATAATTATCAAGGTTTGCCGTTGACTTTTGTTTCCGGCGGCTAGTGCCTCTTTCATAATCAATCCTACAGTTTTTGCATAATTGTACTGTTTCTTGGATAAATTCTTAAAATTTTGTATCCGTTCGTAACTGACCTAATTTATCTATTGTTGCTCTTACGAGCTTAAGGCATTTACGTTCATCTATGGTCGAGGACTGCAGTTGTTTTGATAGGATATTAACAATCTGTAGGATACCCTCAATCCTTACTAGAGTGAAAGCCACGTAAAAAGATTTTATTTGTGTTGGAAGGCCTCTAGCCTCTCTTAGCTTTGAACTTTGCTTACATTTTTGCAAAGCATTTAATACAGAGCCAAGTCGGTTGTTAAAGAACTGTACTTCTTTATACTTTGCTACTGATCTAGTACCGCTGTGTTAAGGTACTGTGATGACTTTTCTCTCCGTTTTAGTCTCTTTGGAAAAAATGAACAGTTCATGGCGAAAGGTAGAGCTAGATTGGAAAGCATAAAGTGCTTCTAAAAGACCCATAGTTTCCCCAACTATTTGTACATTCTTAGCTACGTCATCCAAGACCAAGCTCAGTCTATGTGCATGGCAATGCCCGTACGGGCAAAGATTATTAATAGCCATTTCTCTGATTAATAACTGCAACTCATTAAATCTTCCCAACGTAACAGACGCACCATCAAACTGGCTTACACAATTCTTAATTTCTAGACCAATTGATTCCAAAAATTGTTTTATCTTGATAACTAAAGAGAAGGAAATGAGTTCTTGCGATTCAACAAACCCAAAACGCCTTTCTTTTATCTGAGAGTGTGTGCCACCTCACATGGTTTCAACTAATCACTCGTATCACTATAACGCACATGAAAATGTGCAACGTATATAAATACACAAAGAAGAAGGATTTTAACATATAAATAATATAAAACAGTTGGGTAGGCCTGGCCTTACCCGGCCTACCCGCTGGAGCCCCACTGAGCTTAGCCATACAGCCGCGATGTTATTCTGGTTTATCTCCTTTTGTAGTACATTACGCAGTTATCCACTAGAAAGGATAATTATCAAATTCAATATTTTTATCCGTGTCCTCGAATAAAATCCAAAAACTTTACAACATTAAATGAATATTAGAGCGATGATTGCTAATGCGTAGCCTAAGGATATTTTGTACAGAAGCATTATTCAAAAAGAATTCACAATTAATAGTTTCAGAGTTTTAGTTAAATTTTACTTCCTTTTGTCCCAAAATTAAAGCCTCATATCAAAACATAACTTAGCACAATCATTACAACCATCTGCAGTCCACCAAATCAATATATCGAGACAATGGCTAAATCTTTTGCATAGCAAATTAAATGTTAACTAATTTATCGTTAACGTAAAGAGGGACACCATGCTGGGAATTTCTACTTGCCGTTCCCATTTTATATTCCAATGTCATCCCCCATGAGCGAATTTCATGTAAGGATAACGTAAAGCCTGTGTAATGAATGACTTGTCACATAATGAACCTGTGAAACTCCTGTGGAATTTGGTTTAAATGAAATCCGCTACGTTAACCAATTCACCCGATTAGAAATCCTGCCAGGAGGATTACGGCTAGTAACTTTTCGAATTATTCCAGAGACTTTAATATGTTCGAAGGCACCTCGAAAACCGGGCACTGTTTTATTCACAGTAGCAGCAGTAGCAGCAGCAGCAGCACCATGAATAGTAGAAATTTATAAATCAAACAGGACATCGCTATCGACAACTTAATGAGTTCTATGCCAGGGAAAAAAATGTTAAGTCATGTATTTGCAGATAGGTAATGTACCCAAGCAATTTGTCTTGGGAAGGATTCTGTTGCAATTTTAAATTCATTTGTCTTCGGTCTATCATTAGTGGTGAGGATTCAAAGATAAATATAATATAAGAGAGACCAATTATAATTTATGTTTAATTTAACTTGTTTAGCTTTTGTTGAGCTCTTCCTTTAGAAATATTGCATATATACATTAAAAATCATATATATGAGGTGAAACCTAAATAGAAAGTAGAGGACTTCACACACTGAAAACATTGACAATGAAAAAAAAATTAAGAATACACCTGTAATATGAAGATCACTTTTCGTGCCGTTCTTGTGAATAGAAATGATCAACAAGATTTCTATATTTATAGAAAAAAAAACAGAGAAGGAATAGGAGAACAAAAAGAACTGTTAAGGCCACATTAAAAAGTATTAATCAAGCTAACGATATGCTGCGCGACTGTATATAACCTATCCTTGAAAAAATTATGGGCTAATCTTAAGAAGTCGAGTATTTTTGGTAGAGATGAGCCTCAATGTGATCTAAATTCAGACTTATTAAAGTCTCATTTTGCATCAGTGAACTCTGCTATTGTATTTAGAACTGATTCTCGCTCTTCATCCGGCTTTGACCACCAGTCATCTGAGAATCTGCCTTTAAGTTTCAGATGACTTGATGAGTTTGAGCTCATTAGTGCGATAAACTCTATTAAATCGGGGGCTACTGGCACAGTTTATTAAGATTTTGTTGCCGTAGATAACCAAGCGACTCTTACAAATTTATAATAGTTGTCTCACGTTTTCACAGTTTCCGTCGCAGTGAAAGGTAGCAGTGGTTTTGTAAGTCCCGAAAGTGAATAACGGGAAAGATCCTGGCGATTTTCGGCCAATTAGTATGTTTTGTTACTTAGGGAAAGTACCCGAAAAATTAATGTCACGACAAATAGCATGTTACTTGGATGAACATAGTCCATTGAGTCCCTTTCAGTCTGGCTTCTAGAAGTTCCATAGTTGTGAGACTGATATTATTGACGTTATGTCACATATTCGGAAATCCCTCGATATGAATCACGTATCGACTCAGTTAATCATTGTAATTTGCTCTCGAAGCTGGAATTACAATTTAACTTCATATCTTTTTCTACAAACCTTATTGCCAGCATCTTATCAGGCCGATATCAATATGTCAAAATAGAAAATACTAAATTTGGTATTTTGCAACTTGACTGTGGTATCCCCCAGGGCTCAATGCTTGGTCCCATGCTATTAAGCTTGTACATCAATGACTTGCCCGATATTGTTGAAAATTATAATGTTCAGATATATGTTGATGATGTACAGCTTATCTTAGTCGACCTATTGACTTGTCGGAAGACTGCATCGATCGTATGAATTCAGACTTAGAGTGGGTCTCATTACGGGCTAATTTGAAGTGTTTGATTTTGAATCCTCACAAGTCTCAATGTATTCGTTAAATGATCTTACTGACCTGTATCTACCTCCCATTACACTTCTCGGTGTCCCAATCTTTTCTTGTGAGCGTGCTATAAACTTAGGTGTGTATATGAATACTAAGATGAAATGCTGTGATCATATAGGATATATAATTGGTAATGCTTTTGGTTAGATCACTTCTTCTTCCTCATTTCATTAATGGCAGATTGTTGTTCCCTCATTTGGACTATGTTAACTTAGAAAGGCTAAACGTGGCGCTCAATGAGTGTGCTAGATTTATTTATGGACTTAGACGATATGATCATATTTCCTCACTAAGTTCCTCCATCGTCGATTACTCATATCTCTTTACAAAATTATTTACTCTGATAAACCGCCATAATAATTTAATAATTCCTAGATTACAATATTCTGTTCAAGAAGACTCTTACTTCATCCATGCTATTCGCGCATGGAATTGCTTACCAATAAATATCCGCACTAGTTTGTGGGTCAGATTTAAGGCAGTCGTCATTTCCTTCAATGATTAACATAGACTTAATTTTTTGATTTTATTTGAAGCATTTGGGTTAGTTATGGGTTTGGGTCTTTCGATAGGCTTACAGCCTGTAAAATTTTGAATCTAATGTGTAATTTGGATTTTCTGTCATTCTGAAATTTTCTTTTTCGTACCATTATTAATATCAGGTCCTCTGCTTGAATAATTTAATATTAACCGCTCTTTCTAAGTACTACAAAAGAATTGATATTGATTGATTCCTGTGTACAAATTCTTTAAATAAAATAAAATTGAATTGAATTGTGATAAAATATTAAATTTACTTTTTACAAAAACTTCAGAGGATAACCAGAACCAGTAGCGTATATAGCGGGGGCGCTTAAATTAATCACAGATTTTCTAACTGGTCGCTTTCAGCAGGTCAGAATAGAGAATGAAAAATCCGCATGGAAAGGACTACATAGTGGAGTCTCACAAGGTTCTATTCTTGGACTTTTGTTATTTTGTCTGTTCATCAATGATCTACCGGACGTACTTCATAATGTTAACGTTCATCTTTACGCTGATGATGTTCAGATTTATTTCTCTCGACCAATAGGTTAATAGAGTACTGTATTCATAGAATAAACTCTGACATGTTGAATATATCTGCTTGGGCGTATAGAAACCAATTGACACTCTCCCCTATACGATCGAAGCTAAAAGCCTGGGAGTACATACAAATAGTAAGATGAGTTGCTGTGATCATGTAAAACATTCTCTTGGCAAGAGTTATAACTGTGGTTATCCGCTAAGATACTTTCTACTAATCTAAAGCTGAAACTTGTTAAATCTCTACTGATGCCACATTTCATTTATTGTAGTACTGTCTACCCTGTTTTGGATTCTGAGGGTTACCGTCATATTAATACTGTTTTTAATGATTGTGTACGGTTTATATACGGTCTAAAACGTTATGACATCTGAATGTTAGGGCAATGGTGTTATTACATAAACCAGTTAATGCAAGATCTTCTTCTTATCTGATTTTGAATTTTTGCACTCATATAGACATAAAACCCTCCTTGTACCTAAAACTTTATACATTGTGGGGCAGCGTTCTTTTTTTGTTCCAATAGTTCGATTATGAAATACTCTTCCCAATCATGTCAGGGGACTTGGCAGGACGCATGAATTTAGACTTACACTGTGGAAGCATTTTTCTGTTGAGGAGTAATGCGATGATGAGCACCGTTTTCGTCAAACACTAATTTATGTTCTGTAGTTTTACTTTAAATTCTTTACTTTTACTTAATTTTTTTTTTTCATCATTTTGTTTTCATTTATTTTAATTTTTCTTGTGAACTTATTTTTCATTTGCCATAGTTCTTTAGTTAGTATGCCATTTATAGATAATCTTGTGTATACAGACCAAAAGTGAATTAGTATTATTATCTACTTTGTGCAAATTTGAAATTGTGTTGAAGAGTTTTACACGAATCTTTTGGAAACTGTCGCAAAATAGTAAACTGTGAAATATTCGAGTAATGGCAACATTTTTTATTAGTATTTTTGTTTTTTTTCACTTCCGTCAATTATTTGTTCAACTTATGGAACAAATATAACTGCAACAAACTAATTGTAATAAACCTTTAAGTTTTGTTCCTACTTTCTATGTAATCAAGCAGGCTACAGATTTATTTGGGAGTCTGAAAATCTACAATAAACTTCGTGACTTGGATTAGTTAGTTTTGCTTCAGTATTCAATTCCAACAAATAATTGGTTAAATAATCGCTTTGTCTGGTTTTTACAATGTTCACAGAGACGTAAACTGGAAATGGAGACAGATCTTGTGGCAGAGAAAACAATAATAATGTTAATGTAATATAAATAATAATTAATAAATAATAATGGATGTACAGGATCATTATTCGGTAACCATATTTGTGAGTCGCATGCAAACGGCCTTAATATTATTATTCTCGATTTAATCGATTCAAAGGCTTATTTTGTTTGAGAGCTGATTTTGAGTGATATTTGATACTATCAGTGTGCTCTCAAAATGTGTATAAATCCAACGTTAAATATTTTGGGAATTTTAGTTCGAAAAGTTCATGCTGACTATCGTCAATACAACACAATTATTGAAGAGCTGAAACATGATGGCGATTTGTTATAAAAAAAGACTACTTTTATGGATAAAAACAGCATTTTATAATTAGTTAAAGCTAAAAGAAGTCAAATAAATTTAAAAAAAAACAACATCAAGTATTTTTTGTGTGGCTTTACTAATGGATTTATAAACAAGCAACGTTATTTCAAAATTTTTAGAAAATTGAAAAATCTATCGCATTTTCATCGAATTGTTTTTTGTCTTATTCGTAAGTGAGAAACATTCTATAGAAGAAAGTTTACCAAATTTCCACTGAGAATCTGGCAATCTCTGAGTAAATTTATAATTTTGCAACTCTATTATAATAAGTGAATAAAATATACTTACCAATATAAAGAAAACTCATGAGGACTTAAAATCCAATTCGAATTCATCCTGAGTTTATTAAATCTAAAAAGGAGAAAGGAGGGAGCTTTTAGTAAATTTGTTCATCTTTCCAGTTGTGAAAAGTTATTTTTTTTACTATGAACTCAAACCTTAAAATGAAAAAAAAATGAAAAGTAACTCAAAAACGATTTAAAGAAAAGTCTGCATTATCGACGTTATCCTTAAGAAAGGACGAGCTTTTTATCCTTATATAGCGCCATCTTGCAGATGGTAGGGAAATTTACAGAAAAATGGCTTCAATAAGAAGAAAATTTTTGATTGGTTCCCAACAAGGATAAAAGGATATTTATTTGTCGTCCTTATTTACAAATCGTGATAAATGTGGGCAGGTACGTAGGTTTTAAAGTAGTTTGGTGTATAGAAATCTTGTTTTAAGTTAAATTTTCTCTTGAGAGTTATTAAACTTTTCTGAATTTATATGGAAGTCAATGAAAAACCTTCATGTTTTGAAAGAATTGGATATTCTGGTGTTTTCTAATGGTAATGAAACGTCTTTTTTAAGAGTCGACACATACTCGGAATAATTGCGCTGAGTCATTTTGGTTAAGGATTGAAACAATCAGTCTGTTTAGATGGGGCAGTATACTGCCTCTGTCGCACGAAAATTATTCACGGGATAACTTAAAATTCGCAGGTAGCACAGGCAGCTTTTGGGACATCACGTCTCTTTTGGTTATTATTAGTCACGTGATCATTCCGCTCTCAAGCATTGTAGTGTGTATAGTTGTTACTTTTACATAATTTGTCCATGTATTTATTTCACCGACTGAAAAGCAGCAAGGGCATCACGTTGACTGATGTATATAATCATGAAGGGCATTTTGAGGTGTCAAAACGAACCTCATACTGACCCATCTGAACAGGGTCAATTCGAATCAGTACCTTCGATTCGAATCAAAGACAGCTGGAATTCATAAAAGCTATTTAATGCTTTTATTAGAAAATAATACACTATTATGGTATGCGTATGCATTTGCTAGGGTTACTTGACTTTGAATTCATACACTTATAATATCTAAAAAGGCATTTATATCTACTTCTAGATATTAGGATATACTTAAAAATCTTCAATCTGACTGCTTCTATGTGTTAACTCAATAAGTTTTCAACTGTGAATTTCACTGAAAAGTACTATCGGCTTAGTTTGCGGTTAAAAAGTTTTAAACCAAGCGACTTCTTTTTTCCTAACAAGTTCGAGAAAAGTGGACAAAGAAGCAAAAATGCCAGAATCCTCCAATTATAAGTAATTTATTCGTTTTGGAGAAGAGAATATAAAGCGGTCTAACGAATATTTCTGTAGTTATGAAACACGTAAATTGTTTTGAAATTACTATCACTAAACAAAGATCGAGCCGCTATGAGATACCGAATCAGGCGAACAAGCGATCAATAATCAAATATAAAGTTGTACAGATATACAGTAGTTATGCAAGCAGTCAGTTCTAAAGTAAAGTAGCCAGTTGTTGCTTATCACAGTAGTTTGCATGACAGTAGTTTTGGTATCTCAACAGTTTGCTGTCATATCAGTGGATATCACAGTTTATTTTTGAAAACTAAGTTTATTCTTTACCAATTAGTTTCTAATCATGTTGTGGACTCTTGAAGTCTATTTGATTAAAGTGTATTCGAAATAACACAACAGTGTTATAAGTATTACATTCTTTTTATTGAACAAGTTAAGACAATAATATATATACATATAGCTACTAGTAGCTCAACAAACTACCGAAGAGAATAACAATTAGGTATTAGGTTAGGTTAGGTAAGAGGGGTGCCGCTAGACAACTAGCCTACATCACTTAGACCTATAGTGGGTCCATTGTTCCCCTAGATCACATGGGATAACCTTTCAAACCGCCCCAGATCCATCCTGGTGGTCTATTATTGAACACGAAATGAAATTTCGAATGGAAATTTTCGTACATCTGGCACCATTGAACATGAAAAAGTCAATTTTTCGAACGGAACTTTTCGAACATTTTCACGTTCACATTTCACTTATCGAGTTATTGAAGTGATTAATAGTTTATACAAACAAACAATCATGTAAGTAGTTGTTATCAATTTTATTGAGAGACTTTTACTTTAAAAAACAATGAGATAATAAATATGCATTATATTCAGGGCCAAGCTTACGAATACTAATCAATAAAAAACGTTGGTTAATTTTATGGTCAGCCATCCAGATTTGGTACACGTCTTCATTTTCAGGAGGCAACAGCGCTCTGAAGCGCTCTTCCACTTTGGACATACTTCCAATTCCATAATATCCAAAATTTGGTATAACACGACAAATACAGTAGATTGGGATATTCCAATATTTAGATCTTGGCCCGTCCCACCATGATACCTACCTACAGCAAAGAATCTTATTGCTGCAGCAATTTTTAATATCGGTGGTATTGATGTAGAGCGGACCGTTGGTTTAAATTTATCTTGCATCTCGTCTAATAGATTTTTAAATGCATCCTTTGAGAGCCGGTTGTATTTCATGAACCTTGAAAGATTGTCGCAAATGCTCACAAAGCCTTACTGTTGCGTAGGTGTCTCAAATATGTTCGCCTTCGAATAATCCTTAAATTTCCCCCCTCCTCTTCTTCAAAAAATAATGCATTGCTATCCATTTTTAAAATAACAACACTTGAATATTTTTCTGAAAGGAATGAACTCATCACTATGACAATTGACAGATTAACAGAAAATCTATTATATATCGAGTTTTTGTAATAGAATAATCTTTTTTTATATGGTAATGCTTTAGATAGAGTTCGCTCGTATTCAATCATAGCTCGAATATAGTTTTTCGTACATAAATTTCGAGATCCGAAATTTCGTTTCGTGTTCAATAAAGACCCCGAGCGTAGGGTCACCTTTTGCCTTAGAGTCAATTCCTCAAGGCTAGTCTTGCATAACTGCAACAATTGTGAATTTACCAGGACAACATCCAGCGTCTTCATGGCTGCCTGGCTTCAGTATATATGCAGATGTGCCGTGAGAGCTCTATGCACATGGATACCAATGTCGTTGCCTGATAAATCGCTATGACTTCTACCTGGAAAACACTGCATTTGTCAGGCAGTCTATTAGACTCTGGAGATCTCTGCAGTACACTCCAGCCCCTGTGCCCGCACTTGTCTTGGAGCCATCCGTAAAAGGTCAGATATTACGACCATTTCTTTCCCATCCCAGTCACACCTGGTGGTCATCATTGCATTGACATCCCCCCCGAAAGTCAAGATGGGTAATTGGTAGTCTGTTTCTTCGATGCAATCACTGCAGTCTATCGTCTGGATTATAATGGAGTGCCCAAAACCCCTATTCAGCCACCAACCCTCTCGCCGTCAGCGCCGCTACACCTCTGAAATAGAGGTTCAGCGGTAGTAAGTCAAGCAGATACCCAGTTATTCTCATACAGGCGGCCCTCTGGATTTTCGACAGCACATTCAGGTAACATTTCCTCGTCAGTGCCACTAATGTCAATGTACCACTTTAGGTTTTAATCCTCAGTTTCTACGAAGTATGCTCCTACACATGTAGAAGGCCACACTGGCCTTCTTCACACGCTCTTCAAGATTAATCTTCTAACTCAGCTTTGAATCGAGTATGATTCCTAAGTACTTTGCTTCGGTGGAGAAAGTAAGATCTTTTCTAGTCAGCATTGGAAGTCTCAAACTTTGCACCCGCCTCCTTCTTCTAATAAAGACCAGTTTTGTATTCAAGGGGTTTACCTACCCTCATTTCACTATTATTATCCAGCTAATAGTAGAGACAAATTTTCCAGTTACCAGGATGCATATGTCATCCGCGTAGGCAACTGCCTTAACACTAATAAACTAATTCAATAAGGCTACATATTTTTGGGATTCTCCGGCACAACAGCAAAAGCGAAAAAAATCTGTTATTTATTGTTCCATAAAAGTTTCAAGTGTTGGTTTTGACAGGTGCCAAATAGCGAAATTGAGTGACTCGAAAAACAAATAAATAATAGGAAAATGGAGAAAAATAAAAAAAGTTAAACCTTATAGTCTTTATTCCGCCTGCGTTTCTGTGTGCCGTAAAAGCTTGAAAAAGATCAGAGATTTATCTCATCTATAAACTCAGAATATATTCTGGGTGTGAATTATATGAGCCAATTTTTCTATATTCCACCAAGGAGAAAGAAATAAGGTAACTATGATTTATTAAGATTAAAAAAGAAAATAATTATAGTTAATAAATTTCTAATCCTTAGACTGAAATTCATTGAAAAGAATTTCAATGAATTTGATAATAGCGCAAGTAGTAGAGGGTGAGGCGCTTAAATAACGAAACCTGTCTGATATCAATCAAGGTGAGTCTTTTATTTGTACGATTGTATGAAGGTCGATATTGATGATAAAGTTTATATTATATGCTTTCTGCATTCTTAAAAACTATTGACTTTTTTTTGATGATGGATCTATGAGAGGATGGCGGGAAGTAGTTTCTAAAGTTTACATAAAAATTTAATTAAAGTGGCTGAGGATTTTGGCTTAGTCTAAAGAGACATTTATTAATTTGAACAATAAAACCCTTGAAAATCTCAAAGTTTTTCATAAGTTTTAGTATAATCAGCGTAAAGTAAGTAAATACTCTCAATGTAAGTACCTCATAAGATCACTCCACATGGAACAGATTGGATATCGATGATAGGACAGCGTTGCTCTTTCTGTTAACATAAAAATCAAATAGTTCCATTTTGATAAGAATGCGTTTCTAAAAATTTATCGCATGCTTTAGGAAAATCAATGTAAATTGAATCAACCTATTCGCGTTCAGTAACGGGTAGAGTAAATTGGTAGTTGCTGAGATTACAGGAAAAGAGACCATGCTATTGCTCCCAGTTATGTGGTTTGACTTGATGAAATAGTTCGTTGTACGCAATTTCTTCAAAGACGAGACAATTCGACATTTATATAGACCGATAATTAATAATGTGTCCAGATCATTAGTTAGATATTTTGCAGTAACAAAGCCATTCTTTAAGATATCAGGAAAATTACTTACTATAGATGACCAATGACAATGTTCTTGGATATTTTGATCGCTTCCCACCAATACTTTGACAAGAGTTTCAAATAATACCAAATTAATGGACAGAATGGCATAACAAATTTTAGAGTTATCAAAAATAGTTATAAAATTTAAAATTTTAATAAAACAAATCATAAAATTCATGCTATGGGCAGGCTCGGACATGAAGACCCAGGGCCCCTAGGCAGTTAGGAGAGTTAGGTCCCCTTTTTTAAATAATTGGATAGCATAAAAATGTTACCGTTAATTTTCATTTATTTAACGTACAAATAAGTATACAGTTATATACAAAGAAATTTCGTTGCGTGTGAACATATGCTTAGATTGCCGTGCGATGAACTTTCTTCTCTGCAATGGAACGAATTACCTCACTATAGTCCACAGACTATATTCTTTCTGAAATTATGTCCAGCAAAGAGAGTGATCTGAGTCTGATGTCTTCCATGGTGGACCGTAAATAGATTTTCACTCGTTTTAGCGCAAGAAACGACTGTTCTACCGAGCAGTTTTATCCTGGTATACACAACAACATCTAGAGCGCTATTTTCAAATTTAGATAAATGTCCAAAACGCCTTTCTCTATGATGTTCTTGTATAACGGGAGTTCTCACAAGTGCAGACACTTATTTTCCAAAGTTCTGTCTAAATCTCCTAGATATGTAGAAGGCTTTCAAGTTCTGTGGACGTCAGCGGATGTCATGAAATTCACAGCAATTACCTTCATAAGAAAGTAAAAACTTTGTACTCAAGTTCTCGTAAGCAGAATCACCTTTCATCCTTTCGATCAAGACGATGAAAACTGTGAAGGTCTATGCACACTTACCGGCACAGCACGAACTGGCACAGGCAGGCAAAATATTTTTATTTGAAACCAAGTTAGCTAATTGATATCAACCGGTCGATACCGGCACAACACGGAAACTTCATTGCCGATCGCTATCGGTGGCTAGTAACCAGATCGGCATTTGTCGGTTACTGGTCTAGTTGCACAGGGATCACTGTCTATAGTTTTCTCGCGATGGCTGTCTTATCAGAAAGTTTTCTTTCCATTTTATGTCGTTATTATGTGCACAAAAAATGCCGGTGTCGGTTAATGCCTGTCTGTGCCAGTACGTGTGCATCGACCTTTCTGAATCCGTCCCTGCCGGATAGTGAGACTTTGATCTCTATCCTTTTAGTTTTTTACTTCATTAATTGAGAATTTTCCGCCCCCAAAGATTTGCTGCCTTGCTCTGCCTATTGGTAAATCCGTTTCTGTATGCAGGAACAATAAAGTGAATTAAATTTTTTTTAATGTCCCGTATCGTATGTCCTCCATGCATACGGTTTCGGTTAAAAGAGTTACAAATAAATAAAGAGTTTCTCATAGAAACATTTTGTGATGATTACGTCAAAGTAGCTAATCTATGTACATCTTTTGCTGTATATTATAGTTCTGCATATAAGTTCTCCCATCACCCTTGTGAAGAACAGTTATGGCCGGTTTCATAGTCAAGGCTTAAGCCACAGCGATTTCTTAAGCCAAGGCTTAATAAATATTTCGGTTTCACAGTCAAGGCTTAAGTGATATCACTGGCTTAAGGCAAGCTTAACTTAAGCCCGGTATCTCGAAGGCTTAAGCCTCAGATGTTGCTGTGAAACACATAGGAAATTATTGCTAAATATATATTTTGCCTAAATATTATAATTTCTGTTATTAAAGGTATACTTTAAAACTAAATTGAAATTTTCCAAGCGAAAAATAGTTATCTAGTTAGCAGTTTTGCGTACCTACTATCTGGCAGCTAGTGTCAGCATTCCATTTTACGTTTTAGGAAGAAACCAAACAGTTTAAGACAAAAATGAGCTATTTATCTAATGCAGAGAATATAAACAACAAGCAAATGTATAATATAATATTGCATAAAGTGTGACCCGTGAAAAAATTATAAGAAGGTACCCGCGACATTGCGAGAAAAAGGATGATGTTGATTTTTATTCTCGGTTCCGACTGTAGATACATTCGGCTATGATGGTTTACGTTGTCGAAACATTCTACAACAATGGTTTTTGGGTTTGATATCCTGCCAGATAAAAACCACAACAAACTGTGAATAAAAAGTTCTTTCGCTTGGTTTTTAATCCACAATGGAAATTTTTACTAAAATTCACAATAACAGGCTGACAACTTAAAAATTTTCATCTGCGGCTTAAGTAAGCGTCAGCTTACCGAGTACTGTGAAACCCAGTAGGTTTAAGTTCTAGGCTTAAGCCACACCCGTGGCTTAGCTAAGCTCTGGCTTAAGCCTGGACTGTGAAACCGGCCATTAGTAATAATAATTCTATAATAGAAATTATGTTTTTATTACTATTCGAAAAAATTATATTTAGTTTCGGACAGTTTTGGAAATCATTGCACCATTGTAAAACACTAATTTTTTGGGAATATATGACCCGGATTGTGTGAATTAAAACTTGTTTTGTTAAGCATCCGATGCATCTCGGTCATGGGTTATGACCATTCTCAAGAAACTATATGCGAATCTAATGTAACAATAATTACAAAGCATCATATGACATTCGTTATAACAAAATGTTTTACCTTAGGGTTTTCATATCACAATGATTTTGAGATGCTTTTGTGTCGAGGCTATCCTTAGTCTTTTGGCGATATTTTAAATTAAAAATTAAAGAAGTTAAAAAAGCAAAAAGAGAAAACTGGACAATCACTTGTAATAAATTATACAAAAAACGATTAAACATGTACCTAAGTAATAAATTAAATATAAAATATAAAGCTTGGATTACACTACTTCTTACGGTTATGGATTGGGAGTTAATATATTGTGGTGCTCGCTATTTTGCATGTATAGAGCTTCTATATGTGTTTTTCCATTGCACGCTGTATTGTAATTGCGTTTATACCTTTGTCCATCATTGTCATTTATGGAAAGTTAAGTTGCTCGGTTGAAATCGTTTATGTGTTCTCGCATTCGTGTTTTAATATCTCTTCCTGTTTCTCCAATGTAGATCTTACTGCAATTTTCAGTGTTTCATTTTATCTCGTATATTACACCTATTGTATGTTTTACAATTTTGGTTTTGGAGTCTGTACATATTGCCTTACTTTATTTTGCAGTTCTAGTCCTAGAGAAATGTTTGAATTATTGTTGCTTTTCAGGAAAGGTATGACTTTGTCACTTATTGGTGGTACATATGTTAGCTTTTTATATCTGGTAATTTGTGTAGTAATTATTGTTATATTATATTCACATATAGTTCCTTTAGAATGGTTACAACCCATGACCGAAATATATCGGATGCTTAACAAAACAAGTGTTTCAGTCACACAACTCGGGTCATATATTCCCAAAATTCCAATGCATGATATTCACGAAGGACCGATTATACAACAAACTTAAAACCGTAGTTACCTGGAATATAATCTCACTTTTCTTTAAAACCTTTCACTAACTTTTGCGAAGTCGGTAAAACTTTAACATTTACTTTCTATGCAAAATATATTCTATAGGTTTCGTTTTATAATAAAATAAAAATACATCTAAAAAAATAACAGTAGCTTTTCAGTGTTGAAATATTACAAGAAATGTTTGATGGGACTGGGTATGCTACGAATTTGTATAATCAATTATTCGTTGCATAAAAATACGATCCACGAAAATACTGTAAGAGTTCGATACCAAAAATTATAACATCTGCTACTAATCCAATGAATCTGTAGCGACGCGACTGACCTGTTTCTATTATTTCCAAAATCTAGTCAAGTCATCATGAAAACTAGGTAAATCATTTCGGGCTAGTAATACCTTTCCTAACACAGACACCCGTAGCTAGGTAGGCTTTGTTTTCTTTTATAACGTTGTTCAAAAAATATTATGTTTTTGTTCAGAAGTTTTGTGACAGGCTTTATGAGAAATGAAAAATAAATATTTTTTCTTTCCAAGACTACCGGGAACAAACATCAAGGAATTTTCTTTATTTGGCATTTAATGTTTTAGCTTCCCTAGGTCTCATAATTGCAGAACTGATCAAGATAGAGCTGCATCTGCACGACGTGGATAATGCCTTGGGGAACAAATATTCAACCAGGACCAACGCTGCTACAGAGCTCTGGGAACACGAACAATCTCATCTTTCTGACTGCCTCAGTTTGATCGCCCAGAAATCTTATTCTTTTGTCTAGAACCCTCATCAAGGCAGTTGTACTTTGTGCATGGTCACGCCGCTCCAGCGTTAACCCAGGCATACAATTTTATATTTGTGTCATACTTTAGAAGTTGTATCTCATGCTGAGGACACTTGTGATAAGTTGGGAATCTGACTACGCTGGACTGGAAGCCGACAATGTTTCCCACAACACCAGGTCGTATTGTCTTTGGGACAGTGAGACCACGCCTCAGTCATCTGAACCCACCAAGAATGCTCTTGACCGAAATAGTTTGCTCTGGGACAACTTCTTGATACTGTCCTGGGTACTGTTCTACGTGTACATTGACAACAAGAGACGACCATTCGTTCTCCTCGTTAACTGTCATAGGGACACTCAACAAAACCCTAATTTATTTATCCATACAGCTCGATTACTCAACTACAATATATGCAGTAATGCTAACTAGCGGAGGAACTCCAGATCGAAGATTATTCGGACAGTCTAGTACCTTGCTGCTGACTACATACCATATTGAAGAGTCATCAACCAGCAATAGATGATCAGTAACCAAACTGATTACTTAAAAATCCATGTGTATCAAAGAAAGGGTATTAAGTGAACCACATCCAGGCGGAATGATTGTAACATTATAGAAACCTATCTGAGTATGTATTTTACCCATCTAGAATGTCATCTGTCAGGATCACGGTTTAATATCTCTGACACAATTGAGAGACAGCTTTTTCAAAATCTCGAGAAATATTGAAAAGTTCAAGAAGACTACATCACCATCTTTATCCTAGTGTTGAAGAGCACCAATTTAAACTGAAGATTATACGAAACGCTGCAGTTGTTGCTGGAAAATTTTCCCAAAAACACACATGTTTTGACCTTCAGCAAAATGCTTGTGTATTTGAGGACACCGTAATGATTAATTATATTTCAATATTGGAAATCGCAGATATTTGTTTTCTTTGGTTGGTTTAAAGAGGGAAGTGAAATGTAGCTCAGTGCTACGGCCACCATTCTATTTCTTTTGTCTTGAATAAGTTTAGCTGCCAATTAGAAGTAGGCTATCCAGCCCAGCCGTGGTTTACCAAAAATTACATTGCAGAAGACTTTTAATCCAGTTGAGTCATTCAAATCCTGTAGGCAGGTAGGATCAGAGTCTACACCCATATTGACAAGGCTCTTCTTGAGCTAACAGTATTTGGCGATCAGATCAACTAATATATAATATACGTCGTGTTGCACCCCATAAGCTTTTTCGTCCTTTTTACTTACGAAATCATCAAAAAACGCTTGAAATGGTGGCTTTACGTAAGGCATCTGTCCAGTTTGTCTTGTTTTTCGCTACCAAAAAGACCTTCAATCCCAGAATTCGTTAAAAGCGCGTTCATAATTCCATACAAGCTTTGATTTCACTACAGAAGATGGAATGGCTTAATTGAATGGCTGCCCGTGGAGAATATAAAGTTTTATTGTTATAAATTCTTTTTAGATTCTTGTAGCTACAGGTCACAGTATGCCAAAGACCTCTGCTGGAATACTGTGGCATGTCTCCCCAAGTTCAGTGATGTTCCCGACATGAAATTCTTGCGGAGAATACCTATACACTACATATCATTACGTACAGGAAGCACGCAGCACATCTCATCTGAGAGCTCTAAAAATAATGGGATAAGACCCGTCCTCGATTATTTGGATAAAGCTATGGACTGCTGCAGCTATAGATTTTCCCAGTTGCTAGCCATGTTTTAAGGGAAAGTACTTGATGGCACAAGAACTAGATATTGCATGGTATACCTGTGGTGACACGGCTGAACTTTGATCACAGCATGTATCTGATTAAAATGAACCGTTGTATTGACCTTAGTAGCCGGGTGGTTTCCAAATCACAAAAAACTTTTTGTGCGTCATAACACTATTTTGATCAGAATTATATAATAGGCCTATTGAGTTGTAGATGAATATGTTGTAAGTTAGTCTAGTATAGATTGCCGAGTCGAGAAGACCAGTTCTCATTAAATAACCAGAAGGCGAATCATACCAGTGTTAAATTATCACTAGCTTTACTAGAAGCTAGCAACCTCAATAACTGAAGACCCTTATTGACGACTTTTTCTTTTCGAAGGGCTGCTTTAATCTTGCTTACTTCATTAGCTTTAGGAACCGCCTTAGAAGCTGAATCCAGTTATAAAGAGCTATCTGCCCAGACGCTCATCCTGAAGGACTGCTTTGCAGGCGCTCTTCCATAGTTGCTGGATTCCCAAGGGCTATCTGTGCAGGCGCTCATCCAGTTTCGGGTTTCCCAGCAGACGCTTATACTCCAGGATCGACATTCGTCGGCATTTTCTGGATCCCAAGGCTTGTCTTTGCATATCTCATCCTTAAGGATCGTACTTGCTGCGGCCATTCCTGAAGCCCCGAAGACAGCCCGTTCAGAAACTAAAGATCCCGGACTGCCTTTTGCCGAAGATTCTGCCTGAAGCCCCATATTTGTCCGAAAATCTTGGGATTGTCCTCTCACACCCACGTCCTCAATTTGCTGGGCTCCAGACCAGCGGAAGTGTGCTGACGGCTGAAGATACAACCGTCATCACTGCAGATTACATACCAAAGCAGAGTTTACCAATTGTGAAATAGGTGGTGCATTTCGGACTGTACCACCATCCATACGAATTTTATATACTCTGCTCTGTTATTGCATAAAATTTAATCTATTTTTTTTTTAATCTCTACAAGATAATTAATTTGATTATTTATTACTTATTGATGCTTGTAATCCGGCTTATCGTTTAATGATTTAAAAATCTCTCCCTTAGCCCATATCACTTTAATGAATGTAACGTGAAAAGTGATATTGACAAATTATTTTATCGGAAATGTAATTAATTAGAATCGAAAGCAAATATACATGTGGGAAAATAAAAGTGGAGAAATAGTCAATAATAATAAATATTTGGTAAGAAAAGTTGCCTAAGAATTCATTGAACTGCAGCATTCCCGATATCCGCAGCCAGTGCAAGTTCGTGATTCACTTACAATGAGCGGAATCAACCTGTGTAATTATTCACTGGGGATAATTATTGAGGGCTTCGCTTTATGATGTTATGCAGTAACACACAATATGCATTTTTACTGGTACCTACTTACATGAAAAAATCAATTTAAAGTTTTTAATTTTCCTCGAGGTCTGAAACATTGCTTTATTCTTGGATAACTTTTAGGAATAAATGCCAAATATATGACAAATGAAAACATTTAGCTTTAAACATTTTTTCACTATGTCGAACTTAAAATTTGCAACCACCGAATTCCATTGTCGTATATGACAAATGTACCGGTAATTTCAACGATTATCTCTCACGGGTCATTGCTTGTGAAAACATCAGGAACCGATAACATCTCCCAAGCTGAGCTAAAATTAATAAGACCATGAAATTCTATCCTAAGGCATCCTTTCATGGATATTTGTACATCGTGAAAGACAATACCAGTAATAGTCATAACCCTTTCGCTCACTATACCTCTTCACATATGTAGGTATAGCATCCCTTTGCAAAGAGATCACCGCAACCGCATATTTTTGTGAGCATAACATACTTTCTCATGGGGATGCATTTTCATAAATTTTCTCGCAGGAGTCTATCTTCGCAGCAATATAATTGCGCGAAAATTCTTCTTTGGGGTGACTATAAACGGAAAGGGTTAGACAATATGCATTGGTGCGCTTTTGCAAAATCCCAAAGTTGTGAAGGTATAGAGCAGTATGTATGTACATATGTACCTAAGTAGAAGAATGGGAAGGGAATGATCTTGGCAGAATTTATTGGGGATGCCAAACCATCCGGAAAGTTATGAATAATAAAAATGCAACGGGTGCCGCCTGATGCATAGAATGCAACCATACTTTCTGCAGACCGGATATAAATCTGAATTTATTCTCGTTACCAGTTTGGTGCTGTCGGAAGAAGTTGAATTCTGTTAAGAGTTTCATCCTTGTGCAATTGAAGTGAGTTTTCAAAGTTAATTTAGAAAAATAAGATACCTTCAGAGAAGTTCTCTTGTGATATACATATGTATATGTACGTATGTAGAACATATTACATTACTCAGGATTTTGACATTATTTTTTAGTAAGTTTTTTACTAACTATTATCTTGCTGGGTTTAAATAAGGCAAGAGTTTGTAAGAGCCAATTTAAATTTCCCGTGTACGCATATGTGAGCACTACAGTGTAATGCAGTCGCAAGACTTATCCCAATTGATAACAAGAGCCGATAAAATGAAAACACAAGTCAAATTGTGTAAAAGTTTTAAAGATACAAAGATAAGGCACAGATACTCTTGAAAAAATATATTGAACAGACATATGTACATACACACATACAAACAGAGTTAAAGAAAATGTTTTTAAGAATTTTTATTTTCTGCCTTTGCTTGTACATAACGTTCATATTGGCAATGCTTTTTTAAATCTTTTATACTGTGATATAAGGATTCCAAAGCTTTTCTCAGTTTTGCATTTGTAAGACGCTTCATTTAGGTATTCCATTATCCGTTATCTGATTTAGAACTCTGGAAGCAACAGTCTCACAAACGTCTTAATCTGTTAGTGTAATAGCTACTGAAATCTGTCCTTGATTACCATCCAAATTTAATATTCGCTAACACTGGTCTGGTCATGTAGTCTTAGTCTAGTCATAAGTATATTGGTATAGACTCGAACCTTGCTTACTGATAAAAGCTGCCAATGGACTATTGCTAAAACAGAATGCATTGAATTTAAGTACTATAAAGCATCTGTAAAAGCTTAAGTAGCGTTTGGATAAAAAACAAGCTTTAAATCATACATTTTATTTGCTTCTGTTAATTTTCAAATTTTTAATCCTCAAATGACAGCTCACGGCATTGACTAGAGCTTGAATTCCAACTTAATATTACCTTGATATTCGTTAAGGATGAGTTCGTGATGTATAGATGTGGTACACTTATCAAAAAGGAGGCACATTTTTTTGCCCCAGTTAGTTATTCAAGCATTGGAGTTGAAATATTAGTATACAAGTTTAGCTGGTTTTACTTTAACCTATTACCAAAGGCTGTTGTTTTTACACTGCATGCACTGCACTGCATAATTTTAATATGCGATCCTTTGAAATCTTAAAACTATTTCCATTTTTATTCTTAAGGAAATGGGTGGGTTTCAGTAAAGCACGATAATAGCGCCCTGCGTCATCTGCATTCCACACATCACGAGTTGAGAATTTGAAAAAAATTTTAGGTTATTCGTTTTTAATTCAGTTTTCACCTTTACAGAAAAACCATCCCCTGTTGTCTCTAATGTTTTAGTTACCTGCTATAAATTCTATCAAAGTTTTTGGTCTTAGACAAATTTTAACAGTAACTCAGATGAATGCCCGTACGTAATTTCGCATGGTCACTCCTCTGTGTAAATATTTTTGTTAAAATGGGTTTTCACATCTGCATATTCCTAGAATGGTTCGCCGGATAGTAAAAATTATTATAACCAATTTGATAGGATTTTATATTCTAGGAATTTTTTCAGGACAATAAAAATGTCTAGGACTGATCGTTTCACAGTATACGTAAAAAAGTCTCAATTTGTGTATGGCAACACCATGAACGTGTTGCCCGATTCGGTCCATTTTTGAAATTGCATTTCTTATTTTCATGAAAACGCAGTGTACAAAATTTCAGCTCTCTATGTAGACGCATTCTAAGGCAATGTTCAAATATAGTATAATGAAAAATTAAATTTTTGTATGACAACGCTACGAAGGAGTGTTCTGATTTGTCCCATTTTCGAATTGAGCCCTTTTTATTAGTTAAGAACCGACTGCTAAATTTGAGCTGTCTGAACGCGCTTTCGAGTTATCGAGTGGACAAATGACGGACAGGTAAACAGCCAGACAATCAAACAGGCAAACCGACAGTCACACAGACAGAAAGACGGACGAACGTCGTATACGCTAAAGATTTTATATTGGGTATGAAAACGAGCCAGCGGCCTATGTGCTGTTGGTTGAGTGATAAACAGCGAATTATAATGAATTCATTAATTTTTATATTTAAAATTAAATCAGGTGATATGCGTTGTAATTTAAGTAAATTAATTAATTATGTTGGCGACATACAACTTAACTACTTAAGAAATCCTAACGATTTTAGGCTACCACTGCATAGAGATAGATCATCACAGAATAGTTCAGTTTATAAAATCTTTCAAATATTTAATAAGTTACCATTAGATGTAAAACATGAAAATAATTTTAAGATATTTAAAACAAATCCATGAATTTCTTAGAATTTTTTACAATTACATTTATTTATTACAAAATCAGTACAATAAGACAAAAGTCTTTACTTAAGTACATTAAACAAGACAAGCTATAATTCTATAAAAGGAGAGTTAGGCACTAGAGACAACCAATATGAAAAACATAAAATTACTATAAAGAAGGAAAAATAAAAAAATTAAAATGAAATAAGAATAATAATAAGAAAAAAAGACAATCAGAGATTATTAAAAAGAAAGTTCAAAGTTAATCAAGTTAATCAAAAACTAAAGCTAAACAAAGAAGAACAGAAAAATATCCCAAGTCCGTGAGTGTGCAGGATCATTAAGGTGGACGCAGAAAATCACTGATCGAACGCCTAAAAGATGCTACCGGTCTTGTGCGCTGAATCTCAGTTATGTGAACAAAGTTAGAACCATTAAGTACTCAGTGTTTAAAGCGAGGTAAAACTAGATTCAAATGTCTTTCACTATGCGTAAAATTAATAAAGCCGAACATGTATGAAGGTACGCCACTGTACAGAATTTTATGGAGTGATAGTAATGCTTTACGCAGTAAGTAAATGTCCAGAGAGCAATCAATGATTTTATTCCTAAATGGCGTAATGTGGTCAAATCTCCGCAAACCAAATGCAAATCTAGTGCAATCATTGAAAGCTACTTCCAGTTTCCGCTTGCAGGCGGCATCTAGTCTAGGGAATATTAAAAATCCAAATGAAAAATGTGGTAATAACAAAGACTTCACCAGATTTATGCGTGTAGTAGTTGAGAGAATATTGGCGTACCACAGCCGTCTAAGGGCTCCGTACACTTTGCTAATTATCACTTTTACATGGTCACAACAAGTCATTCTAGAATTCTAGAATAAAACTAAATTTTTTACCCGACAAACAAAGGAAATTTGAGAGCCTTCCAGAAAAATATGGGGTAGGTGTGAGGAGTCGATAGTGTGTCTGTACAAGGGTAAGGCCACCGACTTGGTGGGGTTCAATGAGAAGCCATTGACGACAGACCACTCATGAATTCATTCCAAATCCTCATTCACCCTGCTAACGCAATCTTCAACCAAGCCAATGCAACGACTAAGATATAGTTGGACATCATCAGCATACATATGAACTTTGCTGTGTAAAACAACAGTTAGTAAATCATTGATGAACAAACTAAACATGAGAGGACCCAAAATAGATCCCTGAGGAACGCCACATGTCACACTAATTCTCGATGCGACCTTGACCCGCTCGGCCACGGTTAGTTAAGAAGCTCTCAATTAGTTTGGCAGCAGGAGAATGATGGGATTATTAGGATTAAGTACACAAACTAAGGTAGAAGGAAAGAAAGAGAAATTTATGAGGAAAAATGTTAATGTAGAACTGTAATTTGTAGGGTTCCGTACTACCAAAAAATTAAAAAAAAGGAACCATTATAAGATCGCTCGTGCGTCCGTACGTGTTGCTGTCACACACATTTTCTTTGAAAATGACATGAGGTGGGAGTTTGCAATTTTGCAGAATGTAAGGTTTTCATCACGCCCATAACAATCAATGTTTATTAAATATATTTTATATTTTTATTTTTAATATGAGAGGGTTGTGCACCCTAATAAAAAAAAATTGTTGTAGTTGTATCTTGTGGAATATGGTTTGAAAGGGCTACTTTCAAGGATACCAAAACAAAAATGTTAAAATTCATGGTGAATTTATTATAAAATGTGAAAAAAATACCGGCTCTTCCTGATCTTCATGGTTTCTATAGTTAAAATATTGATATCATCAGGGTTGGTATTCATTGAGTCGTAGATAAGAGGAAAACTTCAAGTTTTTATAGTTGTTGGAAAAAAGTTATATATGAAAACTCTTACTAATAAGTCCAACTCTTATAAATTTACTCGTGCATTTGTCTGTTTGATTATTATTCAGTTATCATAAAAAAATTCGGATATGATTAAAATATTCTTAAATTTCAATTAGATTTAAGTTCGGTCGATCGACTGTTCGATAAAGTTCTGGTACAGTGGCCTGATTACGCGAGCCCGACTCACTCTTGACCAAATTATTTTTTGTAATGAATAAAAAAAAACGGTAAATACCTACCTATTATCAGCTGCGCTATCAGACTCTGAAAGAAATCATATCTGATTCTTACTAAATTAACTTCGATTATACCGAGGGCTGAAAGTTTCATTCATAATTCTTATTTCCATAATTTATACCCATTCCAGCTTTAGACTTTCTCCGATTAAGGAAATATTGGTTCGGTACAAAGTATTCTACACCTCGTCCTTGCTATGTAATTGTAGAACAGCTGCTCAGTGATTTCTTAATCATATTGGAGAAAGTAGAAGAACGAATGTAGAGTCCATATATGAAAATTATAAAAATTGATGCCTACGTGAATAAGATCCAGACTTTTTCAAAGTAGCAGCTAGAAGAAGAGAACGAAAATGCTACCACTCCCATTTAGCCTTAATACATATATAATTATTTCTGATATCATTAATACGTGTTCACACAGTAGATCTATGAGTTTAGAGTGTCAACAATAACTTAAAAATTCTAGGTTACATTAGATTGGCTTATATTTAACTGTATTCGTAAACATACGTCTTTGTGGAAAATTTTTTCAAAGCCCCGTGATGAAGTTCACTAATTCTATCTTACTCTATCTTAAAACTATCATAATATCTAACTAGGCATGAGTTGTCGAATTAACGGATTTGGGGAGTAATAACATTGGGAGTAGAAACTTGACGCCAGTTTACAAGGCCTCACTACTCACTACACTTCAGCGTTCGTCAGCTGGTGCAGTCGATTGGTAGAGAAAAATCTTGGTAAGTTAAGTATCATTTTTAGTAACCTGTTTTGGGTTACCTGTAACTTCTTTTGTGAGTTGAAGCACAACTGTGCCATACGGGAGCTCCGTGCATTATAATGGCTTGGAAAATGAGTTTGAATATCAACAGTTTATTGTCAACGCTTAATGATCAGCTTCTGTTTATAAATGGATCCAGAAAGCTTGTAAGGATTTTGATTTTGTGGATCTTCTGAGAAACATGAATATTAAATGTTATGGTTTTGTCTAGTGTAATACTCAAGTACATAACTTTATCGGAGCAGGGGATGTCCTGTCCGTGAAGACTAAAATTTGCGGTAGGTAAATAGCAGGTTCCTTCTACGACTGAAAAACATTGCGTGGGTTTTGCTGTAGTTCAGTTTAATTTTCCATTTATGGAAATACTGAGATAGGATGTTCAGGCTAGATTGCAGCATTGATATGATATCTGCATAGTTTACAGACGAGGTGAAAATAGCTGTATCATCAGCAAAGATGGAAGCATTGCAATTGTCTAACGTAGGAAAATCTGCTGCAAATATGCTATACAGAATGGGCCCGAGCACAGAATCTTGCGGAACGCCTGCTATGATCCTGCATGCTTCCGTGCACTCAGATACAATATACACTTTAAAGTATCTGTCCTTAAGGAAGTTATCACATTTGGCCCTCATGCTAAACTGAGTCGAAAACTGTCTGTAAATCTAATAAGACTAATTCCGTTGACTTTTTCAAGGAAATGTTAGTCTTAATATGCTGTGTTAGAATGGCTACCGCATGCGTGGTGGAATGCTCGCTTCTAAAACCAAATTGAACATCCGGTAGAATTTCAATATTGTCAATAAAGTCTATAATCCTAGCATTTAGGGCCTTTTCTAATAGCTGCCTAATGAGCTAAGTAGACTTACAGGTCGATAACTTGATGGGTTGTCTGCCGGTTCACCCGGTTTCAGGATAGGAATTGTTTTTGCCACTTTCCACTTTACCGGGAAGTATTGAAGTGTTAGGGATGAGTTTATAATGAACGTTAAGTATACAATTGCGGATCGTGGCAAATTTTTATCACAGCAGTTGGGAAACTTATCTAAGCCGGGAGACTTGCGTCGTTTCATAATTTTAATTAGCGGACGTATTTCTTTGGGTTTAACATATGCGATCATTTCCCGTTCAATATTTGTTACAAGGAAGTTGTCGACTACTTGCCTAACTTCAATAATAGTATTTCCATTGCTAAGGTCTTGAGAATTAAATTGTTCTCAGCGAATTTATCTGCAAACAGATCTGCTTTTCTTTGCGTGTAACATATTGCTTATCTTGGTATTTAACTACCGGAGGAGATCGGTTTTCGTTTTTGATTACCTTCCAAAATAGCTTGCACGATTTATCCATACTACATAGGAGGTTACTTCACCCATTGTTTCTTTCAGTAAAAATTTCAGATCGAATACGCTTGTTTCAGCGTATCTTATCGTTCCGGTAGAAGAGGAGTCGGGTGGGTTGCCATAGCCTATGGGTACAGTTGTGAAGACCAATCATATTTGTGATTGTAACATATAGCTGTGGGATATTCCAACGATGTGGAGTTTGTTTTGGGACTGATACTTCTATCAAATCCGTTATTAAGTTTGTGAGACAGTTGACCATATCATCAACTTGGACAGGATTAATAACATTCCCTAACGATAGTGTTTTTAACACGGGACGTAAATTTACCTGTAAATAGATTTGAAATCTTTTCCAATCCGCTTTTTTGAAGTTATAAGCGTGAGGGATATTTCTTTCCGCATTAGGAGATAAGTCTGTTAACACAGGGAGCTGGTCAGATGACAGTTCGTTGACAGTAATAGGTTGAGATACTAAATCTGGTCTATTAGCAACAAACACGTCCAGTACTGATGGATTCATAGTCATGCTAATTTGTATATAAGTTGGATCAGGTGGATATAGAAAACAGAGGGATCGGGGAGAGTATTTCCCCAGGAATACGCGTGCATGCATCCCCAAGCCTGGTACCTGCAATTTAAATCGCTTCCATATAATGAATGAACCTCTTATACGGGATAATTTAAGAAGATCCACTTTACATAAGTAATCTCCTTTTTACTTCACTGCTTGCTCCTCTAAGAAAATATGCAGAAATAATTTCTATTCTTGTGTTATCTTCAAGGCTTAACTCTAGACCCGACCGCCTCAATCACAAACAGTCTGGGTGGTGGAAGAAGACTAAATTTAATTCTTTTATTAATTACTACCGCGACTCCACCACCTCTACCGCTTTCCCTATCAAGGCGATGACAATAGTAGTGTGAGTGTGCAAAATTAATTGCCGAGTTCAACCCAGTTTCCGTTAATATGGCAATATCAATTTTATACTTCGATATGAAATCAAAAAGTTCTATTGTTTTACCACGGATATCCCGTGCATTCCAGGTAACTACTTTAATACTTCTACTTGCCATGATATAGATATTTAACAGCTAATTGGGTGATAACATGGATTTGATCTGACTTGTCCTTGCGGTCTATTAACTTAGTAATTACTTCATTAGTTAGAGCTATAATCTCGTTATAAGAGAATAATTCAGGGTTAGTATTAATATTAGTATCAGACCAGGTAACATTATTTCTATAATACGAATAATCTCTAGCTTCTGTATTTCTTCTTGAAATGGCCGGGAAATTGATGAGATTGCGTTCTAGTATGCCTTCACTTGCCCTTGGCTTTCGATATCTGCTTGGTTGAATTTTGTCGCTCATGTCGATGTAACTTTTTCTACTGGGGCATTGATGGATTGGTGGATTTGTGTACTCCATTGCAGCTTGCGCACTTGACAATTTTTTTGTTCGGGTAATCTCTAGTGTGATAATTACTAGAACAGTGCGGTACAGAACGTTTTTGTATGGCAACATTTTTCACCGTGTCCATACATCTGGCAATTGTAACATTATGTTGGTTTACCAGGAAGTCTTCTTTGGTAGTCCCACCGAATAATAGTCTTGTCGTACTCACCGTATTTGTTCCTCAGCTCTTTCGTGGTGATGGATTTATTTTCGAAATACACGATGTTTAGTATTTGATCGTTTTGGTTGTTTTTTCTAGTAACTTGTTTAATATTAATGCATTTCAGACCTACTGAACAAAGGTCATTTTAATGCAGCTGTATCTATTAAATCAAGGTCAATTAGTAGAGCTCTGTGTGTAAAATTCACACTTAATCACTGATAGCAGTTTATGGTGATTTTTGTAACCATACTGCAAGGCCTTATTTTAATGCCGATAGGAATATGCTTTATTTTGTAGTCAGAGATATTTTTGTTTTTTTGTAAATCATGCATGTACTTACTGGAACATTTTATGGCATTTATAGGTGGTATATTGATTTTTGACTGTTTTACTGCAGGAACAGAAATATTATCATCTCCTTCCTCCTCACATTGTTGGGTTTGCCGTGGCGCAAAAAATATTTATATTGGATGGTGACGGTTTCTGAAAATTTTCCATTCCATCAGATCTTTTTTCTTTACCCCACGCGGTACTTTTGAACTTTCCCCTTTCATGGAACTATACTGGTTTCTTGCTGTAGTATGCAAAATTTTTCCTATGATGGAGTAAGGATCCATCAAGGCAATTGTGCTCAATGTCTGAGCTTGAGAACGTTCGCCGCTTTATGATTACGTAACCGGTAAAACACAACTATTTTAAGTTTGATTGCTTAATACTTTCCGCACCTTCACAGCACTGAACTGGAACTGCCTTGTCAACTGATTAGCCTTAATTAGTTATAATTCTTTTATCACAAGGTGAAAGCTTGGCAAACAAGTATTCAGAGATTCATAGACCACGAAAATGATTTGTAGCGATTCATTCAAAAATTGTCAGTGGAATTTGCAAAATAATTCAGCAATTTGTGGGGCAACTTTCTTCCTTATCACCCCATTTAAATTATAGACATATTTTTTTTAAAACTGAGAATTTAGAGTTTTATTTGTACTTAAGATAGAACTTTTACAAAATATTTCGATAATCCATGATAAAGTTTTTAAATTTGTTATTTCGAAAAAAAAAAATACATTTCTTTGCGATGAATTACAATTGTGTGCCGGACGGTCAATTTAAAAAAAAAGTCTGTAACCATCTTATAAGCAGCTAAGAACACAACACCAAAATACAACATACCTCCGCATCAGATCCATTACTCCCAAAAGTATTATACATATTCCGAATAAGGACTTTCTTTATACAGAAATCTTTCACGATATTTCACTCGTATGTCTCAAAACGTAAAATATTCCTTTAGCAACTTATTAGAATTCAGCAAACATCGAAACTCATGGAATGTAAACAAATTGTCATTCGTCATTGCTTACTTGGGGAGGTTGCAGCGATTTTAATAAAGGACAAACACGATGCAGGAGACTTGTGTTTACGTACGTGATATGTTTCCTGTACGTCTGTATCCCCAGTGTTGTTTATACAATGGAAAAAAGAAAAAGAAAAAAAAGAAAACGTAGAACCTTTCAATATTTTCGCCTGATTGTTTGAAGATTTGTTCATGCACAAGAGGTACATTAATTTATTGTTGAAAAGATTACGAAAATTATTGACACAGACGTATGGTTAGAGCTTGTTATAAAATATAAGCTTACTGTTTTCATGTAATATAAAGCATACATGTTAGAAATTTAGTGAACCGTTTTCTAACTGATCTAAAGAATTGCTTAAGTTTGAGTCGATAAGAGTAGTGTGTACGCGATATTTTTTTATATTACAATTTATCAAAAATATTAATTACTAGAGAATTTCTTAGTTCCAACAAATGGCCGAACCACAAGTTTATTTATTTATTTTTATTTAAATGTAATAATTGTCTCAAAGCAGTATTTTTCAACGTAACTGGAATCTAGAAAGAATGAAACGAAATGACTATGATTACTTTGCCGCCTCAAAGAAAATCCTAGAGATTATAAGTGATGCTAACTAACTACAAATTGGAAAAAGAGTAATTCAGACTTATCAATTATCTGTAAAAAGTTCCGTGGTAATGAACTACAATAATTTAGACTATTTGTAAAAAAGTTTAAGCAAAACAAAGTAAAAGTCTATTGCGAAAAACTTAAATGCTCTCTGTTTATTGAAGAGTTCTTAGTCACAATTGAAATTTTAAGAATTTGATAATGATTCCGAATGATCTTAGGTGTTTTCGTCGTTCTGAGAATGCTTTCATATTGATCTGAAATTGCAAGCTGGTTATCGTTTTCAGGTAGTGGCAGTGGTCATAATTATTGATTGGATGTATGAAAATGATTTCCTTAGTTTGTCTTGGCTCAGATGAATAGAACGTAACCACTAAGACAGTGGTAGACAATCGTTTTGGATTTTATTGTAGGTAGGTACTAGTCATTTAATTCAAGAATTCTAATTTTTGTTTTCCTTTTTTTTCGGATCTGTAGATTGTTTAAATATTCCGTTGAATAATGTTTTCAGTCGAAACTCCATAACTCGAACCTGAAGGGAGTCAAATTTTAATTCGAGATAGGGAGGTTTTGCTGAACCTCGATAATACGAAGTTTATTCGAGATATTGAGACTTCGAATAACGTCCGTATTAAAAATATACAGTTTCCAAATAAAGTGTGATGAAATTAAACCTAATCATATATTTCCTATAATTTTTAGATACACATTAAACATATTGTACAGAAATGGAAACTTAATTATAAATTCCCATAAAATTCTTCATAGATATTGTGTACATAGCCGTTTTATTATATATGTACTACATACATATTTACATATATAGGTTTTAAATGCATTTCTTTTTGTTTAGCAAATGTTTTCCTCCAGTGTAGATTGCCGACTCTTTTGAAACTTTTGCTGTAAAATTATAGCGTCAATGTGAAAAATTGCTTCAAAGGTTTTGTTCCAAATGTCTGAATGAGTTTTTAAGATATTTCTTATTGTGGTAATAGATTGGTTTGCTTCCTTATTGTGACGCGATTTGGTAATTGATTGTGACCATTTTCTTCATCACTAGAATCAGATAGAACATTTATAGTAGGGTAAGGTGGGGCGCATTTGTCACTGGGGCACATTCGTCAATGCCATTATTTCTAACTTCTGAGAATTTCTTGTCCTCCTTTGTCTGCCGGCAATGCATGTTCAAGCTTGATTCACATTACATTGTAGTTTAGTAGTTCTATTCTGACCTTTGTGTTTCAGCAGTTTTCTGTGTAATTTTGTTCTAATAAAACGTAAGTATTTTAACCACTTTGATTTTGAATTTTTCTAGCTATTACAATTTTGATTGATTACTAAATATGTCTTTTACAATCTTATGTATTTATTGTTTAAAAAATGTGCGTTTTTAGGAAAAATTTTTAATAATGTAAAAAATGTGTACAATGGGGAACATTCGTCGTAACAACATGTATATTCGTCGCGCGACGAATGTGCCCCACATTTTTTTTATAGAAGGAAATACTTGAACTAGCGATTGATTTAAACTTTTCTTTTAAGGAAAATAGTACGCAATTCCAAACCAAACCAAATAGGCTTCATGTCGATAAAATAGCTATGAAAAAAGCAATTTCGGATGTACTGCATAAAACCGAAACACCAACCTCTGCCGCTGTAAAATATAACTTAAAAAGGCAAACAATTAATTCACGTTTAATGTAAATAATTAAAAAAAGGAAATGCCGGTTCTACTACACAAGCTCCCGTAGACTCCGAACATAGCAGTGATGATGACGATAACCACAGGCAGTATCACAACAAATACTATCGTATCAAGTGTTTTCAAAATGTCAGGAAGATGAATTAGCGAGTTATTTGAAAAATTGTTCGAAATTGCATCACGGATTGACATATTCAATCTTAAGGAAATTTGCCTATGACTACTCTAAGTGCAACAACCTAATTTGTCCTAAATCTTGGGATATAAACAAACAAGCAAAGATTGGCTGTTGGGTTTTATGAAAAGAAATCCATCTATTTCCTTAAGGAAACCCAAAAGCATAAGTTTGGCCAGATTAAATGGATTCAACAAAGAAGCAGTTAGTTGTATGAACGACATTATTTTGCACCGAAAGACGTATATAATCTTGACGAAACTGTCATAACAACAGTTATGGAATCTCCAAGGGTAAAAATAATCGAAGCATAAAGAACTAATCTTACTTCTAATTTTCCTAGGTTATTGCTGAGAAAGGATTGTAGGATGGTAGGTATAATAAGTGCAAACGGAAATCATTTGACTCCGATTTATGTTTACCTTCGTATAAGAAAGAATGAACGCTTTCTTACTGGTGCCTTGACTGAATTTTTAGCTCTAAACAGCAAAAGCGGATGGATGATTGCAGAAATTTTTCTTGATGTTTTAAGACATACCAAGCAAAATTCAAATTGTATGAAAGAAAGTCCTATATTGTTGCGTGTCAATAATCACTCATCAGATGCCATTATTTTTTGTCGTGAAAATGGAATTAATTTGTTGACTTTTCCACCCCATACGTCACATAAGTTGCAGCCACTCGATGTCACAACTTTTAGTCCGTTCAAAAAGTTTTGCAAAACCTCTTTCTCTGATTTCACAGTAAACAATCAAAAAGCAATATCAATATATGAAATTGCAGAACTGACCGCTCAACCATTTTTAAATGCCTTTTGTCCTGAAAATATTGTAATGGGTTTTGCAGAAACGGTTTCCATTCAACTCGGATATATTTTCGAAGTCTGTTCTGTGACTGTTGCAACTAATCCAGAAATTTTACGTCCATATCCTAAAATAACTTCAAAGAAAACAAACGCGTGATCTGGAAGGTCTTGTATTTTCACGGAGACCCTGCCTGAAAAGGAAAAACTTGATGAAGAACTTGAAGAAAAAAGCAGAAAGGAAAATAAAATGGAACTAAGAAAACGAAAAGCTGCTAAAGTAATAATTTTTACATCTTCTGAGTCAGAGGATGAAACCGAAGTGTCTTATGGTGAGTTTTGTACGCAAATGCGTGGATTTTGATGATGAAGATGAAGGTAGCATGGAATCGACAGAACTGAGTAAAGAACTCACTGCTGATGAAGTTTTATCATTGAATAATTTTGTACTAGTGAAATTTGCGTTAAATCGGCCAGTATTTTACGTTTGCCAAATTATTTCTATTGAAAATAATTTATTTACCGTGAAATTATTTAGAAAATGTGCAGGAAAATATATCTTCATTGAACTCAGCATTGAAGATGTTTCTTTCAAATCAAGATCTGACGTGGTAATAAAATTACCAGAACCAATTCAACCACAAGGTACATCGAGAGTAAAGAGTAAATATGTTTTTGATACCAATTTATCAGAATATTATATAAAATAAATAAATAAGTATTATTTGATTATCCATTATATTTATGTAATTTTTTCGGTGATTAAAATGAAGATCTCACTTTAAGTTGTGTTATATATATTTTTCTAAAATAATTTGTGAAGTTTCATTATTTTTTCCTAATATATATACATTGTTATTAATAAAATTTTGTATTTACTCTTCAGACGAATGTGCCCCATCGTGGGGCGGTTCTGTCACTTTGGTAAAAAAAAATTAACTGTCAAAACCAAAGCTTTAATCTGACAGCAACCTGAAAATTATTGCACTATTATAACAATAACAGTTTTTCTTATACTTGTAAATTGCCTGTTTTGTAAAAGAATTTATTCTGTCTTCGAAAATGTCAATTAAAAAAATAGTGACGATTGCGCCCCACGTTACCCTAGTCATTTCTGCTAATATTTCAGAATCTGTAACCACACTACATTCTGCATCATCAACTGCAACATAATACGAAAAAGTGAGTTCTGAAGACAAACTCATATTTTCTGTTACAACCGTCTCAAATTCCTAAAGTACACTCATTTTTGTTATTAGTTGAGAACTATTCGCAAGATGAAAAAAATGGAAATCCAGCTTTCTTGAAGGAATTTCTTATCGGTTGAAAATACACATTACATACATAGCCTGGCATGTCAGCTATACGCATTGCTTCAAAGAGATTAATTCATAACTTCTTTCGTTCTTCAATATCAGCTAAGCAATTCTGTACAACAAGTTTTCGATACTTAAATTTAAAACTTTGTATATTACCTTGATCTTAAGGCTGGAGAATGGCGGTTTTATTAGCTGGCAAGAATTATAATTTGATTGAAGTCAATTCAAAAGGTATATGTGAAGCTGTATTATCCAGAAATACAATAACTTTACGTTTTTGTGACGTCGTTGTTCTATCTAATTTTGTTATCCATTTTCATTCTCGCCCGTCATCAACATCTTATTATTATTCTCATAATACAATGGCTTAATACCTGAGAAACACCTTCGGTTGGTGG
This sequence comes from Dioctria linearis, assembly GCA_963930735.1. Classification (NCBI taxonomy): domain Eukaryota; kingdom Metazoa; phylum Arthropoda; class Insecta; order Diptera; family Asilidae; genus Dioctria; species Dioctria linearis. The sequence continues at coordinate 123,377,020 of OZ005743.1, read as the reverse complement.
ACTTCCCTATTATTAAAAGCGTCAGTTTTTCATTTCGAAACATGTTACTTACTAGCATAAGATTTACTCACCTTTAAAAGTCATTGTCTTATCAGGCAGGCATGCGGTCTCATCGATATTAAACATATCATCTTGGTGGAAGCGTTTTCCCCACACATGTTTTTAAAAATAATATCATTCCTTTTTTTAAATTTTGCGAGCCATCCATTGCTTGCTCTAAGTTCAGGTAGGTTCAAATCCTTGCTAAATTCCAATGCCTTTGCACTGCTTGAACTATTCCAGTGCACATTGTTCTACTGATGTAAATTCAGGACGCTTAAGCCTTTTACTTCCTCCTTGATAGGGGAAATATTTTTTTTTTATATAATGTTTTTATTTTTAAGAATTGTTGACAGCGTATTACCCTGAATTCCGAATTGAGCAGATATGTTATTCGTTTTGTCTGAAGAGCTTTCCACCCTTTTAATGATTTTAACTTTATCACTTATTGACAAAGCTGTTAATTTCCGAGCAGTCATTTTAATGAAAAACAAACAAAATAAATTCCTACATTTCAAAAGCTCTTAAAATACAATAACTTATAGGTTGTGTTAATCCCTACGTAGAGCAATAAAAAATTTGAAACCGCTAGCCACAATGGAACTTAAATTCAGCACGTTACGAATAACTTTCTCAAATTTAGAAAAATGCGACAATGGTACCAGTAGAAAAAATTAGAACGGTTTTTGGTCAGAGTTTCCCTCTACTATCTCATATTTTTTTAATTCGAATTAGAGAGGTTTTAAGAATTTTATTCGAACTAGGGAGGTTGTCGAATGAAATTTTTTTCGAGCTGTAGAGTTTTTTTCGAGCTACAGAGGTCAATTTACTTGTAAAATTTTTGTAGGGAAACCAAGAGATCGTCTTACTCGAACTGCAGAGGTTTCTCTTATAGAGGTTTGACTGTATTCTGAAATATGTTTTGAAATAACTTCCATTTCATTAGATAATTAGGGTGAATGTCCGAACTACATATCCTGGAAATTACAGAGGAGGTGTTAACGCTTCGATATCATTGGATATAAAATTCGATAATTCATACTGAAGAGAATCGCTTTCAGGCATGGTCCCTCTAGAATAACCTAATACAGGAGTTAAATTTCAGGGCCATCAAACGGAGGCTTATTGAATTCCTAGCTCTACTGGGATAGCTCCATGTCGAAATAAATTCTATAAATATTTTCTTTTTGCCTCCTCTATCCACTCGGGTAACTATCAAAAACTAAGACAGATAATTTTTAATAACATAATTAATAAATCCTAAATTGGAAACATCAGACAGTGCTGCCATTCGAATTATCAAGTTTGATAACGGTTTCTATTTATGAGTCATACCTAGTCTAAAAAATAAGAATCTAAACAGGGTATCATTTTAATAAAGATAACTTGAAATCGAATTAATTTCAAACTCAATGCCATTTGCTTTTCATTTGTATAATCATCATAAGAAATACTTTCGAATTACTTCTATTTCCCATTTATATGCAAGTTAAGTAAACGTAAAATGCATAAAATAATATTATTATAATTAGATACTGATCAAATAATGTAAACAAGTAGTTTTATTGTGAAGTTGACACACAGTAATTAAAGTAACTTGTCTGATCTTATTACCATGTTCCCATGTCAGGTAACATGTATTAATTAACATTCTCCAGAAAATTTTGCAAGCTGTTTTACACATAAATTTACTCCATTACATGCCCCATTAATGATGATCTTTAAGTCCAATGACTTTTTTCTTACATTACGCTGTTCATAAATCCAACAAGTTATTACATTAAGAAGGTTAGTTTAGGTATACGTCGCTATGCATGAAATAAATTGACTCCTTGAGCAATCAGGAAAATTTCTGAAATCATCCAATTTATTGAGTTTGATTTAATTAATTTATTTATTTTATTAATTAGTAGCCCAGATCTGTTGTATCTTCCGCCAGTTAATTGAGTCAAGAACTAAAATATTGTAAAAGCAATTGCAACGACTATCAACTTAATTTAATTTAATCATTAATTAGGCTTCGATATGGTTGAAGGCAGAAAGAGCAGTCGTTTTTAATATTTTTACATTCATTTTTCACTTCATTGATATCTTGTATATTTCGAATTAATATTTACATTGATAATTTCCTTTGGAAGTATACTTAATATTAAATCTTCAGAAAGAAAGAAACAAAATCTGTCCCGGCACATAATAAAAAAAAATTTTGTCACTTAAGAACATCAGGACAGAAAACGTGCCGGAAAACTTATCAGCATCACATTTCCTTATTGAAGTGGATTTGTAAATGCTCTTTGGAACACTGTTGGTGATTCTATAAAATAATGTGAATTTCCTTTAAGTGCACAAGTTAAATTCTCACGAATAATAATCTTTTAATGTCATTCAAAATGTTTTGTAATTGAAAAAATATTCAACGCAAATTCTGCGCGAACAATGTCCTCTACAGCAAACTAATAAAAATTGGGCAGCATTTTAAAATCTTGGAAACTGTAGAAAGTGTGTGTACTGTGTCCAGACTCAAGTGGTTTGATTTTGACAAACTCCTAAACATCACCCGCAACTGTGCACTATCCTAAATCTTCCGACAGCACATCAAGAGGAATAAGACTTTAAATATAATTTTTGTTTTCTTACTTAAAATTTGGTTTTAATCAGCTCATGAAGGTATCACCTAGGTGCCTCCTCCCATCGTTAAATCAAAAATCATCATGGCTACCTTTTTAGTCCTCCCTCCACTTTAATCATAGATAGCAACTGCAGCTTTTAGTGGTATATTGGCTATGTTTAAAGGTGGATACAGTATCCGGTGGCACCACTAATTAACAATTTAAGTGTAATGCACAGGAGCGATCGTAATATATATATGCAAACTCCTGGGCAGCTTTATTTGGATCCACACCCAGGCATGTAATCCAAGAAATTTTGACCAGATATTGAAAGCAAAACTTTTATCTTTTATTTTCTTTATTATTTCACTCATAAAATTTTTTTCCAAATAAAAGTGGGTATATTTAGCACACTAAGTTAATGGGAACCGAAAGCTTACTTTCACTCACATCATTTCTACCAGTACTACAGCCTACCTTTAATTTCGCTTTTACCAGCGATTCCTAATCAGTTCGTTTGATTTAGTTTTGCTACTTACCACTTGTTATCGGAGAGAATGCTATAATTTTTCTCAGTTTGAAACTGAAATATTCTGTGATGATCAATCTCTATGTAGTGGCAGTCTAAAATCGATAACATGTCTTAACTAGTAAAGTTGTATGTCGCCAACATAATTAATTAATTTACTTAAATAACTGCGCATATCACCTGATTTAATTTTAAATATAAAAATTAATGAATTCATTATAATTCGCTGTTTAACAGTCAACCAACACAAATAATTTATCATGAAGATTATAGATGTGCCCTTTGCACCTCAAGATGGCTCTCATTTTCCTGTTTTGAAGTCCCCGTAGTCTTACAAAAAAATATATTACACATATATCATTATATCACACATAGACATAACTATCGAACAAAAATCGAAGTGGATTGTCATAAATACGTTGGTGATACACATTAATTGCACTAAGTAGGTCTAGTTTATTTCTTATTTTTTGAAATATCCTATTTTCTTTGCTATGTAGTATTTTCAGTAATTTTATTACCTTATCAACAATGCCTAAATACATAATTTCATCAACTTGTTAAATTTGGCCATTATCCATTGTTAAGTTCAGGTCAAACTTATATTTAAATGTCATACAATTCATTTTACTCACATTAACTTCCCAAGTATCAATTTATATGGTATTTAGTTTTACTCAGGTTTTATAATTGTTTTATTAAGGTTTCGAAGTTGCTTAATAGTTTTATGGTTATTGTAAGTCATGCCAATTTGTCTTCTAGAACAACTGATTTTATTGTGATGTTTTAAAAACCCCCTGGTGAGTAGTAATAAAATTATTTAGCATTTAAGTCCATTTGTACTTATAGAAGTTTTATGGCTGTCATCAATTCAACTAGGATAAAACCATCAAGCACCAAAATAGGACTTAAATACTACTTGATTTTATTAAGGTTTATAGCATGCGCCAAGACTATTGTATTAAGCTTTGATAAAATTTAAAAATAAGACTGATGAAGGTTATATTAGGAAGCACGGACGCCTACTTTAAGTCAAATTTAAGGCACAATTTGGTCTAGAGAGCTACTGGGTTATGTAGGAATCAATCATACAACTATTATACACAGAGGTTTTAAGAATGCATTTGAAAATTCTTTCACAAAATCATTTTAAAATTAGGAGACTTAGTCAAATGCCGTATAAACCTAGTACGTCTTTCCAAGTATCTTCATCATGTGACATGCAAGAATATTGCATTGCATTCTAGGTCTGATATAAGATTTGTACCGCTAGATTTGTCGAGGCGAAATATTTCTTACACCTTTTAAGAAATCCAAGATATTTCTATGCTTCTTTGGCAACAGATAAGATATTATCTGTCCAGCTTAACTCACTGGAAATATTAATCCCAAAAATGCTTAGCGATAGTGAATTAGAAATTAATGCTCCATTAAAAAAAACGGAAATGATTAAGTGATGATCTTGCTTTAAAGAGATGAGACAGCTTTGGGATGATAGATTATAAATTAGATTATAAATGGCTAGACGTCAAGATGAAATCGACAAGTCGAAATAAGTTTCATCGCGGATACATATAAAACTAAATAGATTTATGCAAGAGGAACTAACATTATTTGAGTCTCAATAGACCTAGAACGGTTTTAACTGAGATCAAATAGATTTGAAAAGAGCGAACAGTTTTATTAGCAACTAAATTAAAGTCAAACAAATTTATTTTGCCTTTATAAATTAAATTTTTTTAAAAATTCTCCGAAATGTATGAATTCAAATTAGTAAAAAATGCTTCGTACGAGCAATGCATATAGGTAATGTTACCCTTGTAAATAGTATAAAAACAAGGCAAAGTCAGAAGCAAGATTTATGTTCGCTTGCAAATACATATACCAACATACAATTGTCATAAGTATACGATAAGTTTTATAATGCCTTTATACAAAACTAAATCGTTTTATTTAATAGCATGGCATTATATCTGTTTAAGAGCACTCTGAAAGGTTTTACTTAAAACCAAATGGATTTACAATAGAATGAATTGTTTTAACCGCAGCCATTCTAAAATCAAACGGTTTTATTACGGCTGTACAAGTAGCAAATAGGCATTAATGTGAAATCGCTATTTTATGCTTAAAATGCATTATTTTTGAGTTAATTATTTTCAGGAATTTAATCCGTTTTAGAACTAGGGGATATCATTTTCAAACTTTTTTTTCAATTCCGAGCGTACTTAAAATAATATCAAAACTAAATCTAGTGTAAATAAAAAAAAATTGTTTCACAATTATTTCTCAACTTTTCCTAATTTTAATTATTTCTGAAGCGCGTTATTATTTTTGAGCTATCCTATTTGATATAATCGGTAAATTTCCAATCGCTGTAAGATTTGCTAAATTAAACTGTTAAAACTGCACTTAAAATAAAATTGAATTACATTTCAACATATTAAATTATTATAAAGTGGAACATAAAAATATATTTGGTTCTATTATTATTATTATGGATTTAAAGATTACTTTTATTTTGAAGTTTCAAGTCTAAAAGGTTTGCTGAAATAGTATTTCGAATGCCTTTTTATCTACAAAAAGGATTGAGGAGTAGTTTTATGATGGTTTTGATGACGTTATGCGGATAGGTTGATGAGTTCAAATTACGCTTTTAGTATTATGAAAGGTTTTATAGAGGGCTGCAAATCATCGCAAAGAGTAATCCTGATAAGACCAATAAGACTTTATATAGTTTTAAAAATAGGCCCTCACAGCTTATTGTAGCGTGGCTCTATTAGTTTTATAAGAGGTTTTTAATGGTCATATTATTGTTGGCTTGACTATATAGCTTTATTACAAGTTTTGTGAAATAGTATAGACAACGTGATGTACGCTATTAAAACTAAAATTGTTAGTTGGGTTATTTGCTATGACCTTTGCTCTACACAGGTAGATATTTTCATTTACTTTTTTTATAACTCAGCCAAATTTCATCAAGTCTTAATATGCCTCCGACTCACTGACTAAATTTTCGGTTTATTTCACAAAATAAAAAGAAACTCATTTTATTCGCACCGGTTCATATCTTTTTTCAATTTTGTTGCTTTATACATGGATATAAAATTGTATCTACTCAGGTACACTGTAAAAAATTCACAAATTGTTGCCACAAAGCTTAGGCATTTTTCCCTCAAATTTAGGAAATATTCCGTAAAATTTAAATTTTGTGGGGGAATATTCGCTACATTTTAAGGAATATTCCTAAAATTTTAGGGAATATTCCCTAGATTTTAGGGAATATTCCCTAGATTTTAGGGAATATTCCCTACATTTTAGAGTAAAATACCTAAGCTTTGTGGCAACAATTGTGCATATTTTGTACTGTGTAGATACATACAATTTATATGGAGATTTGCTAATGGTGAAGTTTATCGTTGTAAGGAAAAGTGAAAAACATGTAAACACAGCACTTATTTATTTTTATGGGTAATATACTATAAAGTATCTAATTATATAATGAAGTATGTACAAAAATAGCAAAAAAAATAAAAAAAAAATAAAGAAGATATTTAAAAATACTGAAAAATATCAACGTTGGCATGATGAGTGCATTGAGGATCTGCATCACATCCTTCACATTTTGTTTGTTTTAAGTTGTGCTGTGCGCATACTGGGCTCTTCTTGATGAATGCCGTGCGAGTAGTTTTTTTTTTGCGCTGTCTTCGATCATTTTGCTTCATGCAGTAATCGACTTACCTAAAATACATTCCATTGTCACATATAATTGCTCGTCTACTGTAATCGATTCATGTGGTCCGTAATATGTCTTTAGGTTCCAGTTGATTATCATAAAGACATCCGTAATCGGTGCAGCTTAATCCACTTCTTAGCGAGTAGCTCATGTAACGTGCCAATCGAAACAAATGAATCGCAATATTTATTGGAATCTGTTTCTAGACATTGTACCACAAGCAGGTGGAAAGGAATTATGTCTCCAGAGTAGCAAACTTTTTATTTGATTTATAACAGCCTATTATCAGCAAAATTCCCAGAAATGCATGAGATCCTATTTCAGTAAATCTCTCCCATGTAAAAGGTTTTTATTGGAATTTTTGCTATTCCATTCGGCGCAGTCTGCTTTGGGTCTTGTTCTTCTGTGGCGAAACTCACGATGCAAAAAAATATCCTTTTGCGACATCTTCTAGTTGATCGGATTAAGGCTGCGAAATAACGATTCCCGAAGAAAATAATGTGCGACTTTCGTTACAACGTCGATGAATTTTTATACCATTTTGTCCCATCCTTGCTTACAAAATAGCTTTCATAAGAAGCTTCACCAGCATCACCATCAATGACTTCATCATCTGAGTCCCCATTAGAATTTAACTCCACCTCTACCATATTTCTCCACCATCGACTGCAACATAAAAATCTAAATTTTCTTCTTCAGGAATATTCTTTTCATCACTATCATCACTCTCAAATAACTCAACGTCTTACTCCTCCGTTTCCGACCTCTTGCATTCGCCGAAAATAGACTTGCCTCTTTTTATATGATAATCTAAACCACCAGGATATAGTCTTTGAAAATTGTATGCAAACAATTGCTGAAAATATAAACATAGCTGAGTGGCAGCGGCAATAACCTTTTGTTTTCCAGCAAACGGTGTGTAGTGTGAAATATAAAAATAATATATTTGGACGTAAAATATTTGCACAAAATTGATTCGATTCAACCGTGAATGCAAGTAAAGTCTAAGGTCATATGAAACATTAAAATGTGCAAGAAATGCGAAAACTCACCACCACTAACGCAGAAATTTATTCCAAATTGCTATCTGGATTCATATTTTTTTTTTGCTACACAGCTTCTCACTTGACGATTTCAATTGAAACTAAAGAGTAGCTAAATCATGAAAAATACTTATTTATACACGAAGAAAAGTAGATTACCTTATTTTGCAAGATATACTTCTCATTATATGTTTCCAGCTAATCGTCCAGCTGCCAAAATGTCCTTGTTATAGAAAATACCTGAATATAACAATCTCTTAACATAAATCCATTGTTTTTATTAATTTTCATATAATATCAAGCCTGAAAATCTATTAACCATACAAACTGTATGAAGAATATGTGTATCTACCTGGGTAGATACAGGTGTGAATGTGTATATAAAGTTTTTGGTAAAGCGAAGGTTAAATCAATCTTCATGAAATTTTTCAGTGACACTATTTGGTATCTATTCATGCCACATATATGTGCGCATAATTCGCAAAAATCACTTATATCTGTAATAAATAAAAGATGTCCTAGAATAGATCCTTGTGGAATACCAAATAACGTCATTATAATATCGGATAGCACATTACTCACCCAAGTCCTTTTTGTCGCATTTCCAAATATGATTGAAACCACTCCAATTCTGTATTTCGAATGGCATAATGTTTCAATTTCCGTATTAATATGCTCCTCTCTATGGTTTCAAGTTCGCTTGTAAGATCCATGAAGTCCACAAAAACTCTATTTTTATCAGCTAACTACTATTTGGTTTAATACTGCTTCACATGAGCACTGCTTTCTAAGATCTGAGTGACTCCCAATAAAAAGATTATTCTTCTTGAAATAGATTTGAAATTGGTTATGAACTACTTTTTTTAATATTTCCTCGCAAGTCGGTAATACATATATGGGTCGAAAGTCTTCACAGTTATCCGACCCTAGAACCTTTTCAATTGGCATGACACGTTACTCCTTCCAAGTATTAGGAAAACACTCAGTACTTAATGATCGTTTTATGAAACACTCAAATATCGCACATAATACTTAAAATGCGGTCATTAATATTTTTGCATTATAAAATTATGATTTCTTTTTTATAACTTCTTTAATTTCACACTGATTGACAGTACAGAGGTTTTTTTTGCTAAATTGACAAAAGGAACATTGTTTATTCATAATCTCCTTCATATTATTAACAAATTATTTAGTTAATTCATTTGCAATATGCCTTTCACATATCACATATGTATTACATTATGGCATTTCTATTTTCAATTAACACACAATTCTAAATAGTTCTCCACATAGACCTCCGATTTGTACAGGGTGCAGCAAAAAGATCTGACGGTTTTCGCTGCCGTACTGTTAACCGAGTAGGTGGTGGGGTGAGTTAATTCAGAGCTACCTATTCAAAGTTAAAACGGAAATCGACAGGTCGTATGAGGTCAGCCCGGGCGCCAGAGAATATCGACCGAATAAGAGAAGCTGTGAAGCCAGTCCAGATGTTGACGACCTTCCTAATCCCTGAACTTTAGAGAAATCGTTAGTGTCCAGAAGGCAGGATGGGGCAACTTCCCATACAGCCAATAAGGTGATGGACTTTTTGAGAAGCAAGTTTCGTGGCCGAGTCATCTCGCGTTTTGGGGACATTGCCTGGCCAGCTTGCTTCCCAGACTTTAGCATTTGTGATTTTTTCTTGTTGGGGTTCCGTAAAACAATAGTTTACACAAACAAACTCCGCACACTGGACGAACCGAAAGAGGCCATAAGCCAAGAAATCGACAACCTGTCTCCTGCAATGTTAGAGAAGTTGTTTGACAATTTCTGTGCGAGACCGGAAAAATGCTTAGTCAAAGAAGGGCATCATTTAAAGGACGTTATCTTCAGACCTTAGAGAGATGAAATCGGTTGTTCTGATGTTATTTTCATTAATTCACAGGAACACCCTTCTGTAATAACGAATAAAACAATTTGTGTCACTTTTAATTTTTGTGTTGTTTTTATTTTAAAACTGTCAGATCCTTTTGCTGCACCCTGTATTTAATTTTATTTCGCATATATTTATTTTTAGGACTATCTAATTCTCTTTGATATTTTTTGCGTTCTATTTTTATAATTTCCAATCATTATCATCATTTGTGTCTAGCGCCCTTTGGTGCATTTTATTTTTTCGTTTTTAGTTGCATTGACCGTTTATTGTGACACTCTAATAAATTATTAAAATTATATATTTCATTTGACATCATGCTCTGCAATATCATTAGTATCAATTGGATTTTCTATGTCTACCAATGCACTGTTACTAATATCTCTAACGAAAGGTCCTTTTTTTTTTACTTTAAGTATGATATTTCATTTATACTTGCTTTAAATGTTTGCTAACATTGACATTAATTTTTACTAGAATAGTTTCGTGGTTAGAACCTTCAATAAATTTCCAATTAATTTTTCCACCAACATTATTTCTTGTTGCTCTCAATATGCACGACAAGTGCAACAACTGGAAGGAAAAGTCTTAAGTTAGTTATTTGATGGAAATCCTATTTATTTTTGAATCGTTTATTTTGAAAGTGGGGCTAGTCCATTTTTGAAGAAAGATAACAATAGATAAAATTTAATATGATCTTTTTATCTGTAAACAATTTATAGTCAAAATAATTCAGATTCCCTAATATTTGGACGATGGAAGTTTTTATGATTAACAGTCCTGGGAAGATGTTTATTTTGAAAGTGGTGCAAGTGCAAGTTAGAATTTAAGAGACAATCAGGTTTTGAAAAAACTGAAATAAGTTACTTATTTTTAAATACTAGAAATATTAGCATTATATTACATCCTTTCTGTAGACTTATAAAATATCTAAAGGATGATTGGACCATCCTCTGATAGCAAGAGTTGTGCGAAAGGATTTGAGTAGCCAAAGGGTAGAATCTTCCCGAAAAACCAGTGAAAATGAAGTAAATAATGTGAAGGAACACATTCAAAGTTTTCCAAAGCCATTATACAGGGAATCATAATCCAGGTGGAAAATATTTAAGAAGAAAAAAGTATAATTTATATATGGATCAATGTGGATTTACAGGATTATTTATAAAACACAATTGAATTTGCATTTCCACTATCCACCTAAACACACCTGCCAAAAATGTGATATGCTTTTTATGAAAATTAAGACTTGTAATGTCCAAGAAAAACAGAACCTGCCAGAATAACATGAAATTCACTTTATAAATGCTGAACTAGCTCGAAAATCCTTGTAGGAAGATATAGATTTTGCTTTAAATAATCCGGAAAAATATTTTGCATTCTCCTTTTAGTGACACTACTTTATCGTAAGCTAACAGTTTCTACTGCATATTATAAGCGGAATACGTAGGTATGTATTGCATCAATTTTCATAAAAGTTAATATGCACGTTTGGGAAGAAACTACAGCATCCAGCATCCAAAGGCATATTATAATTTATAGTGATATTTGCACTGGTCAAAATAGATACACAAAGTTGGCCTTAATGTGGATGGTGGATGAAAATTGTCCATTCCAGTGACAATGAAATGCATATCAGTAATCAGAAATTTTTATTGTCAGGACAGTCATTCTTACCAAACCATTTAAATATTACTTCAATGTGTGTTATATTTTTTGGCGATTTTCTGATTAGCCAATAAGCCAGCATAAACATTAAAATTGAATTTTTGTTCTGGCCACCACAACCGTCGGCAAACCGTCTGATGTTTTTTATTCCACATAAATTTGAAAGATATGCTCGGTGGTAAACTCCGGAAGCAATTTCATTGGATACTTTCGGTCGTACATGTTCTTGCCAAACATAAAGAAACACATTTTGTTTAGTTAGAGCCTCATTCAAAATTTCTTGAACTACCCCAAACTTATAAGGATAGAATTGACGGATATAGTAGCTTGCCTGATCTTTCACCTTCGGTAAAACCAATTTTTTTCTGGCAATCAAATGTTATAATCAGTATGTCAGGTTTTTGCTCCTTCAAAAGGCTAAAGAAGGTCTTAGCACGACGTTTGTAAATAATACTTTCCCTCATCAAGGTTTGTTTCTTTTGAATATTTCTTTCTAGTTTTATGCTATCCTTAAGTCTTAGGCATGTTGAACAAACATCTTAGCAAGGAGATTTGGAACTTAGACTGAAATTTGTATTGAATACAAATCTGAAATAACTCCTTATAACTTTCAAAGCCGAATCAATTATTTCATTGTCGTACATTCGGTACAATTTATTTACCGACAAGTCCCCTGGTAAATATTCTTGTCTTGTCACACTAGTTCGGCAATAGTGAACTCCCAGGACTTAAAACTTTTTTTAAAAAATCGGAAAATAGATCGATTCCATTCTTCATACTTTGAAGACAGTCTGTCACCCCCACGACGTTCAACAGGTGTTTGTCCCGCCCGTTAGCAAGTGACGTTTACAGTGGAGTTGGACTCTATCTTTCCCAATATTTAATATTCCGCAGAATGCTTTTTGGCACACTTTTAATAATTTTAGGTTTTTCAGTCAGGTAAAATACTGTAAAGAAATTCTTCTCGTGGAGCCACCTTTGCGTCTATTCTATTCGGTTCAGATGCTGTGCAGTTTTTAAAAATAAAATTGTCTTGAATCAATATATTTTTTGAGCTGTAGAACTTGTCTGCAAAACTTTTCGCATCTTTTGAGTTTATGAGAATGCATTTGAATTTATTGCCGACATGCTTGCATTTTGGAATTTTTGGTAATTTTTTGACAGAACATCTATAAAAGCATCCATAAACAATTTCAAGCATTGAACAATTTGATCTCCTTAGCCTTTTTCTAGCTTGATAGTTTTCAACAAAAACTGGATATTGTTCCGACTCCGTTGCCACCAAGTTCTAAATAATATTCAGAAAAAGCAACAACCTTACGCAAGCACTAGTAAGAGTAACAAACGTCTGCTCAGTACAGAAACTACAGGAAGACTGATAAAATTGTACTAAATACGCAACCATTTTGTCAGTTTTCCTGCCATTTTGGAAAAAACCAAGTTTGGATTTAACTTTATTGAAACGAACCCGACTACAAAGAAAAATACCAGCTTTTCTAGTTACAATAAATGGCGAGTTTTGAAACCAACAGCTTTTGGAAAAGGCCACATTTTGCCACTTAGTTTCTCAAGGGAAAAAACTATTATTGTCGGAGAATATTTTCAGCTCTGAAAAGTTCTCCATTTTGCCAATCGGTTGACACACTAAATAAATTTTTCTATTTTCTGGAAAAGACCGACGTTTGTATCTAATTGACACTTATTTGTTGCTTGATTGCGCAAATGACGCGCATTCGCAGGTGATATGCTCCAATTTGTCATCCTCTTCGAGACTATGTCGACTTTTGTAGTATACATCCGTGAGCGATATTTCTATCCCATGTAGATGTTTACTGTCAGATTCAGATTGAATTTTTGTAATAATGTGTAGCTAATTCCTAGACAGTTACACACATAAGGGTTAAAAGTTTGACGAAATTTTGGATTAGGTTAAAATAAAAGAGAGGTTGTAAAGTGAAATTAAATGTTTTTATGTAATGGATCACCACCAATTCTCAAATTATTACACATTTTTTTGAAAAAGTAAATGTCTGGGAATTGCTTTCTATCAGAGCTGGGCAAGTACCAAATCAAAAGTACTTAAGTACAAGTATCGAAGGCCTGAGTACTTCAGCGTAAGTACAAGTACCGTATGTATGAAAAGTACTTGTAACTAAGTACTAAGTATATAAAGAGTACTGAGTACTTTTAAATTTTTTTTTTAAAGTACTTCTTTAGAATCTTTGTACGTTGGCAGTAATATAATGAAGTTCATAGAGTTCAGTTAATAGATATTAATAAATAAATAATTTTTAAAAATTATAATATGTACACTAACCAGTGGCTATTTTATTGTTTTTCGGCGCTGCACATAGAGTAAAGTAAAACTTCTCCTCTCATTGATTGTTACACTCATAAAAACTAGTAAAGGTCCGCCCAAGCAACAATTGTTGCCTCCAATAATGCATAAAAATTCTAAGGAATATATTTCCAGTAAATTTCTAAGACAAAATTGAGGCCTTACCTGCATCAGGTCGAGGCATCGTCGATTTTATATTCGAGCGGGACGTTACTGGTTTTTGTTCTACTTGCCCGGTCTTGTTTGTATATAATTAGTTGCGTGCTTTAAAGTTCATTGTATTTGCTTTTCTATGAAGAGTTAGATATTTGTAGGTACTTAATAGGCTCAGAAATACTTAATTAAAATTCTTGGTACTTAAGTACAAAACTAAGTCTTAAGTACAAGTAAATAGAAGCAAGTGCTTATGTGCAAGTACTAAGTAGGCCATTTCAAAAGTATTTAGTAATAAGTCTTAAGTAACAAAAATGTGCTTTAAGTAGTACTAAAGTGTTTTTTTTACTTAAGTATTGCCCAGCTCTGCTTTCCATGCACTTTTAAGCAACAATTTGAGAATATGTGATACTATAATCTTGCGAAATGTCTCATCAATAGATATTAATTTCACTTTAAGCTAGTTGTACTAAATATATAAATTTATTATTCCTTATAATTTAAAAACAAATTCAATTACTATCCAATCATCGTAAAATGATTAATTTTACAGACCTGTATTCTTCCTACAAAAATATGACAAGCAAGATGGTAGGCAGCTTTAATAACTTTATTAAAGTAATTGCGATCACATTATATTAAATTCCTGATATCCTCAATATATATCATTAAAATTAATGACGTAGATTACCAACTGTCTCCATTATTGTTGCATGCTTTAATTTGAGTAAATGTTGGCAGGTAAAATTACTTTTGACGAATATGGCTACGGATACTTATACCTGGTTGGCGTATGTAGCCAGAAAACGTTTTGCTTAAAATATTTAAAACAAATTTTCTATACAAGTTTGATGATAATTTTTTTTGTCAATTATAGTAGCTACCATCACAAATAATTTATTATATTTTATGTCGGTCAGAGCAATACAAATTTTAATCTAAAAATATGCAAGCGTTAATATTTAAAATGAAAAAAAAGTTCTAATTTATTGCTGTGTAATTTTGTCAATTTTATTAATTCATATATCATTTTCTTTAATTTGTCTCAACAAATTATTTTTATTATTAGCAACAATTTTGGAGAATTTATTGGCCTCAAACAAGTCTACTACGAAACTGCCAATGCATTCATTTCATGAGACATATATAAGTGTAGAAAAAAACTGTCTCAAAATTTTATTATGCATCCATTAACATAAAATTTGACATGCTGCTTGCCATCATTCATAATACATATTTCGTTGTACAACCAACCCTTTAGTCAGTAAATTAACATAGAATTGGATCCGAGTACATTCACACAACTCTTTCTTTCACCATTCATTATTTTCTCAGAGTCCTCGTACATCAAAAAGAAGCAGGCAAAAAAAAATGGTAAGAGCAAAGAAGGAGGGAAGACAAGTGATCTTAATTACCAGAGTGCAATTATGCTAATTCTGTAAAGAAGCCCAAACAAATGGACACACCCAGTTGTGGTTAAGCACATTCAAAAGAACTGGGAAGATGCTTCCTCGAATATAATTGGTTATCCGATACTTGAACGTACCGCAACAGAATTGGGGTCAAATTTATCGGCTCAGCTTGCATACAGTCTTTATTTAATGAATTCAGGATCTCTTGTGTCTCCAGATGAAGATAAAGTGAACAATGCTGGCGCGTTTACAATGGGATGCACACTGTCTTCGGTATCTTCGCGCAGTTCGTATAGTCACATTCTACCGCAAAATGTAATAAAGTACGCGCGGTAAAACACTTGCGAACGCTACACCTCAACTAATAACACTGAGAGTCGTGCTAGAGGCTATTTTGCATAATTATGTCGAAGGGGTGTCTATCATAGAATATATATGTTTAATGCTCTGCCATTCATCTTGAACCAACGCTTCTACATGGCTAGATATTGGCGCGGCGCGACGTGGATGTCGATGCTGCATTCGGACGCCATGTACAGGTAAATGGTAATTTATGGATTTCATCTGAAGCCTATTGTTTGTCTTCAATCTCTCCTCTTGATTACTCTTTAGCTGGCTAACTACTTCTGGATAGATGGATTCATTACTCAGTTGATCATAAGAAATAATCATAGATCGTTTGTTACCTGGAAGCCAGAATAATGAGCAAGTCGTAAAGTTGCAGTGCTTCCTTTCTGCGCTCAAACATCAAATTGCGGCTTTGGAGTATGTATAGTTGGCAAGTTTTAATTAAACATTCATTAAGACAAATGCGAAAAATTTCATAATAAATAACTACACAAGTTTGGGTGCGGACAACTGTACAACTATACAGCCCAAAGCCATTGAATGAAATATAGCCTTGCTATTTTTAACTAAGATTTATTGAAGTCATATTGGCGAACCATATGCTTCGGGATAGCAATTTATGTATGTATGCCGTAGTTATTAATGTCGCATTAATTATTAAATTTACAGTTATTGTTATTAAATTACGTGCATAAATTATATATGTATGTATAAGTCTTACCTTCATGTAAACTTTGGCGTAATTTTATAAAATTGCAATAAATTTGGTGGCGGATAGTAGATCGCCATTTAAATGTCTGCCGATATACACATTTGTATGTTATAGGTGCGAATATTCAAATAAGCTACAGAGGATAATATTTAAACAAAATTTAACTTAAATATTACATTGACGATAAAAATGATTTCATCTATGGTATAATATTTGGTTTTAGAGAAACTATAACTCTTTTTATATTATTTTTACGCACGTAAGAAATGTTTAAAGAACTCATGTTTTGGTGAGACGTTTGGCCAAACTTAAAAAATATATTCTTTCCTTTATTAAGTGTTACATCAAAAGTTGTAGCATTCATAATTTGCAGTAGATAGCAATACTAAAATTTCTCCATATGTCAATATTTTTTACATTGCACTTATTGTCCTTATTAATAGCAGCTTTAAATCCTTCAGGGTGAAGTTTCTTCTACCATACAAGTAGGAAATGCCGTCAGGGTTGGCCTGTCGTCAAGCTCGGTCATCTGTGATTTTTTAATTTTTGATCAATAGTACCACCAATGTTCGAGCGCGGAAAAACTTCTCACTTCTTGGATCGTAATCGCAAAAATATGTGCACTCAGTGGTTTGAAACTCCAACAGAAAGTGGGGAAAAAATATGCAATGATCATTGTGAATGTGTTGTGTAGCTCATGCTTGAAAATAAAGCAAGAGGAAAATTCAGTCCTCTAATATGTTTGGTTGTGGTGTCACGTGATGCAGCAATGGCATTTTTCGTCAAGGTTGGCCACTTTGTGTAGTCAGGGCTGCCCCACTGTGATTGTATGCTTGGAAGACGCCCTAAAAGTGTGCAGCACTAATTCCAAAGAAGTCCGCTACGCCAATAAAACACCAGCTAAAAGAAGATGCCCACCAAAAAAGCCAATAAAATGCCCTTTTAGGACAATGCAAGAGAGAAGTGCATTTGAAGTGACGACATTTTCCAAAAATGCGATTTTAAATAATATCCCATTCATATTTTGCAAAAAATCAGAAAAATGCAACAAATTGAGCTTTCTATTTCATCTAATTAATTTTTCCAAGCCATTTTCAATCATTTCATCACATTTTTCGTCGACTGGACAACCTAGACAACACTGGCCAACCTTGAAAGGATTTCACTTTTTTTTTTAATGTTTCATTTTTCACCTAATCAATTTGCAATATTCAGCAAAAGTGTTCCTTTTTTCCATCCCATTCCATTTCGAAAGATGTGCTTTGATTGACCAAATTCTTCCTTAAATAGAAGTTATGCGCAAAAGTCAAAACGCTGTCCAACCCTGACGACATTCTCCTACTGATTGGAATGTGCCAAAACGCGAAAACACAAAAATACGAAAAAATACAACTGGAACGAAGGAAGTCTAAGATTGCGAAGATCACTTGTCTACAGATCCCGTACTTAGGGAAACAATGATCGTCTTGCAAATGCAATTAAGGGATAATGATTTCGAAAATGCAACTTGCGACATTCAAAAGTTGAAGTGGGAAAAAATGTCATCTGCTTATATGAAGAAACCAATTGACGAGGAAGCTAAGTAGCTTAAGAGCTTAGAACAAAAATTTTAGCTAATTTTTGACAAAGAGGTGATTTATGAAACATCCTGTAAAAAACAAATATTTTTTATATAGTTATAGATGTATTTTGGTGAAACTTTCTTGATTTTTACTCCTTGATCCCGTTGAGATCCCAAGATAATATTTTATTATGTTTTAGTGGTGAACTATGAAATAAATTAATAAAATCAATAGTACGTTTCCAGGATATGCAGGACAAAGGGTAAAATCCTTAATCTTGATGTCCTTCTCCGCATATATTTTTAAGGTGCTATTTTTTTTTAAATAACTTGAAAGGCTATCTTTCAAATGAGACATATTTTACTGTCCTGGCATGAATAGAAAAATATATATGAATTTTTAAAGTAGACAGGACAGCATTTATACAAATTCTAAAAATGCCATAACTCGCGAAATACGTAATGGATTGTGAAAAGTATACGTAAAATTTCAATAAAATTGGTGCTGGTCATGTCACACATGTTGACTATTTCATATGGAATGACCCACGTGGACGAACCGATGGGCAAGCAAAAATCAATATAACTCGAGGCTACAATTTCACCTTGATTCCGTCTAGTCGACTACGTTACAGGTGATTCCTGTCTGGTTGATAGCGAGGATTCTGTTTGTCTATCAGACCTGTTTTAAACGCTATTTAGTTGTTATGAGACCTGTATAAAAGCTGTATAGCTGTTATCAGACCTGTTTGAAAATCAAAAGCTATTATCAGACCTGATTGAAAAGCTGTTATCAGACCTGTTTGAAAAGCTGTACGGAATCCCTGTGACGTAGTCAGCTAGACAGAATTAAGGAGACTAAACACTTCCGGATTCAAATGTCCAATCAAGACCAGACACTGCTGATATCAAGAGCAAGGTGATGTTAGAGATTAAGGTCAAATTGTAGCCTCCAAGAGCAGACACAGGTGAGGAATAGTTTTCTAGAACAAAAAGTTCGCCAGAGCTCTTATAGGACAACGCAAGTGGCGTTGGATGTCATTTGAACTTTTTGTTAAATGATCTTGAAATTGAATTGAACTGAATAAGTTGCAGACAAAACCAAGTTCTAGTACCGATTTTAAGTGTTTAAAATATTCTCGCTATTAAAGGGAATTCGATTTGTTTGCTTAATAATTTACTTTCAGGCATCCACAGTACTTACATTTATGAAAAAAGATGTCCCATTGTACTCTCGAACATGTCAGGATTTATATCTGAAATGAAAACAGAAAGAAAAATAAATTTGTGCTTCGAAAAAATAATATCTAATCAGGCGTTTTATTTTAATAATTAGATGAAAACATATATTTAATTTGGATATCTTCCCCATCCATGTTGCCATTTTTTAGATATATTTATAGCAATTACGTGTTTTATTCCCAACAAAATCTTGAAGTAGGTACCATTTATTTCCTATTCAGTGTTTTTAATATGTGTATTATATTCGCAGGTACATCTCTATGAAATGAATTCTACATTAGCCGGAGGCTATTAGCCACACTAAATACCTGTTTACATCTATACAAATATGATGCATGCATACAATGTGCATACGTACATGCACGAAGGTGATGCTTTCTTGTGAGAACTTTACAGCAGACTGTGTATATCCAAGGAACTAGTAATCCCGGTGCAATCCTTCAGTATTCTCAATTTTTCTACTCATGGATGGATAAATCCCACCCACATTGATTAGTTTTATCCCAGCAAACATTTGGATGAAAAATCTTCAGGGCGATATGTGGATGATATTGCCAAAATATCTTCCACGCGAAATTAAAGCAAATACTGTGAAATGATTTCTTCCTTGTCTTGCGTAGATGAATAGAAGATGAAATTACAAACATTTTCGTTTTCTAATTTTAAACGTGGAAGCAAGAGGACAATAGTTTCGTTTATTTGTCATCTCTATGATACACGAATTTATCATTTGGAAGAACACATCATAAGACACCATGACAGTAATTAATTTGTGAGTTCACTAGTGATTTTAACTCTACCAATTCATATTAAAAAACATTTTAATTAATATATGCCTACTTTAAAGAAATAGCTTTTTCATTCCCTTAGTACAAAATCCAAAGGATTTATTTCGACAATTCTTGAACGATTTGCTTAGACGATAAGAAATTGAATCATCTTAAAGAAGCGAAAAGAAAGGATGTTGGCAAATTACTTTAACGTATCGCGTAGGAGATACGCATTCGTTTCCTCAAGATGTTTTGCCTTCGGGATAAGATGCAATACGAATATGATTATCATCCACGAGATATTTTATCATACAGGTAATAAGAAAATGAATCTTCTGCATTTCGCCATGTTTGCTGGGGCAGTCGTTTGGAGAAGAATTCACCCTCTTGGCCGTTGTTGACTTTTTTGACATCAAATTGTTGTGTATCATTCATCATTGACCTGTACGACGACCATATGTAGAATTGTAGCAACATGACGTGTACGTTTGGTTTATCGTGACGTTATTCCTGACGGTCACATACTTAAGCAGGATGGTCATGGATAGGACCAGGTATATGATTCTTATGTAGGTGCTCTGGTGAACCGTACGCTAAGTGCTAAGTCTACTACTGGTGCATTTTCTCTATTTGATTGTTTTTTTGTTTGAGAGGACCCTGAAGTAATTTGCACAGTTTTATTTAATGTCGAGCCGGGGATTTTTCGGTCGATAATATTCCGGTTCCCGAATGTGTGGCCTCCCATCGTTGTTTCTGCTGACAAGTGGACACCGTATGACTTCATCAATAATTTCTAAAGGACGGTATTGACAAGACGTCTTTCTTCTCGCCTCTGAAAGAACTAGGTATACGTTGAAACTGTTTAAATCATCATTAAACAAGGGATCAAGAATCAATGGCGGAAGGACCTTCAGTGACAAGAAACCTAAATCGATCACATAATGAGTTCAATGCCATAAGGTGCAGTTATATGTAGGGTAGTCTTAGAGGTATCGATTATAATTTTCAAATTAAACGAAAACTATTTCAGATAACGCCAATTTCTAAATTGCAAATGACAGCTCTCAGGACAGCATTTAAGAATGAAATTCGATATCAGCCATATAGCCACCACTGGCGCCCTTACATCGGTCGATTTTTTGACCCCAATTCTCGAGCATTCGACAACACATTTCAGTCGGTATTCCGGCTATTTTATTGGCATAGCCCCAGAGAAAAAGTACATAGGTGTGAGATAGCATGCTCTGTGGCCAATTGACGGGTCCTCTTCTCAAGATAACGCGATCTCTGAATTTCGTCTTAAATAAGTCGATGCTTGCTGTATGGAATATAGCTCTATTATGTTGAAACCACATCCCTTTCACATTCATGCATCGCAAATTCGGTAACAAAAAATCGTTTATCATCGCTCTTAAACTATATTGCCTATAGCTTGGCGGCCATCGTGATCAGTGAAAAAGATAGTCCAAAGACGGCACCGGCATGAAAACCGCATCAAACATTCACTTTTTGTTGATCCAGTGGTGCAGAACACAGCACAGGTGGGATTATTGCCTTCTAATAGCGCATGTCCTGCTTGTTGATAAAGTCGTTTATCCAGTAATAAGATTCACCGCTGAAGAAGATCTTGCGATGAAAATCCGGGCAGGTATCCAGGTATCAATCTTAGAAATTGTGGCGCTGCAAATAGTCATGCGGCTTCAGATTTTGAGTTAGTTTGATCTTGTACTCGTGTAGGGTGAGATCCTTTTGCAAAGCTTGCCACATTGATGTTCTAGAGAGTCCCAATTCCTGCATACCCCATGAAATTGATTGAATTGAGTCATTGTTAACAGATACACTTATGACCGCAATATTCTCAAAACTACTTTCGTTTCTTTGCCTTACGGTCACCGGAACAATAAGCAGCGACAATTTTGACTCAATCTCTTGTACCAACTTACAAATTAAATGTTGGGTAGGACGATTATAGGCAGTAAATTTTGATTATTTGTAATCATTTTGGGCGTAGCTTCTCTGTGAGTTTTTCTGTAAGGGAATCGTGGACTGAGGGAAGTACCTTATCGAGCCTTCCCCGGTACGCTCTAAAAATGACCTCTTACTGGTGAGGGAGCTGGAGTGGGCGAATACTTTCCTGAACCTGACATTGGGATGGAGTATTCACATAGAAGACACACCACTGTCTTTCAAGCTGAAGTCTTCGGTAAAGACATTGCTATCCTTTCGGATAGTTGGGCCGCCTATCTGAGTGGCCTTCGGATAACATCCATGTTACTGGGGATTGCAGGTCGTCTGTCGATAAATTGTATATCCATAATAAAGTGTCCCTTCAGTGGGGTTCATGGGGAATGAAACAGCTGATGTTCTAGCCAGGTCTGGCTCTGGTTCTCCGATCTGCGGACCGGATTCCGCTATAGGCGTTGTCACCTCAAGTATTGGGTCTTTCATCAAAGGAAGCATCAGCAGGGATGGGAGAACTTGAGTACTTGTAGGTGCACAAAACTGTTTCTTTGTGGACCAATAGGAATATCTCTGATTTTCTCATGGGACTCAGAAGGAAACAATGGAGAACTGTTGTTCGCATCATCACTGGCCACAACTCGCTTCATGCTCATTTAACAAGGATGGGAGTTGTTGACAATCAGCAGTGTCTGGTTTGCCTGGAAGAAGAGCCTGACATAACCGAATACTTTCGGTGTGCTTGTCCTGCCTTCGCCCGAAGCAGGCTGGATTCTCTAAAGGCTGTAGTCCTATCTGTTAGATGAACTGATAATGTTCTTCACGAAAACCTGATTCATTAAGCGCACTGAAGCGCTTTGGTGATAGGGTTTCTAGCAGGTTAGCACAATGGGCCGCTTTGGTCTCCGGGCTTGAGATTTCTCGACCCATATTAAATACAAAAAACAAGTTGCTCGTTTGTATACTTCATGGAGACTTAGTGGTAGAAATTGACAAGCAAAGGAGCTATGACAGTTCAGATAAACATTAAAGATGTGTTCACATTTAAAATTGATAATGGAAAAAAGAAAGACTAACTCTGTATGTAAGAGCAATTTCTTTAACTACGATTACTTCCTTGTTTTGTGCATTCTGTGTAAATCTTTTGGATGTGTTCGAATTTGAAAGTTGCGGGACCATCTTTGGCGTACGAGTATTTATCCCAGCAGTTTCTACGGAAGTGCTAATCGATTTTGATATATCGACCCATGACATACAAACTGAATAAAAAATGAAAATCACTTACAAAGAAAAAGATTACATAGTCATAATTTGCGCATATTTGCCATACATATTGCAAGTAGAAACAAGAGAACAGAATAAAAATAAACAAAAAAATTATTTAATCATAACAATATGGCGAAAACCCCAAACAATTCCCAAGGCAGATATCTTCTATACTCGGTTGGCAATATAAATTTCTTTCAGCAAAAAGAAATTTTTTTTTATGATTTCATCAACAAAATTCCAATGAATCACAAAATAACATCTACCCAAACGCTAGGGTGTATGCACGAGAAACCAATAAAAGGATAATCTCCGATCAGAATTTGGTAATATAAAACCCTTCCTTGTATATAGGATAAAGTGGAACTAATCTGCCCGAGGACAACAAAAGGCCCAGCCGAAATTACATTATCGTGTTGAACTTTTCGATTAAGTACAAAATTAAATGGTTCCCAAGTTTATATCCTCTTTCACGAGGCATTAAAATTCCTGTGTTCCGTATGGTTTCAGGGAGCTTGCTATAAGTTCATCCGCCATTCAGCTGGTGCTGTTGTTGACTCCTGTGTATGTTATGTAACCAATCAGAAAGCATGGAAATTTATTACGAGGACACAAAAATGAATACTTCAAACAAATATGGGATCAACAACGGAAATGCATCTAGCTCTGAAGCACGTCTGGATGACAACAATCATAAAAGGATGTTAAACGCGAATATTTCCATTCTTTTTGTTTTTGTTTTACCGCCGCGAGTGCTTTTATGGCAAGCAAAAGCTCACGATTGAAAAAAAAATAATTTTATGTTACGCTATTAAGTTTCATATTTGTGCAAAGACGCAGACTTGCTTCAATCCTATTTACCGTGGCATAATTTGCACCTTGTGAATATATTTGTTATAGCGGATCAAAGTGCAAATAATGGCGGATGTAATAACATTGAGATACACATTTTTTGTGTATGTTTACAGCACTGAGCTCAGTTCGGCATTTTATGTCATTAGTCAGCATGGGATAAAAATAATGTTTTTCTACAATTCTCGGAAGGGAAATGTGCTGCTTGGAAACTCATTGTATACTGCGCTAGAAAACAATATGGGAAACTTGAATAACTCTCCTACATGGTAATATAATATATATGCATATATGTATACATATCTATATACAGTAGGTATATAATATATTTATTTCAGGTTTAAGCAAATTCAGGAATATTATCTTTGATGCTATAGGGTATTCCTATGTTCGTTGAGAATTTTCAAATTTTCCATTTATCTATGCAATTTCATCTTAATTAACGAGCGAAGAATCCTTTTATTGAAACCCCGAATATTCTTAACATTGAAATCAAAGCCTTTTTAACTGAAGAGTCTGTAAATATCTATCAATTTTAGCTTCCTTGAAATAACTAATAACAGAAGCTGCTAAATAACTGTTGACTTCGTCAACTCCATGGAACTTATTATTAGTAGCACTTACTTTGACTATTGCGGAATATTTAAATTTACTTGGAAAAGCCTCAGGCAGTGATACACAATATTATGAATATAGTGAAGTTGTTGCAATTACAACCAACATTCCGGCTCCGGGAATTTTACTATCTCGAGGATTGAAAAAAAGAGGAAACTATAGAAGGTTATCAGTGAAATATCAACCGATACATGGGAAATACCAAATTAGATCGTCCTCTTTCATTTAATGAAAGTTGAAATAAAGAGCCATTTAAGCAACTCTGGGAGTATTTTACAAATGGTCGCAAGCAAGTGACTTCACTTGGGGTTTATTATAGTTAAAGACTATAGTGAAAGGCCAATTACAAATAAGCAAGACGCTTTCTTTTGGTGGTTGGAGCTCTATAAAAAATCGTTACCAGCTCAGTAATTGATACATTATTCCACAAGCCACATCCAGACAGCATCCAGTCTACCTTTGTCTAATACATAGGTAGTGTAAAGGCAGAACCACATCCACCAATCTTCAGGCCTTAACACTGCTTGATTTTGTATTCCGTCATTTAAACTTATGCTGCAAATTTTGACAACCCTTTGAGGAAGCATAGGGTTCTGGATGTGTTTCTGCCTTAAAGATACTGAAAAAAATAACAAAGCTTCTTGTGACTACAGTATTACTTTTATTGCCTGATATTATTAATCTGATACGAGAAAAAAAATCAAATGATTGTAAAGAATCCGTTCTAGTGCCTGTCCATGAGATTGGTATGTATACAGATTTTATTGTAGAGGTTCCTGGTTGAGTGTCTCAAAGACGTTATTGCCACACTGTTTTGAAAAGGCTTCTTTTACCTAAATACGCTAAATAATACAGAATATCGTATTCTATTTGCGGATTCTGTCTGCCTATAAAATTGAGATATATGTGGTTCCAATTCGATGGTGCTCTACCTCGTTATGGTAGAGTTGTCAGGCAGTACATGTACAGCACCTTCCAAAATGAGGGGATACAATGAGATGATTTCATATCCTGGCCGCCGAGATCACCAGATATAAACCCTTTAGACATTTATATCTAGGTTTATATGAAACGTCTTGTGTATTGCGGAGAAAAGATAAAAATAGTAGAAGGTTTGTATTTTAAAAATAAAGCAGCTGCAGAAATTCTTCGCGGTGAATGAAAAGCAGATTTACTAAAAAGTTCATTTTTTGTAGTTCCAGGATATGCATAAGAAGTAAATGGAGACAATTTCGAGAATATAACTATTGAAGTAAATGTTTAAAGTCATGAAAGTACTAGTAAATTGTGATTTTTACATATGGCAACAGTTAACTTAGTAGCGAATTCAGGGAGGGGGTCATGCCCCCCACCCTTTATAAAGTTAATTTAACTAAAATTTAATTAATTGAGTTATTTGAAAAATATATTTTTTATTTATATTATTCAACTTCAAGAAATTATACAAAATATTTTTATTCCAAATTTAAAAAAATAAAAATTTTTTTCAGGGAACATTATTGTATGCATGCGATGTATGTGTTGAAGTTTGTCTCTGAATTTGAGTTTGGGACCCCAACTTTGGGTGATCCTAAGTCCCCGAGAGACACTTCCCAACCCACAAAACAGACTTCCTCACTACCACATCAGAGTCCTAATTTAGTCCATACTGCAGAAATTGGGCTCATTTCTATATAGCGTTCTCTTTCCATCTAACAAATAAATAAGTGAGTTTGTCGAAATAAATGTTTTAAATTAATTATTTGAGTTAATTAGTAATAAAAAGTGTTTGACCAACGGCAATATATTCATAGATACGCAACAGAAATTCGAAAGGTTTTATTAAAATCTCTTTTCAAGTGCGCTGAAAAAGTGGTGCCCATTTGACTTTTTTTTCTACATTTATTTGCAGGATGCCCCGCCCCCCTGTCTAATTTCAATGCTAGATCAGCGCCAGAGTTAATGTGTAACATCCAAAACTTTTTACTAGATAAAGGCGTATCACAACCCAACTAGCATTTAAACCTTAAGGAGTGAAAAAAGTGGTTGTGTCACTAAAACTCATTACAAGTTTGTGACAACCATTAAAATGTTCACCTCATGGTCAAAATTCGTCGTCACAAAGTGACAATCAATCGTTATATTCGCTCATAAGAGGAAATCTCTATAAAGTGAATAATTATGCTTATTCCTTACAAAAATCTGTATTAAGAGCCAAAACATATCTACTCTTCATGGAATTATAGTGCAAATTGAATAGCGACTAACACTCAATTTTCACAATCAAAAATCCTTACGAAGTGAGAAAATTTAGTTATATATTGTATTTTTTTTTTAAAGCAGCGGGACATGAGACCCTATCCCAAGCACGGAGGCCATAGCGGCCCATTGTGATTTTATTAGTAACTAGGACATTGTCGCCATCATCGTTGGCACTCTAAACCGACATTGTCTAATTTTGTGTTAAGAACATGATAACGACGTGCAGGTCACGGTTAAATAGAGAACCATACGGCGTCTGTAAATATTTGTACGACACCAAGGAGTCCTTGAACTACACATTTGAAACCAAGAAATGAAAAAAAAAGTGATACTGCTATAGACTATGTCATTTAGATCATTTGAATGGTAACAGATTGTAGTGTGAAAAGCTTATTGTTACTTTATTATTTAGAATAAATAAAATGAGGTAAAATATATATCTTTAACGCAATCTGTAATATGGCCAATAAGCTGTCAAATTAAATATCACTTAATAGTTCCAATTTCATCATTCCAGAACCACAGGGTGATAGGAGAAGCATAGATATGCTACTTTATTGTTACTATATCCATCAATTTTGTGTGGAACAATGCACAGTGAAATTTCTTAAAAACTGGGCATATTTTTCTTGAAATAATTGCCACCAAATTGAATAAAAAGATTTGTTCGAAAATGTTTCTACATAATGTTTGGCATTTAGAACATTGAAAATAGTTAAGAAACAGTTTTGGAAGTACTGTTAGATTAATCCTTAAATTACTTTCCCTCAAAACACGTCGAAATAAAAAATTTAAATTTAAGAATTTCCGAACAATTTACTAAAAACTTATAATTTCTGAGGCGCCTTGTTATTTTTCGATTTAAAACACTTTATTTCATCAGTAAAATTTGAAGTGTTTATAATTAATTTGGGTAAATATTGCACAATATTAAATTAGAATTCCTTAATGCATTATAATATATAAATTACAAAAGGTTAAAACCAAAGTCATGTTAATCTAGACTAGTAGGTTATAGGTAATTAGTGTTATATATTTTCTTGGAAATAGCACTTGCATATTAATATCTCTTTACATTACACGTATTGTCATCACATTCTTTGTATGTATAGTGTTTTTTTTAAAATGAAAATCACTATCTTTAAACGTAAAAATCCCATTCTTGTTACGTGATATCAACTAAAATTAATCAGTTCATGGTGATAATAATAGTGAAAATAACGTTAGCGTCATCAAAATGGAACGTTTCATTCACCTAAATGCTGTATAGACAAAGATTGGGACGTATGACGATAACGAAAGTGGTAGTTAACAACACCATTGAGGGACTATATTGAGTGCTTGTCACGTTACAATTACCAGTTGTCACTATAAGATGCTAGTCGGAAACGCAACCCAGGAAATTTTCAGCTACCAATATATATGTATCACCCAAAGTTATAAAAGGAGCTGCATATGAAAGGTAAATATAATTTTTATTTCAAATTCAATATTAACATTAAGCTCCTCTGTGCATACTTTACGAGCCTGCAAAATCTCTTAAGCTGCATTCGCTAAGTGTTACGCTACAGTTCTATGTTATTTTTTAGGGTTCCGTAACTCAAAAGGAAAAAAAAACGGGGTGACTTGTCCTCCTCAAAAATATTTTTTCTGTATCGTATAAGGTACCACCTCAAAGGGGTTTTGATTTTGAAAATTTTTGATAAATTGGTTATAAAGATTTAGCCAAAAATGTGCGAGTAAACACCGTTCCCCCATGATATTCTATGTTTCTAAAACTAATATTGATATTATCATAGATAACACTAATAGGAAAAATATCAAGAATTTGTGGAATGTTTGATGAGCGTGGAAGTTTTTATAGTGTCAAAAATTAGATGTTTGTTAAAGTTTCTACAGTACTTTTAGTCAGTTTTCAACAGTTGTAGACAGGGATGTAAAGGACTCAAATTTTGACCCAACTCATCGCTCAACTCAAGCAGTGAGTTCGCTCAATCTTCGTGTCCGTTCAACAGTTTGAGTTCAAATTATGTTTTAAGGAGAATTTGATTTAATAAAAATTGAAGCTGAAACTGAAATTTCTATCAAATGAGAAAAGCTCACAAAAAATTCATTCATTATATTATATTATATTAATTTAGCTTTTGCTAATTTTCTTAGCCAACATTTCTCTTCCTCTCAATATTATGTACAAATTTAACAACTTGTAAAACCAGCAAGGAAAAAAATGCCATACTTGAACATTTTATAATTCAATTCAAGGAAATTGTACTTACATTTTTCCATCGAATCAGCGTCTTACGTTATATTTTAGCATCAGTTGCATTTTAAAATTTTCGTCATTTAGACAACATCTATTAGGAGTTAACGTTAGTTTTCCTATGCTAAATAAACTTTCCACCGAAGCACTACTAGGCACTGCTGTGTTGTATTCAGTAAAGATACTTTTTATCATCGAAAAACGTGTGTTTTCAAATACGCTCGAGGTTTTGTCTGTCCTATACTGCAACAATTTCTGACTCTCCATTGAATTTTGGTCATCTCCACAATCTAAATTCCAAAATGGCGTAGAATAAATTTTGGCTAAGAAAATTAGCAAAAGCTAAATTAATATAACATAATGAATGATATTTTTGATTTTTTTTGTAGCTTTCCTAATTTGATTGAAATTTCAGTTTCAGTTTCAATTTTAATTAAATCAGATTCTCCTTAAAACATGATTTGAGTCAGCTCAACTCAAATGATGAGTCCGCTCAAGTAGTGAGTCCGTTCAAGATTTGAGTCCGCTCAGGCTGCTTAAGCAGTGAGTTCGATCAACCAGTGAGTCCGCTCAAGATTGAGTCCACCTAACCAGTGAGTCCGCTCAAGTTTCGGGCGATAAACCAACGCTCAAGTGTTGAGCGGACTCAAGTCCTGAGTTGAGCGATGAGTTGATATGACAAATGAGTGCGCTCATTTACAATCCTGGTTGTAAATAGCAAAAGTTCATTTTGGAATATTTAATTATAAAGTCTGAGAAATAGGACAAGATAAATATAATAACATTAATGGAATTATTGATTCTTGCATAATTTTGAAAACCGGAACGATCGTCAATTTATCAATCAATTTATCACGACTACTGTACTGTAATCTTCTGTCTAAAATTTATCTGTTCCACTATCTGCTTTTTCGAAAATTTTCTTCAAACTTTGAGGTAAGTACGATGAAAGATGCAGCAATGGACGTTACTGCACTCGAAGAATCCATGATTAAAACTGAACATTTGGCAAACATTTTTCACAGAAATATCTTATCAAATATTTGACAAATGTTAGATAAACATTTGAGAAACATTTGTGAAACTTTTGAAAAATATTTATCAAACATTTGTCAACTGCCTATAAATTGTTTGTCAAATGTTTGATACATGTTTTTTAGGGAATGTTTGTTATGCCTGGATGAACCATTATAAGATCACGCTTGGGTCCGTCTATTTGAATATTACTGAAATTTCACAATACAGTAGTGTTTAAATACATGAAATATAGAGCTAACAATTTGTATCTAAGTACGCAGACTCTCTAATCCGGAACTGCGCCAATCCGGTACTTTAGTAATCTGCCGCTTTCAGATGGATATGGAGGGGTATCAAGTTGAGACGTGTTACTGAATTCTAATGCAAACAAACAACTTCCGATCGGTGAGTTGCGTCTATAATCGTCTCATTGCTTAGAAATTCAATTTATTGTTAACTTTTGTATTTTAGTAATATTTGGTGTGTTTCTTTTTTGTTTTTTTTTTTTCAGTAATCCGACATTTTCAATAATCCGACATTAGTGGATTAGTGAGAGTCTACGATTAAATAATTCACAATTAAATATTATAAAATAAATAGTTTTAAGTTTGAACGAATTTTTTAATGTCTTACACAATCACTGCCCATTGATAATTGCTTGACACTTTGCACCACTCCCATGATTTATAGGGTTAGCTACACTATTCAAAATTAAAATAACTATTTCTCTTCAAATTTGAACTTGAGGATTAGTGGTGATTTTTTCGTCCGTCAAAATTAAATTAAAATTAATAGAAGTTAGTAGACATTATTTTTTGAAATACAAAGTGGAAGAAATAATTGTTTTAATTTGTACATACAAGCAAATTTTGATAGTCACAATAATTAAAAGTCCATCAGGTTCGTATCAAACTGTATTAATTTTTTGTTTAACTATTTTTTTTTTGATACGGAATCCTGACTGAGGGAATTCGACACGCTCTCCACCGATTTTTATTTATAACTAATTTTTTTCCACAGCCTAAATCTATGATATTTAAAATTGCAGGTTCGAGTATTATATGGAGAATTGACAGCAGATTCGCTTCAATCTACGGAGCCCCAAAGATGGGCTGCAAAGTGCTCACTCAATTGGAAACTTTCTAAGATTACAGCTATAGCTGTTATAAAAAGATTCGAATTTGCCAACTATAGGGTTCCAATGAAATCGTATTATTTATGTTCATCGGCAAACCTGAAGATTTGTATCTGGAGTTTATGAAAGATGTAAAAATCTACCTGTTATGGTTTTTGTTACGGACCGGAAATAACTTTTCTTTTCAATGAAAAAGTCATATAGGAGAACTCACCCAATTTTCGTATTAGGCCAATGTCACACGAGCTTCAAAATGACCACGCGTCCAATTGTCCGGGTGTCATGATGAAAATCTTGTTGCTGTCACACGAGCTTCAAAATGACCGCGCGTCTTGATGAAAGACTCGTTATTGTTACCAAGAGCGAACCTTTATTCGAACAACAGAAAATTATGCTGCTGTTTGCCATTAGCTATTTAGCTTGATTTTAACTTATGATCAAAATAAATGTTCTAAATTATGTCTTTTTGCATCCACCAAACAGAGAAAGATATTTCACCAAGCATTTATCGTTGCAACATCCTAAATTGAAGGAATTTTCAGAACTATTGTTATCGTCTGGATTATTAAGTTCTTTATATATTTCGTTTCTAGTATCCCAAAGATCTGTCTCTGGAGTACCTCCTCTATCAACATAACTTTTTCTATACATAATTTAAAAGTTTTACACCATATTAAAAACATTACTCTTCTAATTTCAAATGACGCGCGACCATTTGACAGCTCGTGTGGCTATCCAGATGCCAGAGAACGCCAGACCAAATTGGTTCGAGCGAGCGCCTTTTGGTCGCCTTTTGGTCGCGGGGAGCTCGTGTGTGCAGCGTCATTATATGTACATACTCTCATGGCGCGCGGGAGCTCGATTACAGAATTTGCAATTTTTAATAACAATTACAATTTAACCGTTATTTATTTTTTCATTTGTATATTTAATGAAATAACGGATTTATATTGAACATAACTTGTAAGTATTCACTGACTTTGTACTAGGATCACACGCTGTTCCCTATCGTAACAACACCATCATCCATTTACTTAAAGTCGATTAAACTTTAAGTAGAAAATTAGGAAACTGATATTAGACTGTCTCTTATATATTGTTTCCGACTATAAAAGATGTGAGCCAATATCACACAAATTTGCCCTACAAGTTTACTTCAAATTTAAGACGATATTTAATATTTTCTTATTAACCCGATAACACTCATTTCTGTTTCAGGTCAATATTAAGTCGCGTGTGGTATCTCAGTTACCAGAAAGGAAACGCCAGGTTTTCACATCAAAAATGAGGTTTCTAAACAAAAAACTTACTTCATATATTAGTTAAGTGCATTTCTCATAAATTTGATGATATTTTTCAAAATTCCGCCACGGTATTTAGATATTTTCGAAAAAAAACAACTACAACAAAATTTTGAAAAGTTTTTCAAAGCTGGTGTAACTAACTAATCCCGATCGAGTGCTGCCGGGTTAACTTATTTCAAGATCGACTACACTTTGATGCTAGTTAATTATAGAATTGTTATCAACATATTCCTTAAATAACCATTTTTGACGGAATAGATTTTTAAGAGCTAAATTTAAAATTGTCTTTAATATTAAATATATGCAAGTTCCTTATATTAAGTATGTAATATTTATGGTACCTCATAATATGTAAACAACCATCGTTCTACTATCTTGCACCACCGCACCCACAGCTCAATCCAACTACTAACTTACAACCAAAAATGCATGACTTTTATTTCAATAAAATACCACGAAAAATAAATTTTGAAAATTTTATATTGAATGTTCACAGCGAAAGAGCTAAGACACAATGCGTTGAATAACTTTCACTTCATACGATCCAATGATACAAATATCCACCGTCAGCCAATGAATTCACGTGTCTATTATTATGTCCATTTAAAATCCATCGATTGTAATTACAACCTTTCAATCCTCACACAAATAAGCTCATATCAGCAACTATTTTCGAAAATGATCTTTGCATTTTGACATAAATCACGAATAGATAGGTGTGAAGATGATGTCATTTTATGACAACAAGATTTGCAATTAACTGTACATGTTATAGTCGGCTTGCACTAATCGTTCAATGTTGAGTTAATACTTATTTTAAGAGCTCTTAACATCAAAGACGCTTCACTTAATTATGTTGAATATCGACATTCTATGATGCAAGATAATTTAAAGCTTGACGTCGTCATGTCAATTAATACAAAACGTGATCATTCAATAAAATATATTTTGCATCAAAACTTCTGAAATGGAATTATACCATTTGGTTGTCCTTGATTTTTAAATACTTAATTTTATTTATTTAATTGTCGAAGACAAAATTCTTAACATTAGTTCTCTAAATTAATTACTTTACTAATAACAATTATGAGTTACTAGTTATGTCTATTATAATAGCTGGTGTGGTAAATTGTAAAGTGTAAAGTTCCCGATATACGGACGACGAATTGGACATTCAAAAGGTGTCCAAAGTGATGTGTCAACGGAAATAAATTTGGCATTTAGTTTCTATTTCTTTTAAATTTAATTGTCAAAATTTTTGCGAATTGTACAACTGATTTTAACTCTTTTTATAAAGAGTTAATAAAACATTAAAAGTATTTTGGGAGCTTATTTTTTTAATTTCTTCCATTATAATATAAATCGCGGAATAAGCTTGATAATTTCCCAGCTTTAATAATTGATCAATTCCATAGTGACATATTTCAGATAGAATAAATATGTACTGTCCCTGCATTTATTGCGTCCTGAAATATACACATATCTTGCATTCTTTTTTCTCTACGCCTAGAGAAACAAAGTTAATGTAGACAATGTCGGCAATGTCAACTATTGTGTCGACGATGTAGATTCTGTACTTTGTTAAAAACGAAACTCTTTGTTAGTACCTATACATGAAATTGTATCTTATTCTTAAACAAATTAATAAAATAAATTTAAAACAATTTATAATTAAAAATATGCCAGGCAGGCCGAAAAATAAAGCTTTGGATGAACTCGGATTCGATCTAGAAACATCAAAAAAGTTTTAATTAAGGAACTAAATTGTACGGGACGGGAATAGAAATTTTTTTCGAAAATCTGTATTAGACAGGTATAAAAAACTATTAGATTTTTGGAATATGATAGCAATCCATCACTCAACTCTGTCCAAGTTGGCCATAAAACTATTGCAGGCTTGAGCATCGTCTGTCCAAAGAGAAAGATTTTTTCAAAGCTAGTCTCTAAACAGAAATCGGTTAACTTTTGAAATATCTAAACTGCTGCTGCTGCTGTATACTTATTATTCTCTTAAAATTAAGCATGATTTATACACCGAAGATGATAATTCTGATTAATTTAAATTAATCTGAATAACTTTTCTGAATTTAAATTGCTGGTGTAATTATAACTAAGTTATACCAAGCTGTGCTATACATTATAGGGTATCCCTTGAGCAGTGCTGGACACCGTTAATAAAAAAATTAAAAGTTAACTTCGTTAATCCTTAATGCGTTACTAAAAAAGTTAACTTTGTTAACCGTTATATCGTTACTATACGGAAGATTTAACAGTAGTTAACATTAATCGTTAACTCCTAATAGTAATTGTAATCTTTATGTTATTGGATTAGTGAAATGAGCAAGTGTATCAAATGTATTATACCCTAGACACACGAAACATATTAATGATCATTGGTGGGCAAATGATCATTGGTGGGCAAATCATTGCATAGATCGTGTGTTATTGCATCATTGCCGCAATGACCATTCGTCTCGTCATTGCACCAATTACGCCTCCACAAACTCATTCGTTTGAAATTATGCATTACTTCTGATTGCTTTTGTCGATAAGTGCGCTTTAAGTGGTAAGGAACTGCAAGTCATTGGAAAACTCAGCTAATTTTCCAGCCATCACTGTCAGATGTCAATTGTGTAATTTGCGGATACATTCTTCAAGGTAAATTTTGAATATTTTCCAAAGCTAATTCAAAACAATTCTCAAATTATATATCTAATACAAGGCTCGATTTAATTTTTCACAAATTACTTCAGAATTCAGAGTTTTTAATTTACAAAATTGAGAACTGTCATCTGTCAAATTGAAATTCCGTCAAGATATCGTGTGGTTGCCCAACCAAAATGATCTTTCGATCAATTAACGTAATTGGATCAATGATCATTGAAGTGCGTAATGTGCACAGGGTATAATCCCCTTGCTTATTAAAAAAAAATGTTTTGGTTGGGGAAGTTTTGGTAGGACATGGACGATAAATAAAAAGACAGGATAAAATCTTAGTTTGTTATAATAAATATTTCGGAATCAAATTAAAATAACGGGAGAATCAAAATACTGGGGATCACTGGTAAAAAGCCGCAGCAAGCTGGCATTGTTCATCGTCCAGAAGATGTCCAAACCTTTTATCTATGCCCATTAATAAGGCATTGGCTGAAGCTGTGCAATTTACAAGATTCCTAGCCTTGATATTTTTTAATTTAAATACAGTTGGTGCAGTTGTCGGTAAGAGTGATCCGAGAAATGCTTAAGCTTCTTCTTGAAGCGTGATGTCTTCTATGCGTTATGGCTTCGATGCACGGAACAAATACGCAAAGCCACTCACATATACGACCTAAACTAAGCATGATTTCCGCGACATGACGTCATTTTCGCTAATTAGCGGTTAACGGACTTATTGAAAGTTAACGGAAGTTAAAAAGTCCGTTAATATTCTTAAAAGTTAATCCGTTAGTCGAAAAGTTAATTTCGTTAATTAACGAATCACGGTTTAACGGTCTTGTGCTCAGCCCTGCTCCTGAGCTCTGCTTAATGATATATAAAACAAGTGAAAAAGCTAGAATTGGTCTAAGACCAATTCTTATGATACCCTAGATGAATGCACGTATGAAATTTCGTATGGTCACCCATTTGAGCAGTTTTGATTTTTTGCATTGGTTTCTCGAATATATATCTAGAACAGCTCATCGGACAGAAAAAATGATTATAACCAATTTTATAGGATTTGTTATTCTGCAGAAGTTTTTAGTACAATAAAAATGTCTAGGACTGATCGTTTTCAAAGTATATGTAAAAAACCAAAATTATTATATGGAAACACCAAGAAGGGGTTGCCCGATTTAGTTCATTTTTGAAATTTTATTTTCTATTTGTATGGAAACACAGTGTACCAAATTTCAGCTTTCTACGTCGACGCGTTCTCAGGTAGTGTCCAAATATATCGTGGAAAACGAAATTTATTTATGGCAACCCCACGAAGGGGTTGCCCGATTTGTCTCATTTTCGAACTTAATTTTACCTTTTTTTTAATGTCCGTGTACAAAATTTCAGCTTTCTAGGTGAACGCGTTCTCGAGTTATCGTGCGCACAGACAGACAGACAGACAGACAGACAGGACGGACGGACATGCAAAAATCAAAATAGCTTTTAATATTATGCGTGGGTGTCCAATTCATTTTGCTCTACCATCATTATTTCGAGGTGTTACAAACGGAATGACAAACTTAGTATACCCCTATAGATTTCATCTAGGGTATAAAAATACAGAGA
Source organism: Dioctria linearis (assembly GCA_963930735.1). NCBI lineage: Eukaryota > Metazoa > Arthropoda > Insecta > Diptera > Asilidae > Dioctria > Dioctria linearis. Next base: position 123,340,039 of record OZ005743.1, on the reverse strand, counting down.
ACAGGTAGTATTACTCCCCTATGCCGATCCTTCCCAGTACGTTCAACCACAGCTGAGAAATCCAGGTGTCTCTTAACCAAGTTAGTCAGACCTACTCCACCTATCTGGACAGAGCGTGCTTTTAGCAATCCATCGCTTTTCGCGCCAAAAGGCGTGTATCGGTTTTGTTTGAAAAAATCCTACGAAACCTTCTTCAAACGTCTCAGACCTGAGGTAATCAAATAATTTATCACAATAACCCTCCCAGTAAAGATAACGGAAATAGTCGACTACGCTATGACAAACTGATAACATACAAAGACTGGGCACGTAGGACAAACATATACAACGCCTTTCTCGAATATAAAATTAACGATGCCTCGACGATGACGTAACCAAAGGGTAAGATATTGCCTCGCTCCAATACAAAATCAACGTTGCCACGACCCGATGAAGAGAAGTCCGTCACTTTTTTTTAGAAATTTACTGGAAGTTTTTTCTTTAGAATTTATATACATTATTGAAGGCAGACAACATGTGCTTGGGCCACTAAAAACCATTATGAGCGTAGACGCCTAACAAATATTATTTTTTTTTTTTTTTTAGAAATTTAAAGAAAATGTTTCAGCAGAACTTTTATTCACTTTGGTGTGGTGACCGGTTGGAATTATTTTCAGATATACAATACATTCACATAATTACATCACAGAATTATAACATATATATGTATATAGGTACATACTAATGATAAAGATCTCCATCTGTCCGAAAAATTAATTGCGAGAATAAAAAAAATCGGGCAACTCCTTCGTGGGGTTGCCGTACAAAAATTTCGTTTTTGACTATATATTTGATACTGCTTGAGAACGCGTTGACAAAAGGAGCTGAAATTTGTTCATATGGTTTTCGTATAAATAGCGAATAAAATATCAATGGACTACATCGAGCTATCCGTTCTTAGTGTTGCCATATAAAAATTGAAGTTTTTTACATATACTGAGAAAACGATCAGTCTTAGACCATAAACTTCTTCAGAATATGAAATCCTATAAAATTGGTTATAATCATTTTTTTTCTCCAACGAACTGTTCTAGAAATATATGCTAAAAACCACCGCAAAAATCAAACCTGTACAGATGGGTTACCATACGAAATTTCATACGGGCAGACAGCTGGGGTATCATAAAAATTGGTATTAGACCAATTCTAGCTTTTCTACTTGGTTTACTGATATCGCTGTGACCTGGCACTCACACAACGAGAGGAAATTTAAGGTGGTTTTGCACTCCAGTAGCAGCCTTGAGGTTACGAAAGGTTTTTATATGGCCTTTACAGCTGCTTGGCTGTCCTAGCAGATGGCAAACTCCTTTTTTACCGTATCCTCGTTGCGGAAATATCCAAGAATCGCCTTGTCTTCCGGCTGAAAAACAGTAACATTGCTTTCAAGGTGTAGGGCGATTTCCATACGAGGCTCCACAAAGAAAATAACTGCTCCGTTGTTTTCTTGAGTTTTGGAGCGGTCTGTGTAAACAATAGGATTTGTTAGTAATTGAAGCACAGAGTGTGACACCCAATCTACACTTAATGGAATTATTGATTTAATTTCCCTTTTCAGTATACTCTCTAGAAGGAGGTCGCTGTCCCTGCTGATGTCAGGAGCGATGGATTGTACGATCTCAATTATGGATTTATGCGCAACTTCTGCTGCAGCCTGAATCCAGCCCTGATTGAGATGCAAGCTCAGAGCTGCAATAGATGCCCCCTTACTTATATGTAGCTGTACGGGGTGTATGTTAGGATAACCTCGGTAGCCCGAGTGCCGGTTGACTTGAGGAGCCGCTTGCGCTAAGAAAACACAGTGTGTGAATCTTTTCCAATATCTGACGATTATTGGCGAAATCCATTGCTTTCCAACACACCACATAATCGTAGGTTATCATGGGAAGGATGGCGCTAGTGTAGATCCATAGGATCATCCGTGGTTTGAGTCCCCACTTTTTCGTATGGTTCTGCGGCAAATTGCGAATGCTCTAAGGACCTTATTCGTTCTGTTGTCGAGGTGTGGTTCCAGTTTAGCTTCTTATCTAGTATGATATCGAGGTATTTAACCCTATCGTTTAACTCCAAACGTGTAGGGGAGCTTTAGACTGGAGATATTCCTTTTCTTGTGAAAATAATAGATCTGTTTTCGGTGGATTGATAGGTAATCCAAAATCCATAGCCCAGTTTATGGCTAGTCGGATTGTGTTTTGCACCAGACCACAGAGTACATATTCCTAACTACCAGTAACTAATATTACCAGGTCATCTGCATAATAAACCATAACCACCCCATCCAGGTGAGTAGTCACAAGAGGTCCTCGTAAATGGCCATTTCAACTGATCATCCTTTCAGATATCCATGCTGGTGTTGTAACAACCTTTTTCTGGGTATGGCGTATCTCAATTCCCTTTTGCAGATATGCTCAAGTGTTTTAAGTAGGAAAGAAGTCAAGCTTATTGGCGTATATGCCTTGGCTATTGAGCAGTTTAACCTCTCGCCATAGCTTCGGAGTATAGCCCGTCTTAATGCAGGCCCTAAATAAGAGGACTAGGTTTCTAATAATAATTCGCCCGTGTATTGAAGGAGGGCTTGAAAAATGCCGTCCTTTCTCGGGGACTTAAATGGTTTGAATGAATTCACTGCCCATTTCACCGACTCTTCCGTGCTAAAAGCCACTTCTCCTTCCCTAGCAACAGTTTCATAAGGAAAACTTTCGGTTCGTATGGATGGGGAACCGTGATGAGGAGCATCAGGGAAGTGTTCGTCTAGTAGAATTTTCAAAGATTCCCCAACCGAGAAGCCCACACTCTAGCACTTCCAAATAACAATGAATTATTATTATTATTCGTTTCTGTTTTAAAGTTTTGGTTTTAGGTTGTGGGATAGACTGCGCAAATTATGGCACAGGGTAAGCAGGTAGAGTAACCCAAAGAAGAGGTCGCACTTCCAATTATTCTTTGGCTGGTCCTTCGAACAAACAGCATAGACAATTTCAGCATCACCATGCCAGTGATACAAAGTTTAGTAGCTGAAAGCATTTTCTCCAGTTTAAGAAAAATCAGCCGAAATGCATAGATTGAACAAAGGATTCGCCATGGTTGTATGTCGCCGAAATTAAGTCCGGCTATGCTTTGTTTCGGGCCGTAATTACTTTTTCGACTACTATAATATTCTTGCATTGTGCATTTTTTTCTTAAAATATTTAAATATAAAATAAAATTTTCGTGATGTTTTTATAGTTTTGAACCCAAATTTTTAAATTCAAAATTTGTATACTTTTGTTTTAGATAATTAAACTATTTTTATAATTATAAAAAAAGAAACAGTCTTTCAATTAGGTGTTAGATTAGTGTTAGATGGAAGCACTGGTTAAATTTTGTACTATTTTACACTTTTTAAAAATGTTTAATCTGCAAGTTTCCGAAATTTGTTAAGAAATTTGAGGCGCTTTTGCAATTTGCATACTCCACTCAACTCTGCCATTGTAAATACGCCTACATGGGTGTTGGGAAATGGACTCGTCTGCAGATCCTAAACATTTATGGAAAAACTTAAATAGTTTTGAAAGAGAACTTCCGTACTCATTTTTCAAGTCATGTCAACAAGTATGTTTTTAAACGAATATTTAGTGGTTTTTTTTTTTTTATAATCAATTCAATTGTGACTAAAATACTCGTATAGGCTTCAGAAAAAATAGCATCACAAACTACACAGCTTGACACACACAGGTCACTCGGATTTCAGTTTAGTGATCCCGATAATTGGTCCTCTTTGACAGACAGTATAGTTCAAATGTTGGTAGAAAAAGGACCTGTACAAAACAGGAATTTGATTTTCTTAAACAAGGAGATAGGATTCCCCATTCCTTGTTGGTTTATTCTGTGTCAGAAGATGTAATATTATGCGGTGTTTCTTTTGTTTTCTAATACTAAAAATAGTCAAACTTTATCAAGTAAAGGTTTTTCAGATTGGATTCACATTAGTAAAACTCTGAAAAGTTATGAGAATAAAGCACGATTTATACGAAAAGTATTAGGACGTGGAAAAATATAGAAATAGGATTGAATAAAAATAAAAATATTGACTCGAGCTTACAAAACGCTACGCAGAGTGAGAATTACCATACGTAGACTGTAAGCATTTGTATGGTTTTAGGTGCTAAATATATGGCATTTAGATGAACATATAACAGTGTATATAAGTAAGACAGTGTATATTTTTTGAATTTAGTTAAAATGTTAACAAAGTTTGACTTTGTCCTAGCGGACCATGTTAGAGGGACTAGCAATCAGGAGACTCAGTACAGTTATGTGAGCAAGAATATTCAAAATGAGTTAATCAAACTGATATCCAATACAGTTCAGAATATAATATTGTAGATGACTAAGGAAGCAAAGTAATCTTCCATAATAGTTGATTCCGTTCCAGATATAAGTCGGGAAAGTTACATAAGTACTTAAGTTTTTGCATGAATAATACATCTACAATAGCAAAACGCATCTTAGGTTTTTAGAAATATACGGACAAATGAGGATATGAGCTATTAACGCTTTCTCGTATCGTAAACCAGCAGATGTCTAGCTTGCATACACTTAATTTCATTTTTGAGTATTATTTGGATACAATTTATCCAAATGTTGTAATATGCCTTAAAATTTTAATTATTTTACCAGTACCTGTAGCATCTGCCTAGCGTAGTTTTCTAAACTTAAATTAATTAAAAATTAGCTTAGATCAACAATGAGTCAAGATCGATTTAGTGGAAGCCTTACAATACGACGATCTGACGGGATAATTCGCGACGATGAAAGCAAGGCAAGTAATTTAGGTATCGATATATGATGGATTGATTTCTGATGAAAATTTAAATTTGTGATGTGCATCTTTATAAGTCTACCTCAATGATGATATGGAATGGATATGTACCTATGAATTCAAATTTATTTAATATTGCGAAACTTGTATATATGGAAATATAAAAAAAAATTGCACAATTTTCTCTGATTACTAAATTTAGAAACACAAATTCTGTGAAACGAAAGGTAGACTATACATGTAAAGTCTAACTAAGAACGTGTATAATATAAAGTACATACTAATATTACTACGTCTATAATATAATAGCCATACAAGCTCTGAAGGACAAAAACAATGGAAAGTATAGGCGTCTCTTTACCAGTTGAACAGGGCACCAAAAAAGTTAAGGTCGGTACTGCTCATGGGTCTGATAGAGTCAAAGGAGTTGTTGCTATTACAAATCCTAATGTTCACCGTTACCGACAAGAATCATTTAATCGAAGCTACAATTTGAATTATTACGTAGTACTAGTAAGAGATTCCGTAACAATGTACAAACATAACCAACCTTATGTTTACATATCGACGGGATTGATACCGTGGGTAGAATCTAGTTGAATTTAAATTTACACATTTTTGAATAACTTCTCATTTAACCGATTTTATATAGTATAAATAATTCATTAAAACATTCCTATTCGTGTTATAAACTAAAACAAAATTTAAGCGGGATTAAGGGTGTTTAAAATCTAAATGTCCCAAACTAAACGTAACAATAATAATTATCGACAGTACCTACATATTTTTACGTTTTGTCAAAATGCTTCAATTTTGAATTTTAGTCTGGCAGCATTATGGAAACGATATTTATTGATCAATTTCGCAAATTGGACAAATTGAACAATAAAATGATAAATCAAATCACACAAAAACGAACAAGTAGCGAAAATATCCTTCATACCCTCTAAAAACACAGAGACTTTTGCCATATACCCTCAATTGAAAAAGAGCAAAATAAAATAAAACTTAAAGGCAAGAACTGTAGTGTTAAGAGCAAGACAATTACATTAGCAAAAGTTACGTTGCGGAAGGATATTTTTCCTTATTTCTTGGCGACATTATTTCAACTTCTTTGTGTTCAGCAAGAGTTTCTTTGTTTTTCTCTTCGTTACGCATTTTTTTCTCCATCAATATAAATTGGCTGAAAAATATGTCGCCAAGTTGTCTCTAGTCCTGTATATATGTATGTAAAACAGAGCTCCTTAACCCTATCTTTTGATCTTACCTTAAGCCTGGAAAATATGAAAGTCTAGAGTGGAAATTTATTTATTGATATACGAGGAGAGCTTTTCTTTCGATTTCCTTCTCCGATGCTGCTAATTTAATACTCATTGAGTTCTTTGCCGTAGTTGCGTTAAAAAAAACAAATTTAATTTTCTGACAATCTTTGTGCACAGAAAGTTTATTGAAAGTGAATGTAATTTTGATCTTTGATTCTTTGGTTGGTCGTCGTGCTTTGGATAAATGTGGAACATGAGAACTGGTTGTTATTGGAAAGGTGTAACTACTACTGTGCGACAGGCAAAATATATGATGTATTGCTTAAGATAATGTAAAAAGGCAACGCCTGGTGTCATCACCTTCTGTGTATAGTTTTTCTTGATTAAGAAGAAGCCATACTTATCGTGTTTCAGCAATATGCATGTACTTATGTACCGAACATAAAGACTCCGATCGTCTATTAAATGACCAACGAGATAAATTGTGTGTGCAACTAAAATCCCATTACCAAGATAAATCTCATCAAATAGACTTTCCATCCATATGGGCATGCATAAAATTATTACCACACCTGCGACGCAATTATAGATTCTGTAAACTACCCACCTTCGGACAGTATTGTGTATGCCTAGCATAGATTTGTGCTGCCGAATCGTGGCGGTGATCGTCAATCGTGTTGTGAAATCTGAAAAACAGTCTCCTCGTCTTTAACGATCGCTTCTCGTGCAAACAGTATAAAATTGATTAAAGTAAACAAATCCTCTGTCATGCAATCTCTTGGACCAATCCTTCGTATATCTTTGGTAATCGCGAATGCGCCACTTGGAGGAGGAGGAAACCTTCACAACTTAACTCGGGTGTGCTAGTCATTAAGGATACTGAATTATGCAGAGGATTGGATTAAGAAAAAAAAAACATTTGTTACCTGAAGGAGATACACAATGGCGATATCCAATTTGCATTTTCTAAGATATTTGCATTATCTGGGTAAAGATGTTGCCAAGTTCATTTAATTAATGCACACCACGCTATGCCATGCTATATACATATACGCGTATGAAAGCGTTAAACATTTTCAATCACGAAAAATTAGGTAGGTATTTGGGGTCCAGTAGTGAAGAATTACGTTGAGTTTTGAAAATTACTTTGAATTGTATGGATGAAATGGTTGTTTGCTTGCATAACAGAAACATCTGCTAGATACTTTCATACATAATGTTGTAAATTTTACGTGTAGTTGAGGTTATCAAATTTGAGTTAGATTAATTCGATGCTGTTCGAACAAATGTGAATACGCGGCATTCTATCTTTGTAATTTGCTCCCATCTGATAGAGGGTCAGCAAAGATATCTTTCTGGATTATGTCAGAAAAACTCGAAAAAAATCAGGACCCTTTTGAATGTAGGCACCTTCTCAGATTTTTTCAAAGTAATGCTTGTAACTTATAAGATTTGATACAAGAAAAGATGTTCGAGTAAAATCTGAGGAATAAAGGATACGACGGAATCAACATGCTAGATACATAGACCGGATCCAATTAGCTCTGAATAAAACTGTCCCAATAATGGATCGAATCGATGGCGTTGGTGTAATACTTACAGAGGACTTGGTTAGGTCTCATTAGCTGGTCACCAGTTTTCGAATTGTTACTATAAAGCGGATATTAAGAACGAGTTCAATATGCTCCTATATAAGTGAAGTGAAGATCGTTCTCCAGAAGACGTAAGCTTGGGTACTTTGCTCTTCCAAATCTCTTTAGACACACTCCGCAAATCTCTGCGCATGTCTAGCTCCTTGGAGTCTACCTTGATTCTAAGCTGACATGAGGATTGCACGTAGAGGAAAAAGTTAATGCGGCAATGAAGGTGTTCGCTCAACGCAGGGAAACATTTGGCTGCACATGGGCCATGAGACCGAGGATTGTGCACTGGATGTAAACCGCGATCGTTAGATCCGTGCTCACATATGCCTCCTGTGTATGGTGGCCGAGGACGCTTGTCTGGTCTGCGATCCAGAAGCTGGCGGGCCTGGAAAGGTTTGCCTACTTCGGAATTATGGGCTCCATGCGATCTATGGCTACTGTTGCTCTTGAGGTCTTACTTAATCTGCCACCCCTGGATCTTGTCATTCAGACAGATTCCAAAAGGGCTGTGTACAGATTACGCTCTTGGGGATGTTGGGAGAACAGCTGGACTGGATGTTGCTCTATGCCGTATGGGCTGGACTTGGGAATCAATATGGCCAGTATGCCCCGTACCTGAGCTTCATTTTGGGCGTCCCATTTTTCTGAGCTTGCCTGTAAGGGAATCGTGGAATGAGGGAAGTGCCTTATCGAGCCTTCTTCGTTCCGCTCTAAAAATTTGACTCTCACTAATAAGATTGCTGGGGCAGGTGTCAACTTCTCTGAACCTGACAATGGGATGGAGTACTCACTTGGAAGCCACAACACTGAAGCCTTCGTCATCTGAATGACGGCGAAGATAGCTCTTGATAAGCAAACCAAGAGGAGGGACATTGCTATCCTTCGAATGGTCATATATCCTTGATGGCTCTGAGTGGCCCTCGTATAATATCTAAGACATGGGAGGATTGCAGGTCGTTTGTGAATAAGTTGTATATCCACAACAAGGTATCCCTACTGTGGATTCCTGATCATATGGGGATCATGGGGAATGGAGGGCTAATCTTTAAGCTAGGGCTATATCTGATTCCCAGTTCCTCGGACCGGAGCCCGCCGTAGTCGTTGCTACCTTGAGTATCGGTTCTCTCATCAAAGCGTATGTTCATAGGAAGCATCAGCAGAGATGGGCGAACCTGAGTAGTTGGAGGTGAACAAAACTGTTTCTTTTTGGACCAAATAGGAATATTTCTGATTTTCTCATGCCGCTCGGAAGGAAATATTGTAGAACTGTGGTCGACATTATTACAGAGCACAGCTCGCTTAACGCTCATCTAACAAGAATGGTAGTTGTTGACAGCCCTGAGTATCTGCCCTGCTTGGAAGGAGAACCTGACACAACCGAATACTTTTGTGTACTGGTCCCGCCTTCTCCCGGACACAGATATTCTAGGGTCTGTCGTTCTATCTGTACATGAACTAAAAAACCTTCCTCAACCAGACTTGATGCATTTCATTAAGAGGACAGGAAGGTTTTTGGTGAATCGGCTTCTAGCAGGACTGCACAATGAGCTGCCATGGGCTCCGAGTTTCGGATGGAATTTTCTGTCCCCTGTCTAACAAAAAAAAAAAGGAAGTATTTTATTCTATGCCGAGAATGAGAGAGTGACATTCTCAATGCCATCCCCACAATACGGGCCTTGAAGGTGTTATGGGGAACGGTGAATCAATTTATCAATGTAAAATGTAACCTCTTTCGTGACTTTAGTGTATCTCGATAATTTATTGTAAATGGGAAATAATTAAACCAATAAAGATTCTTAGCAATTTGACAATTCTGAGAGGGTAAGAATAGGCAAGGATGATATAAAAAATTATACATTTGGTCATAGCTAACATCGAACTGAGGATTATCACAGTAAGGAACACATAAGGCCATGCACTTACCTTAAAAATACTGATTTTGGAAGTCTTCGAACCAGTATTAAGAAGTGATCCAAATGATTGTCAACAAAACGATGCAACAAAAGTTTCTCTCATAAGTGTAATAGAAGAAAAACTCGAAGATCAGGGAAGAGGCGGTATCTCCCAGAAAATAATTGAACTATTTATATCTACTCGGTAGGAAGAGTTCAATATAGAAGATATTACACAGACAGAATCCAATAATATAATACCTTAAAATAATTAGAATAGTAAATTATAATAAAATTATAAAAAGAAAAAGAGTAGAAAATTAAACGAAAACTACAAAATAAAAATTAAAACAAAAAATTATTTAATATCTAAAAATGTGAAATAAAGTAAACTAAAGTTATAAAACTACGAGAAAAAATACAAAATAAAAGTAAAATATAACTACAAAACTGACAAATGGAAGTCAAGAAAAATAAATATAAAACTGAAATATAAAAATATATAAAATATAAAAACACGTCAAAGAAAGCCAAGAGATATGGAAATTGTTTCGTATTCGTTATAACTGCTCATTTGAATATCAGGAGGTCAGAACTAAAGACATCAACATTACTAAGCTTGCAAAGGGCCATTTGTAATCAATATAAAATTGTAGCACACACTACGAGATATATCGTAGGCGGCAGTTTTGGTACATATGCTTACTACGCTTATATATGTACGTAGGACAAATCAATACCTAGCCAAAAATAATTGCGATTTGCAAGAAAATATTGTCGTACGTTCTAAAAATTGGCTTGAACTGTGGGTCCTGATTTTTAGGCATATGCGTCAAAAGTGCTCTCCATTATCTCAGCAACCTTCAGAGTTAAGAAAAAACCGATCACAGATTCGGGAAGAACGCAATCAAAAAACTATAAATCACCTTTTAGGTCAAAAACTTCCAATTTGGCGTATACGACAAACCAATACTCGTCCGACGATGTGGTTTTGTTTTAGGAGGTCTTGGCTCTATGTTTTCTAGTTCTTAGTTGTTATATATTCGTATTTTTTTATTTCTTTTATTTTACTTATTTATTTATTTTAATTATATTTTTATGTTTTAAGTATTATTCGCTCATTTTATTTACGTTGTTTAGTAGTACAATTTTTAAAATTAAATTTTTAATTTGTTTATTTCTTAAATTTATATTCTTAATCGCTTGTAGTGACCGATTTATTTTTAATTTCACCTTCTTTTCGTACTAAAAAAAGGATATTTATATTCTTGTACATAAATAAACAATTGTATTCTACTCTACTCTATTCAATGTTCGATAAAGACAACATTTTTATTTCATATGAAGAATCATTAATAGATTATCATACGTTCCACATTTAACTAGTAGTGTGGGATAATTCAATTCAAGACAATTTAGATACCCCTGATTTTATCATTAGATGGGAGTAATAGTATTTTAATATAATTTCGAAATAGTGAAACAACAAGAACTCGCCAAAAACGCTCAAAATATGAGAGAGACTATAAATTTGAATGAACTTTTCAAGATATTATCTCTGTATTAAAGTGCGCTAGTATAAGCCGAAAATTAATATATTCTATGTTGATGAGTAAGTAATGAGAAACTATAGCTGACAGTCAGAAAAATCAATGACACGGACAAGGAAATTGTATGCTGTAGTACAGAACTGAGTTCGATAGACCTCCACCATCTACTGCTGGTTAAATATATCTGTTATGATGTAATTATTAACACAATTTCAGCACACACAGCTATTTCTTTATCAATCCTTGAAAAACGAGTAAAATTCATATAATAAGCCAAATGCTAGCAGTTGAATGTCTTTCAACAGTTATTTTAATTCAATACCATTACGGGATTTTCATTCTGAAAATCAGTTGAGGATCTCAGTTTGCATCAGAGAAGGATCTACTTTACATACAAACATATAAAATGCAGAAGACGGTAAGCTTGTCCCTTGGAGATATCTGACGGTGTCTTTTATCAAATTTGTTTTCGTCGAAGTATTTTCTCATTTTACGTGGCTTCATTTCATCCTTATGTTCAAAGAGCTTCTTTTGGTACGAGATATCTGTTTGGAAATAAAATATGTACCACACATGACTAGATCCTTGACAGATAAAAGCGTCTCGTATTAGTCATCCACATCAGCTCAAGTGGCACTGGTGCACTATGGAGCTACATACATATATATGGTGCTTCTTATTTTGCTCCCGTAATATAAATCCACCTACGATTGAGTGATGGAAAAAGAGGACCTTCTCATTGTAGGAAACATAAAAATAAAACGACATTATCATCCTTCATGGCCTCATTAGATTTCCATTCAGAATTTACCATATGTGGAGTACTTTCTATGTTCCTAGTTTACTGTGTTTTTTTTTTTTTTTTTTTTTTTTTTTCAATGCGATTCACTCGACTATTCAGACCGAAGAAGTACTCGAAGCTGGATTCAATTTGTTGACATGCCTACAGGATGCAATCTTTGAAACCAAATTTCATTCTCAAATGCAGATGCTCCTATGTTTGACAAGGTTTTAAATTGATGTTTCCACAAGAGGACATTAATGGAAGTCTTGCTCTTCATTCTTTGTTCAGTTTTCTTTTATGAAGGAATTTTTTATGTAACCTTGTGTACGTGAAAGGATTTAGAACTCGATGCTCTTTAGCTATTAACTAGAACGTTTCCCGATTTAATGATATTCTTCATGGAATTCTTTTACGTGTACCTACTACAAGCCGAACATTTTTATTAAGCTGAAAGGATAAAATTTATGAGTTTCAGTTGTGTATACGAAATTGTTGATAACTTTTCGTGTATACTTGCTGTTATAAAATTGGTGTTATGTGTTGTTCACACCAAATATTGTACAATATAATTTAATTGCATATTGGTAATCTTTGGCGCAATCGTATTTGTCCACCTTTGAATTCCCGCGCATTAAAATCCGAAATTAGAGTGCAATGGGATTCGGAGGAAATCACTATACAGAATCCGATAAGATAGTGAGGGTTTTTTCAGTCTTTTTTGGTTTTAACAGTCGACAGTTTGAGATACTGAGTAGTAGGAGCCTGGTTAATAAAGTATTTAGGAAGTTAAAGTAAATTTTTTTATAGAAATAGATTAACAGTTTTTTTTGTGGTAATAAAGCAGGGGCTGCATATATGTAGAAGCTAAATATTCGACCTAATCTAGTGCTGTATTTATTCCTTTGTTCAAAGCGCATTATTTCTTTTCTGTTCAGTACCTACCTGAGTGTGATAAGCAAAAATCAAGTGGCCCGCAGGATCTTCACGAAAAACGGTATGCTATCTCTACCAAGCTACCATAATTACAAAAGAGTGTAGCTTTATTCTAGTGAAGTAGCAGCGAAAATAATTATGAAATTAAGAGTTATATGTAACATATAAGTTGCTTATATTTGGTATTTCTATTCCCTGGTTCATCTTCATAATTTATTCAAATTCTCCAAATAGTTTATAGATCTATTGTTTGTGAAGTGATTATTAAAACCAACTATTTTTTTTTGACGACTTTACTAAATTAATCTCAATATATTCAGTATGCCAATGTAACACAACTTTTCTACAGCCCCTATATAGTCCCTTCCTGATTTTCAGATTTCTGTTTTAATGTAGTTTAACTACAGAAACTTGATTATCTGATATTGGAACATCTTCTCTATATGAATATGCACCAACACAGGGATCTCTGCGATTTTCCTTCAAACAAAAACATATGGTTATACTCTACCTACTACCCTTTTGTCCTGCCAGGAGCTCATTCACCAAAACCTTCCCGTCCTTTTAATTCAGCGCATCTGCTCTTGGTGAGGTAGGCTTTTCAGCTCATCCACGGATAGAAAGGCAGACCCTAGAGTATCCAGTATACTCCAAGCGAAGGCTGGATGCGTACACATGTTCGGTTGTTTCAGGCTCTCTCCAGCTAGGACAGACACTCGGGGCTGTCAAAAACTCCCATCCTTGTTAGATGAGCGTGAAGCGAGCTGTGACCGGTGTTAATGCCAACCACAGTTCTGGATGGTTTTCCTCCGAGCCCTATGAGAAAATCAGAGATATTCCTGTTGGACCCATCAAGAAACAGTTTTATACACTTGCAAGTACTCAGGTTCGCCAATCTCTGCTGATTCTTCCTATGAACATCCGCTTTGACGAGAGACCCAATACTCAAGGTAGCGACGGCAACGGTGGGCTCCGGTCCGAGGACCAAAGAATCAGAGCCAGCCCTAGCTAAACGGTCAACCCTTTTATTTCCCATGATCCCCATGTGACCTGGAACGCAGACAGGGACAGACACATGTGAACATTGATAAACTTGTGATGCCGTTTTGTGATACATTGTTTCTATATTTTGCACATTATGTACCGTTTGTTAATGTACTTTGACCTGTCAAACAAGATCAAACAAAATAGACCTTTGAAACATTTTAAGAATGTAAGGAATATGTGATGGAAAAGGATTTGATCCTTTAGATGCGTCATTCGTTATGTAACTTATTCTACTTTGCTTATTCCTTAAATTTTAAGTTTGATAATTAGCACAGAATAAAATCGGCTCTGCGTTATGTGCCGGAGAGCCCAATTGTGATGAATACCCGTTATTTCAGCATGCACAAATAAACAAATTAACTGACCTAATTATTAGCGTAGTTGCTTAATAAGTAAATAAAATTCACTCACCGCTGATCGAAGCGGTCCCACCGCAAAATTCCTTATTGCACTAGAATGCAAGGTGATTGAATCTTGCTAGCTTGATAGAATTCTTGATGTGTAATTTGTAATTCTTTTATTAGAACAAATATAATTCATGTATAGATAAAGCTCAATTTTTGTGTATATCGATTGTTAAATTAGAGATGATCACTTTTACTCTAGACGGCGAACTTTGATTTTACATTGGTCCTTTGAGTGGTTTCCGTAGAATATATAGTGTCTTCAGATGAGCTACTATCTGTGAAGCTTACACACTACAGGTACAAGTAAGCTGTGGAACTTAGCGTCCGGAAACAGTTTCCAAAGCCTCTGTATGATTACTTTAACTATAAGGAACTAGTGTCTTCAGCTGGCAAGGGACTATAAAACTACTTGAAATGCAAAAGCCGTCCAGCCATCGCGTGCCCCGGCAGAGGGCCTAATCAGCAATACAATTCTATACAAGGACAACCTGGTTTAAAAGCAAAATGTCGACATAGCTCGAATTTCTGATTTTAAACAACCTTGCCTTTAACTTTACATCCAGTCATTCGTTTTACACCCTTCTGATTCTTTGTATTAGAGAACACTGGTGATCTCTTTGAAAGTTCTCTTTAGATTGAAAATGATTGACGTTTCGTGCCGATACATTACCTATAATTAGAAGAGTTTTTTTAATCGAATACCGTAAACGTAGAAAACAAAATTTATTTATATTTCGTTATTTATATGATCTCACCTTTGTCAGTGGCACCTAATCAATATTTTTAAATTAAAAAATAATCTAATAGTCCGTAGGCTCGTTATCTGCACCCTTTATTCCGAATGTAACTTTTCGAAGAAGTTCAGTACTGTGTTCAAGCAATAGGTTTCTACAAAATACAATCTGAGTGGAGAGAGAAACCTTTTGTCCCATCTACAGCTTTGTTAAATTTAGTCACTTTAATAACAGAAGAAGTCGAGTATAGACCACGACAACCTCTCGAATATTTTTGTATCTTTTACTTCCGCTATGTTATTCTAGAAAAATATGAATTCATTTCAAACTAAATCCACACTTAAAATAAAATCAAAACCGTGTCAATATTTAATTTGCTCACATAATGAAAATCTTCGACCCACAAGGTTGTACAGCATAAGATCCCATCAGGACGTATAGTAAACATATATCGTATCTCAAACACCTATCACTAACCAACGTGTGATATGGCCAATCCCCACACTTGAAAACTAAACCTGACAAAGAGCTCATCTGAAGCGCAACTCTCAGCACCTCACCCACCAAAACACTTAACATACATATTCTTCAAAGATATTCAAAACATATCACGCTAAAAGTAATTACTCCTGCGCAGTACGACACCGGGTATCTCACGAAAAGGCAAGGAAAAACCCTGCGCTAATGCAAGTGCACTTCAAAATTCAAGTCAGAGGGGCAACCATAAGAGCAAATCTATCGAGACGACGACCAACGCAACTGGAAATGGGTGCGCACCTATAGCTCGCTTCTAAAATTCAAATGCGCCCTGCCGATCATTGACAAATGAAAATAAATTTGACAAGTTGTCAGCGCATATGAATACCCGCGATTAGAATTAAATTGCGTCCCAGGTGTGCTTGAGATAATCACGTTATTAGCAATTCCGCTCTTTTTAGTTACTTTTTAGCGGTTAGCTAACAACACGATAGCTGATACCAAATACATACATATATAGTCGAGCGTTAAATTAAATGCCACAGGTCGCATATTAATTAGGCCCGGATGGAAGCTGCATTAAGTCTACGTATATAGGGAGAGGTGGGACAGTTGCAACTAGACTGGTGTAGACAGGCCTGTGTCTTCCTTAAATTAAGTCACCCAGTGGGCTGGCTTGTGGCGATTTTTTTCTTTTTATTATCCAGCACATTGCATACTACATTGAAGGTGTGTTGAATGCACTGCTAATTTTCATAAAAGGGAGAATTTTGCCACAATGTCATGTACACAGCAATCCAACTCGCGCACACATTCGTTTCTCGGACACTTATAATTCTGCATTAGAATGATTGATGTACACAGTTACGTTTCGCATTCAAATTGATGCTGTCAATTTGTTTTGCTTTTATATTCCACCCGTGCAATCCACTAGACCAGGTATCAGAGAACCTGCTTCGTTATTAATGCACAAGACACCTTTCGACTGCAACTGTAATCGCAATGGCCTTTGGAATATCACCGAGATGAAATAGTGCATTCCGGTGTAGTAGCCAATATCTCAATTTTGTGTTCATCATGCGCGGCACAAGGATTTTAATGAAACAATGGTAAATGAAAATGTAAGCCGTCTGCACGTATTTTCGCTGTTAGTGCAGTGGAAGGTGTTATAAGTGGTCAATAATCGGTTTTACCGCCGCGCGTGTTCACGGAAGTATTATATTAAAATGAAGACATGTTTACGAATTTCAAGCTTAATCACTAAGATAGAAGAAACAATGGCGTTCGTTTTATTTTCACAACAGGTATGATATGCTGAAATAGTTATTCTTGCCAACTGGTGAAAATTAAGAACGTCTTCACTTCATTTCAAAGATTATACACTGGTCAACAAAAATTTTGAGTCTGCTTCCTGCATATCCGATTTTTAATTCTTCAATAAAAATTGTTTTAACCAAAAAAGTTTGCTTTTGTAGCTATCAGAATAAAATTATGAATTTCAAGAAAGGGGAACGCCCTTGTTAGGCTCGACATCAACAGACATGACATAAGTCTTAAATGATGCAATATGATACTCTGACTATATTTTATTAACAACGTTTATGCAAATTTAGCGGGGCGGGGGGGGGGAGGCTTGGGGGATTCAAAGTTGGATCTAGTTTATTTTGGAAAATCTATTAGAAAATCGGATTCCTTACCTTCTGAGAATAAGTTTGAATACCCACACTCCTATAATCGGAGGCTTAACTAACCGTCCGCATACCCACATTTTTACTATTTCCCTCTTTTCTACCCGAACTTAGGTACTAGATTTTTCGCACCTTAAATTGGCTCTAACTCGGTAGGGCAATATCGTCGGAAAACGGGTTTCACAACTTCAGCAGTTCCTCTATACCTTCACTACTTAATAATGATGAAGTGGTTGTTGACTCCCTGGATAAAGCTAATATTTTGGCTGCTAGATTCGCATCAAATTCTTTTCTTCCATCCACTTCACAGGCACCTGTCGTGCATCCCCCGTGCGGATGTGTACAAGAGCCAATACACATCCGTACGAGAGATGTGTTCATGGTCCTTAAAGGAATCAACGTCTCTAAAGCCGCAGGCCCTGATGGTTTCTCGCCCTATTAATTAAAAGCTGTGCCTCATCCTTGGATAAACCTCTGCGCAAACTATTCTACCTGTCCTATTCGACAGGAAAATTTCCAACTGCTTGGAAACTAGCTCACGTTCAGCCTATTCCCAAGAAAGGAGAGGGTAGCGATCCCTCAAATTATCGACCAATTGCAATCACTTCGATTCTTTCAAAGGTTTTTGAATCTATCATCATCTATCATCAATTAATGAAGTATCTGGAAACCAGTCAGCTCATCAACGATCGCCAATACGGCTTCCGGCATGGACGCTCATCGACTTGCTGACTTTTCTTACGGAACGTTGGAATCGTAGTCTTCACAATTTTGGTGAGTCCAAAATCGTTGCTCTAGATATTTCAAAGGCCTTTGATAGAGTCTGGCATCCAGCCAAACTCAAAGCACTTGGTCTTTCCCCTCCCCTTCTATTATGGATTGAAAGTTTTTTATCTAGTCGCCAAATACGTGTTGTATTAGATGGCGTTATATCTGAACCTCATCCTATTAATACTGGTGTCCCCCAGGGCTCTGTTATTTCTCCGACTCTATTTCTAATCTTCATTAATGATCTGCTTTCCCTTACTTTCAATCCTATCCATAGCTTTGCTGCTGACAGTACCCTTGATTTCGCATACTACTTTGACACCCTTGCGGATTCCAGAGGGAACGCCACATGAGTTCACGAGACTGCATGATTAGATCATTGAATAACGATCTTGACAATATTCTCGCTTGGGGCAAAGTGAATCGCGTCGAATTCAATGCATCTAAGACCCATAGCTGTATCATCTCATTAAAACAAGACCATCACTTAACCACTCCCGTTTCGTTTGATGGTGCATTAATTTCTGATTCGCTGACACTAAGCATTCTTGGCATTAATATTTCCAGTAAGTTAAGTTGGACAGATCACATCTTCTCGGTTGCCAAAGAAGCATCAAAATGTCTTGGTTTTTTGAAAAGGTGTAAGAAATATTTCAGCCCATCAAATATAGCGCTTCTCTACAAGTCCTACATCAGACCTAGAATGGAATACAATTCCCATATCTGGGCCGGGGCTGGTCGCACAGCTTTAGCTTCATTGGATATTGTCCAAAAGAAAGCCTTCAAGCTCATTGGCGATGTGGCAATTACTCGTGATATCGACTCGCTCGAGCACCGTCGCAATGTTGAATGCCTTTCGCTCCTTTATCGCTATATGCATGGTCAATGTTCTGATGAAATATCTAGTGTGATCCCTTGTAGAATAGTTCCTGCACGCAATACTCGCGCTGCATCCCCACTGTGCGAATGTGGAACAGTCTACCATCTTCTGTCTTTCCTCCGGCATACAACCTGCGAAAGTTTAAGGGCGACATACATCGGCACCTCCGCCGCTCTCCTCATATCCCTTAATCTTTCCCAATCTCCTTCCTGCCACGCTGTGCTTTGCGTCATAGGGTATCCGCTGAACTTGGCTTAATAATATAAAAAAAAAAAAACTATTCGCCAAATTTCATTACCAGCTGCAATTCATAGAAGAAAATTTTTCTCTGCCTACTTTTATGGTGGAGGGTAGGAGCCCCAGGTGGGAGGGAGGGTTGTTCCAATACGGCATGTTTCATATCAATTTGAAGGTATCACTAAGTAATTTTTGGAGGTGTATTTTTTTCCCGATTCTGATAACTTTCTTGGGACGTTTTTGCCGCCGGAAACCCATTTTCATGCAATTTGGTCACATACACCCCAGGTTTTACTACATTTTGCATATATCTTTACAGTTTTTTCTTCCAAGGCCATTAGTGCTGTGTTGTGAATATTTTTCGCATAGGAAGTAACTTTTAACAACGCACCAATTCCACATAATCACAAAAAGTAGAAAAGTCCACTTTTACACCCAAGAAAGTGGTTCAAGCTACATTCGAACGCAAAAGCTTTCACCCGCTTAATTCAAATAAACATTATTAATAAAATATGTTCAGGATATCATAATGCATCGTCTCAGATATCTTTCATGTCAGTTGTTCTTCCCAACAGGCACCTATGGTATCCTCGCATTGGTCCAAGTGAGTATGTATCATATGCAATTTAAGGGACATTCTACAACCCATGACTTTAAAACTATCAAGTATAGTTTAAGAAAGCTGTTTGTAATTTTTGGCTCTGTTGTTTTCAAGAAAACCATGAGCCACTGTTTTAAGGCTTTTTGTCAGGCTCGCTTTTCGTGTATGTTGAGTAGCTCGAAAAATTTCTTACTGGCCATTCTTTTCATTATTTGTGGTCCGCCGAAAATACCGGCTAATTGTTTTCGGATTACTTAGAGAAAAATTCTTTAAATGCTGTAAAGCTTTATAGTGCCTAATTTTATATACAATGGAGGAATCAATACATGTTTTACCTCCACTATTGGGTCCCATTTAACATAATGTTTTCCTGTCACGAATTCGGTTCGCTAAGGTCATGATTGTTGATGATAATAATCATTGTCTAATCTGTTGCCCCATAAGCAAAGGTACACAGTAAAAAATTTCTACAATGTTACCACAAAGCTTAGGTATTTTTCCCTCAAATTAAGGGGAATATTCCCTAAATTGTAGGTATTTTCCCCCAAATTTTAGGGAATATTCCCTCCCTTTTTCACTATTTACATT
The DNA here is from genome assembly GCA_963930735.1 of Dioctria linearis. Lineage (NCBI taxonomy): Eukaryota > Metazoa > Arthropoda > Insecta > Diptera > Asilidae > Dioctria > Dioctria linearis. Next base: position 123,319,711 of record OZ005743.1, on the reverse strand, counting down.
TAACATATGTACGGTGCTCCCTCACAGAAGTAGACAACCTTACAAAGAAAACAGAAAAAGTTTTGGAAAAAATATCTTTATTTCTCTACATAATCTTCATTTAGCGCGATACACTTTTCCCAGCGATATTCAATAGATTCGATAGTGGGGATCGTCGACCTCTTCAAAATAGCCATCAACCGCAGGCTCTACCTCTCTTCATTGTTGGCTAATATTTTACCATCTAGTCATTTTTTAAAGTTCGGAAACAGAAAATATATCTGGCGAATAGGGTGCGTGAAGAAGCAATTCGAACTTCAACTCATTGATTTTGGCCATAGCAACTACACACGTATGGACTGGTGCATCATCTTGATGTAGCGAAACTTTCTTTTTTGCCAGTTGTGGTCGTTTCTGCTTGATTTCGTCACTCAAACGCTGCAAATAGTTCGCAAAATACTCACTAGGTGATTGTTTTCTCTTTCTGAAGATAATGAAAATTATGCCTTGCGTAACCCAAGAAACTAACGACGTGACTTGCCTGCAAATGGAACTGTGTTCGCCATCTTTGGAGTCGATTCTCCCCTTTGATTCCATTGTTTTGACTCTTGCTTCGTCTCATGTGTGAAGCGATCGACCCATGTTCCATCCATGTTTATCAATCGACGCAAAAATTCGACTTTATTCCTGTGAAACTTCGCCAAATACTCTATAAAAGCATCGTCACGACGCCGTTTTTGTTCCATTGAGTTTAATCGCAGCACCCATCTTGCGCACAACGTTGTCATGTTCATATTTTCGGTCAATATTCCCACTATGCCCACCATATCTGCAAGCTCGCACACTTTCTATCAACGGTCATTCAATACCATTTTGTGGATCTTTTTCACCATTTCTGACATAGTCATTTCTTTTGGTTGACCCCTGCGATGTTTGTCTTGGCAGCTCATGCGGCCTCGATTAAACTATGTCACCCAATATTTTATAGTTGTAAATAAAGGTCGAGACTCCGCCAGAGTAGCATCTAGCTCCGCTTTTATATTGTTTGGATTGAGGTTTTTATATACAAGTATTGTATAAAAGATCGATGACCAATTTTCTCAATTTTTCAAAATTCATGTAGAGCGTTCACTATTTATGGTTGCAAAATAAATGCTAAATAACATAGCCTTGCCAAACTTCAAACTTAAGCTTTCTAAGGTTTCTACTTTCTGCCATTATCATTATTTTTAAACAATAATCGCCATCTATATGTCAGTTCGGGTACTTCTCGGACTACCTATATTTGAAGATATCGCTGTCATTAGCGGTTGCCGTGCCGTTGTCTACAAAATATGTAGCAACTAGCCTATTTCACACATGACGGTGTCGACACTGGAACGGCAATATAGAAATATAGCAATTTCAGCTGTTGGGCACTGGTTCAGCCGTCGTGTGTGCAAGTATCCATTTAACAAAGCATACTGATGAACTTCCAGCAGCTGAGCTCAACGGAACTACTCTTACATTACTGAATAAAGTTAGAAATCTATGTATAATTATCAACTCCAATATTAAGTGCTGTGATCATGTTAATGCTTCTATAAGTAAAATTTGTTATGGACTTCGGCAGTTTTGGCTGTCAGCCGACAAATTAAGCAAAGAAATGCGACTACGATTTGTTAGAATTCTACTTTTGCCACATTTCACGTTTGGTAGCTTGGTATTTCCTAAGCTTGACAGCACATGTAGACGTATACTTGAAGTTGCTTGCAATGACTGTATCAAATTTATCTTTGCTCTACGCAGATTCGACCATGTGTCGACCTATTAATTACAGCTTCTTGGTTGCTCACTGTCCACGTATCTGAACCTAAAACCGCTTTACATTTTATTTTATTTACTTCTCACGAACACCCGGAAATATTTGCTTGATAATATTTAGTTCTGTCAATCAGCCAGGAATCGAAATTTTGTCATGCCACTGTTACGCAGAGCCATCTATGAGGATTCTTATTATGTTCAGATCTTTCGTTTATGAAATAACTTACCAGCTCATATTCTTAACGCCGGTTCAAGGCGTTACTAAGGTGCAATTTTGCTATCTGGGCTGCTGCCCAGTGACCTAAGCTCCCTGAACGCAGACAACAATTTCGATGTTTGGTTCTTTAATTCTTTTATTGTTTCCTTACAAACCTGACAATTTATTTGTTATTATTATTATTACAGTTATTTTTAATTTTTAACTTGTTTTTAATTACTGTCTTTCCTTTCTTTGCATTTATTCTATTGTTTTTTTTTTCTTTTTTTTTCTCTCTTTTATCTTATTTCCTGTATATCATAGCTTCTTTACCCATTTATTATTTAACATTTAAGTTTTAGTGTGTCTTTTTTGTTCTACCTTAAGTAAGTATTTTTTATTTATTAGAATCCTTTTATTTTTGTTTTTAGTATTTTATCATTCTTTTATTAGTTAAACTTTTTATTTTATGTTTTTTGTTTTTGATTTTCATAGTTCATTTTCCGAATAATAATGTACTAAAAAAAGATTGTAATATCTTGTGTACGTATTTGCATTAATAAATTCTAATTCTGATTCTAATTCTCCTTATATGGTCATACAATAACTTAAATATTTATTAATCATTGCAAAAGTTAGAAAAGCAAAGTTTTTCACAAAATGGACGTCGGTTTCAGTATTTTTGGATAAAGCATTAGAAAATAGCCATTAAAATAAAAACTAAAAAAAAAAAATATTTTTATTGACCTGTGTTATTTTCTCATCGTCATCCACAGGATTGAACCCGTGACTGCAGCGACGATGACATTTTTTGGAACTCCGCATTTAGCAGCTGGACTTCGATTATTGATTGACCTTAAAGGCGTTACAATTCTGTTAAATTCCTCGCCATGGGAATTTTCATTTACCTTGTTTCTGATATGTGAGACTTGGCTAAACCCAATTTTAGCATCTCAGTCAATTTGTCTACTTAATTACAATATGTTCCAAAACGATCATGTCAATCGTATTGTGGACGTGTTGCTGCTATTTATGTGCATGATTATCTGAAACCAACTGTGATTAACTCCTGGAGACAAAATTAAAATCAACAGTGCTAAACTTGACTCCGATTTTGGTAAATTTGTAATAAGTAGTGTTTATGTTCGTATGAAAGACAAGGATTTCACTTTATGTCTTAAGACGTCGCATTGTATGTGGCTCTTTAAATTTTAGTCATCTTACTTCTGTACCCTTAGTTGCATTATTTATTACAAATATTTAATTTACAGTTAGTTAGTCATCTACCAACATAATATTATTTGAAAAAAAATTAAATTATTTAGGTTAGAATAATATTCTAACAACAAAAACAGATATTGATTTTGCCATAATGAAGTAAATCCGCCGACGGACTTCGATCATAATTTCCTACATTTATCTCATGATCTTACACCGTTAAGCTATAATTAATGGATCTCCATTAAATGATCATAAATACCGCAATAGATATATTTCATCCTATAGGTGCGTGATTACCTGAGAGGTATAAAGCCATCCTCTCGAATAAGATTTTCAGTAGGTAGGTATAGTAAACTAGTTCGCAATAGAGGGAACTTTACGATATGGTCTACCAAAATTATTTATTTTGGCATAAGACTAATTGCTGATCTACACTCAAAGAAGTTGTGGTAGAATACTCGTCACTTGGACGTAATTCTTCCAAAATAAATCACGACCGTAATGAAGTTAGTAAATGTATTTCCATAAGCTCTGCGGCTACATTGATATTCATGGATTGCTAATGCTGGTGTTGAAGCAGTAGAGATCTTACCTTCTAATGCGTTGACGAGAATGAAGTTCTTTTGGTTATGAATGACGCTAAATCTGATGCAATAGATGCGGATGAATTGTCGGGGACGATTTATTAAATTTTTCGCATATTTTATTGATAAGATCTTTTACTATAGTTGGTTGAGAAATATGTCAATTATTGTGCTAATACAGATATTTATATTGTTTTTGTGTTAGTGAAGATGATCTTCATTCACTCTGTGATCTTTATCAACCTATACTACTTCGCAATCTAGATTTCGACCGACACGTATAGTTATAAGTAAAATTGCTAGCAAAATTCCTAAGATTGCGTCAGATTTTCGCGAAACCCTAGATAAAGATAAATTTAGAATTTTTAGTTTGATTGTTTCAGGAGAGGTTTAGATTTTATCAATCATGATCTGATAACAGATTCTAGTATTAACACTCTAGTCGCTAGTTCCCCCAAAACTAGAATGACAAAACCAGAAGTTTTATCTAGGTTCTCATCTTCAAACAAGCGAGCCTAGTTCAGGTCAGTGCGTATAATTTACTCGGCTGGCCTTTGTAATAGATATTATTATTTCATGATACTAGCACTCACCTATTTTCATGGTATTGCTTAATTATTTTTTGTTGATTTGTGATTTCAACAACTTACCGTCGATACATTGCAAAGCGCTTCCTAATGGCAGCATGATTGTGTGACCATTATTTATCTAGGTTTCTTGTACTTGTTTTGCAGAATTCGATCAACCTCTTAAGCTCATTTAGCTTTCTTTAGAGGGTTTATTATGCCATTTTCCAAGATAATATTTATCACCTTTTCGCGGCTGCATCCTGAGACAGTTCTTATGTGCACTCTTCTTGGTAAGATCACTTGATTGACAGGCTTTGTTTTTATTACTTATTGGCTGTCTTGTATCGTTGATAGCGATTCAGTACGTTGGGCTGATATTTAAGACGGATCCCTTACGCCATTTTCGTTTTAACGTCCAGGTTCGCTCTGGAGGCTACCCCGCTCAATCGAATGGCTTCAGAGTGCACATCAAAAAGTTCGCTTTTGTATGTATGCTAACGTCAAAGTACTCAATGAACTTTGTGCGGAAAGTGGTTGATATTTTGTTTGTGGAAAAATTTTGAGGAAAATATAATATAATAATAGTGGAGTGGTCCTAATAATAATTATTGCCTTTAAAATAATGTCAAATGTCAACTAGCATTTGTTTGGGTGAGTGAACTAATAAGTCATAGTGTACCTACCCGAGAAAATGTTCAAAGCGAACCTGATGCTTTTTGGGTTGCCTCAGCGGACAGCCCATGATGTCATTTTTGCTTCAAACGAACGTTTTTCACAGCACTTAGGTTGCCTCCAGAGCGAACCTTATGTTCAAACGAATACGACATTAGTGCCTCTCTTTATCTGCTTGTCCTTGTTAATTGCTACCGTGTCTGGTAACGTATTCATGTCAGGTAATAAATGTGAAATACCTTTTGAGAGGTTATAGATCCTACAAGACACAATGATCAGGCGCAGTATTATCCAAAATCGTTCGATTGAAGGACACTTAATAAGTAATCATAGTCCAGTTGACACACTCCTTACATAACTCATTGTATGCAGTTTGGCTCTCCGTCTTAAGTTTGAGTAGCATATACTGTTAAAATTACATCTGAGTCTTATATGAAAGCTGTGACACTGTGTACTGAAGGACTTGTTATATACAGCCAATATATATGCAGTCAATGGATCATTGTATTCTTCAGATATCGCTACACACGAACCCAGTGCAGTTGAACTTTTCTGCGCATTTCTTCAAATACTGGGTGCATGCTGCTTCGATGGAACTAATTTAAGTGGAAATTGATAATGAGTTTTTTAATCTTTCGAGACTCTTACAAAATACGAGTCTACAGGCAATTCTCAACTTCTGCTCATATGCAGTAGGTGTAGACTGGTATTTTGTACGGGTCTCGAAAGAGTAAAAACTCATTATCACTTTCACTTATTAGTTAGAAATGGGATGCCCAAAAATCATTTTAAATGTGAAGACAACCAATTTTCTTTAAAATGATTCACATATAGATTTTTAAATAAGTCTATATGTATCCACCAGCAACTTATTGGAATTTGAGTTCACTGTAGTGTAGACAGCAGGTAGTCTCATGGTTCATTGCTGTCCTGATGAGATCGCCTGTTACTGCTAATCGAAACACCTTACAGACGGTACTTATACTCCCAAAAATTTCTTTATGGAATTTTTGGTCTTCGGCTTTAGACCAGAAACTGACACGAACTGGATTTATTTTGGATATCGTAGAAAATTTCAGTGGGCAATGCAGAGGTCAATACACTCCTCTGAATTGCAGATAATGGAGTAAACAAATATTTAATATTTTAAAGTTGATGTATACCTGAAGAATCAATACAAGTAAATTGTTATAGGGTAAAGCAGTATAAGTTGAACTTTACCAAAAAAGCAGTTAAATTAGTACTCATAAGCTGCAAGGACATAACATTAATCAAAACCTTAGTCCCACCTTACTTTACTTTTGGCAGTTTGATTTTTCCTGGTTTCGATAGCCTTTGTCTTTAAAAAAAGCAAATTGCCTTTAGTGATTATATCTGCTTCATTTAATAAGGACCTCGGGGATTCGACCATGTTTCACGTTACCACACAAAATTGCTACGTTGCTCAATTCATGGATATCTCAAGCAGATAGAACTGATTCACTTTTACATCTTATGACGTACAAAAAATCCGCATTATTTGCCTGTGGATTTTTACAAGCCAAGAGCTTCCGAACGTAATTAGAATGTCTTACTAACTTACCTCTGAAATAGTGTATACGTCATACCCCGGTTTACGTTGTTAAATGGATCCAGAAAAATGCGACGTTAACCGAAACAACGTTATACGGGACAATTAAATGTCCTGATAGAAAAAATACTGCTAATATACCAATTTACATAATTAAGAAATATTGGGGCATTTATTAGGGATTTAAAAAATAAGGATTGTGAAAATTAGATTTGAATTCCTTATTATTTTAAAATGATCTTATAATAAAATCAATTTTTTGTTTAATTAAATATAAAAATACAAAATATATAGTATGTACATTCAAACCTTAAAAAATTATTAAATTCATTTGAAGAAACACTTGATTACTATTATTATAGGGAAAATATATAAGAGTATAAAATTCAAAAACTAAAATTTTTTATTAAATCAATTAAAAGTAATAAAAAACATTTATTGAGCTTACATGCTCTCTTCAGACGATTCGCATGAATAACTAAACGTTCCTCGTCGCGTTATTAAAATATTGATACAATGTAACCTGTTCTGAAGGCTTCTTTTTTGTTATTGTACAACTCTCTCTATATGATCTTACCACACTATCAATTTCTCTGTTTACTTTGGAGCATCGTTGTAATATGGATCACACCTTTCAAATATATCTTTAGCTTTCTCAAAATATGTTAATGCATCCTTAAGTTCCTCCATTTTAAAAATTTTAGTCTCAGCTCCATCCGTATCATCTTCTTTATCCTCCAAATTATTTTTGTCCAATTCAATTAGCTCTTCATTTGTTAATTCAGTATTATGAGATTTAATTAGCTCCACAATATCATTTTGATCCAAATCGGTAAAACTCAGACGGGAAGACACAATTTCCTCTTGAATATCAGCAGAAGTTTCTACAAAGCTTCTGAAATCATCAGCGCATTCTGGCAATAGATTTTTCCAAGAACCGTGCATGAAATTTAGGGAAACTGCATTCCGTGCTTCTCAATCAAATTGATTGCTTTTAATATATTAAACTCTTTCCAAAACTGTTTGAGATTCATGCCAGTGTCACCATCAGTGGCATTTAGAGCTTGGGAAAATGAAAACTTATTATAATAATGCTTAAAATTAGCAATTGCACATTGATCCATAGGCTGTAATATTGATGTTGTATTCGGAGGCAAAAATACAACTTTAACCATACCTTCAGACAGTTCATCTAATTCTTTTGGATAGCCAGGAGCATTATCTAGTATCAGTAATATTTTATTTGCTAGATTGTTATTGGTACAAAACGTTTTAATGTAGGACAAAAATATTCAACAAATCATTCCTGGAAAATTCATTTAGTAACCCAAACCTTCTTATTTGCCTTCCAAAATACTGGCAATCTGTTCTTAATACACCCTTTCAGAGCCCTACGATTTAGGGAGTGATAAACCAGTATTAGTTTAAGCTTAAAATCACCTGTGGCATTACCTCTAAGCAGTAAAGTAAGCCTATCTTTTGCAGGCTTATGTCCAGAAATTACATTTTCATCTTGCGCAATAAAGGACCTGGTTGGCATTTTTTTTCCAGAATAGTCCAGTTTCATCAACATTAAATATTTGTTGGGGACTGTAACCACCTGTTTCGACTATCTCTTTAAATCTGTTCGGATACTTGAATGCAGCTTCTTTGTCAGCACTAGCTTCTTCTTCTAACAATTTAACATTGTGAATACCAGATATTTTTTTGAATCTATCAAACCAACCACGGCTTGAACTGAACGTTTGTCCTTCGCAAGTGTCCCCCATTATATTTTTTTAAATCATCGTAAATATGAAGATTTAAAGGCATGTTGCGTTGAGTCTGATCTTCAATCCATATCAACAAAACTTTTTCCATTTTTACCATGATAGTTTTCTAGATTTTATCGCTTTTGATTTAATAGGTACTGCATCTATGACATATTTTTTGTATTTGTCCTTATCTTTAATAATGGTTCTTATAGATGTTGGTGGAATACCAAGATGTTTTTCTATATCCACTACTCGTTCACCAGTTTTAACCCCCGTTTGATGACACCTAGTTTAACCTTTAAGGTTAAATGATTTCTTTCCATTTTCTTCGCACTAGCAGCATTATTGTTGGGCATGATATATACAGTCAATAAAATATGAAATTGAGTAGTGGTGACTACTTTCATACACATATAAAATATACTTACTTGAATATGTCCTACTACTTTTCATAAAAGAAGGACACAAAACACAACTAGCTAAATTATCCTTGCACAAACAATAACTAAAACAAACTTCGGCAATTGGAAACAAATGAAAATTAATGTACAAAAGAAATTTTCAAATACCACCGCCTGCTTAGCATTAGTATAGAAAAAACGTTACAGCGAAGCAGCAGGACGTTACAGTGGGGTATAGTTATCATAGCGGACCGACGTTACAGCGAAACAACGGTGTTCGGGGCAACGTTAACCGGGGTATGACGTACTAACAAGTTATCAGAACGCTCGATTGCTCTGTGTATATCAGGGGCTCTGAAGGTCAACGACTTTAATTAATTTTCCCTAATTCATATTATTCTCTTGTCTCACGCCGGCATAGCTCACATTTCAAAATTTTCTATTTTCTATTTATCATGTTTTATTTTGCGGATATTAACTAAATACAATTTCTAAATGTCGCTCTCCTTTCTTATTATTACTAAAAATATTTTTAGTCACTAGTAGTTTAGTTTCTATTTATGTATGTAGTTCCGATTCTTGGTGTTGCGGTGAGCAGACGTGTTTTTGGTTGCTTTCAGTCGTATAAATTTTTAACAATCGTTTATTGTTTCCATGCGTTTCACGATGACTAGTTCGCACATTTGTAATAGCTGCAAGAATACTCTGAATGTAAGTCTAAAGTATTGGTTTGCGGTGGAATTTGCGGTCATAGATATCCCTCGGAGTGTACTGGCGTTTCATCTCACAATTTTGCTGTGCTTGCTGCTGGTGACGTCTTTGTTTGGGTTTGTTTGGCTTGTTCATGTCCTAAAATTTGCCACTTGGAAAAGCGGTTAGTTGAACTTACGGAAACTATTAACAGGCTATTAGCGGCATGCTCAGCTCCTGGGATTATTGCAGGTAAACATCGTACATTGTCATCTTCTGTGGCAACTTCTGTTGGTCAGTCCTCTGCAGTTATACAATCACCAGAGGTAGGTATTACACGTAACTCTTCGAAGTTGTCATCTGCTAAACTATCATATAATGGCAGCTCTGCAATAAATATCAATAAAAACGTAAAAGTCTGTAAACCTCTAAGCCTATTCCGAGCAGTAGTGCATCTGTATTCTTAAAGAATTCATTGCATAACACTGCCCGTACTGACGTCATTTAATCTATTGCTTGTGATTTGCCTGAAAGTAACAACAACGATAACAATGGTAATAATTCCTAATGATCTGCACCGATATTATCAGCAGTGCCTAAACCAGTTTGCACTTCCGTCTCCCGTTTGGCACCTCATACAAAAGCTGATGACGTATCAATGTATATTACCTCAAGTTCAATGTTCGACTGAACAATGGTTATGATTGCCTACATATAAAGTCATCTTTTGACAATAGATTTGTGTCGTCATTTAACATTTTTTCTGATAAGACTCAGGCACAGTCATTGATTTCACCAGACTTGTAGCCAAGAGTAACTTTGGTTCATGAATTTGTAGCGAGAAGTAATTTTTTTAGGAGAAAAATCCCATCGCAGGAGACCAGCAAGGTATTAAAAATCTATCAGCAGAATGTAAACGGGCGTAGAACCAAAACCTTTACTGTCAAATATAACTCTTTTTTATCGGACTGTGACATACTGACTTTCACGGAAACTTTGTGCATCAATTTTTGACAAGGAACTCCGGGATCTAAATCTGCTGTTTAGGTATAGACTATCTTAGCTGCATTAATTCGGTTTTCGACATGTCGCGTTCAGATGATGGTATTCTTGTTCTTGGAGCCTTTAACTTGCTTTCCATATGTTGGCGTCAGTGGCCTGAAGAGGGCTCTTTAATTCCAACAGAATTTACGTCTGTGGCGGAATTTGATACTCTGGATGTGCTATCAGGATTTTGGATTTTTTTTTCATTAATGATAACTCCAGTGCCTGTGTTTCTCGTTCATTGGATCCAATAATGAGTAAGGTTCGTGATCATCAAGCTCTTGTCTTTTATATCGACGATGTTTATAGTGCTACTTCTGATTATTTTTTAGATTTTGATTTTGAAAATTGATGTTGATTGTTCTATTTTGTTTAATGTTTCAGATGTTGATTCTTATTCTTCTTATTAACTTTTTGTAAATTAATTTTTAACTCTTTCCTTGACTCTGTACCTATTCGTAAAACTAGGAGCTTTAGTTGCAGTCCTAATTGGTTGCCTAAACAGTTTACGTAATTTGCGTAATGCTCATAATAAGGCGTGGAGAATCTATTGTAATTCTAAATTCATGTGGGATTATCGCAATTATTCTTGTCTTAGAAAACAGTTTAAGGAGGAAGCTCAAAAGGCTTACAATTCTTACAACAATAACATCCAAAGTAATATTAAATACGATCCTAAGCGTTTTTGGAACTTTGTTAACGCTAAACGTAAAAGCGAAGGTTATCCCAGCAGCCTGTCCTTTTTGAAAAGTTCTAGTCATGATCCGTCTCTTATATCTAATAATTTTGCGGATTATTTTTCCAAGTCTTTTAGTGTCGACAATAGCAATGCAAACAATTTTTCTTATGTGTCGTCTATCATGTCTAATTCTTCTAGGATAGATATTTCTAGCTTCTAGCTTCTAGCTAAGATATTAATATTCGGTGTATTAGGGAATATATGTTATGTGAGCGTGTTCGTGAGTTAGATTCTTCCTGTTATGTTAGACCGGATGGTATTCCTAGCATTGCTATTAATCAATGTTTTGATAGTCTTTCGTTACCACTGCTTTATTTATTTAATTTATCTTTGTCAACGGGTATATTTCCTGTTGCTTGGAAGTTATCATTTGTTATTCCTGTTTTTAAAAATGGAAAGAGGGACGTGGTTAGTAATTACCGACCAATTGCTAAATTGTTTGATATACCCAAGATTTTTGGAAGAATGGTTTGTGAACTGCTGACGTTCGATTATAAACCATTAATTAGCTCAAAATAGAACAGGGTTTCATTAAAGACAGATCAACATCACCCAACTTGAGACTTTTAGCATCTTTTATTGCTAATACCCTTGAAAAGCGGATGCAAACTGGTTGTGTCTATACTGGCTTCTCCAAAGCCTTTGACAAGCTTTCCCACAGATTGCTAAGTTGGTAAAAATAGGTTTTCTCCATTGTTGGTTGACTGGATCTAGTCTTATTTAATTAGTAGAAATTTTAAAGTCCTCTTCAGAAACGTGCTTTCAAGAGTTATTCGTACGCAGTCTGAAGTTCCACAGGAAAGCCAACTTGGTCCCTTCTTATTTGTCTTATTTATTAATGACCTCGTATCTATGATAAAATTCTCTGAAATTTTGATATATGATGTCGATGTTAACATCTTTAAACAAATTCCTTTACTGAATGATTGTGTATTGTTACAGAATGATGTACCTACATATGTGCTTTAAATTTGTGATGTAAGCATAATAATTTATTTCTAAATATTCTTGAATGTAACTTACTTATCTTTAGCCGTAAGTTTTCTGCTTTTACATACCAGTATCATATAGGCAATGTTCCTATAAATTTATTAAACCAGATTAAGGTCCTGGTCATTCTCTTTGAGGCCCTATCTTGATTATATTATTGGAATAGCCTTTTCAATGGTTGGGTTTGCTACGCGCTGGGCTAAAGAATTTAATGACCCATACGAATTGCGTTCCTTGTATAATTCATTTGTGAGGTCTATACTGGAATACGGATGGCAACTGTGGAGTCCTTATTACAGTGTACATATTAGTATGAGTGAATCTGTTCAGAAAACGTTTTTACATTTTGCCCTTCGTCGCCTTCCATAGAATAACAGGTTTGAGCTTCCACCTTATTCTGATCGTCTAGTTTTAATTAATATGTTGTCATTCCATAAGAGGCGTGAGTTTATCTTGCGTGTTTTTATTCACAAAGTTTTGACTGGATTAATAGATTCTCCTAGAATTCCGAAATCTATGAACACACTTATAATTTTCTATAGGTTACGAAATTATCGATAGAGAGTGGGAATGGGATACATGCATATCAAGTGGTCATATGATTAATCCGACACAAATAAGATGCATACATCCAAACTTACAGAAACATGATGAACATCCTAGAGTAAGGAACAAAGGCAGGATTAAACTCATCTCCTATAATAGTTTTCCGATATAGAGAAACTAAGCTCCAAGCAATTACCGTGATGTGTGTACACATATTAATAACTTAAACAATAAAAAAAAAAGAGATTTTCGATTTATGTCAAAATAATTTTAAACGAAAATAATTTTATTACTTTTAAATTATTTATTTCGTTTATATACGCGGAAAAGAATACGTTCTCATAAAAATTCATAAACAAAACCAGTCAGACTTTGAGAGCATAGAAAATGTAAAGAGATTGGATCTTACTTTACAAATATAAAATACATAAAAAGTCCTTTTGTTTCTCTTATAAAAACGTGGAACAAAATTTCATTTATATCCAGATATGATAAAAGCCGTCCGACGAATGTCGCTTGAAGGGATGTTAACTTGAGCAGAAGAAATATAAAGAGGTTGTCACTTTCCAGGAAGTTGCCAATGCATCAGAATAAAGACATTCCTGGCATCATATTGCTGTGCATGATCATTTAAGATGAATTTCATAAACCATAGATTAATTCTGGTGCAATCAATCATACATAAGGTTCTGCAGCATATACAAACGATTCGGGAGTAGGTACTGACTGAGTCTGTGTCTTATTCCAGACTGCACAGCTAACTTTTGTGTCGTCTTCAATTTCAGTTTTACGTCTTGTCTGACATTGCGGAAATTTATGACAACAAAATGAATTATTCCTTAGTTTTGTGCAGTTATTCATCTTTTACCAGATAAATATCAATATCTCAGAGCATCTACATAAATTATGTGGTCGATGGTTCAGAATTTCTGTTCATCGGTGATTCGATAGAATACCGATTCCTGACCATATACGTATATGAATTAAGAAGTCACCTATGTATATGTATAAATAATTTTTCATGTTCTTAACAAAATCACACACAGAAAAAAAGGCAATCACATTATTTGCAGATGCTTTTGTTATCTATGTACATAAAATTTAACAAATCAAAGAAACTCGACTTCTCGTTTCCATGAAACTATTTAAGAAATTCCGTGTTAGAGCTCCCCAAATTGAAAAAAAACTCAACCATAGCAATCAATACAAAACGGTATCCCTAGATACGATAAGTATCAATCGCTTTAATGGCTTTCTACCCTATCAAATAAAAACGTACACATATCATTAAAAGGAGCAGTTCGTCTTTGAATATCTATAAGGGTTCTATACGTGCCCTTGTGTAGTCTTTAACCAATTTGTTGTAAAGAATCCGAATGTCCTTTCAGAGATTACAGCTAGCAACAAAAGAGCACATACGACACAGAGAAAATGGCACAACAAGTGAATCTTCAGAAAATCTCTCAATAAGAAAAAATCTTAGAAGATGTCGATAAGAAATTTGAGGTTTTCTGTTGTTACTTAAGGGATTTGCTTTAATTTCATGTCGATTTTGTCCTTTGTTCGAATGTTATTTGTACGCCAATTTGTTTGACTTTTAATGCGTCGTATTTATTGCGAATATTTTTGAGTATTTTTAAAGAAGTACTGAATGAGAAAATCATCATGTTCATTTCGGTTTTCTGTGGGTCTTCCATTCTATATGTGTTTGCGTATCATTTCTATACTAATAATAAAACAAAATAATTAATCCTTAAAGATCCAGTTTGCCTTGAGGTAAGTGTTATTTATGCACTGAATTAAGCATAATTAAAGTGATTTATTAGGAGTTTCAGAACTACAAACTTGTTGAAATACCGAGACTATAGTTGGCAATACGAACAACTTGAAAAAATGCTGACAACATTGAGAGGATGTGCAAGCTCTTTGAATCCTTAGCTCGTACATCGTCGTCATTAAATAATTAATCATCTGTTGGATTTAGGACTGTAAGTTAATGATATTCTACATTCGATGTTCTGGCTACAGATTCCAAATCTGATTTTATGCCATTTCTGTAAAATTTGCTGATGAGGTATCATCCATTGTATATATACATTTAACGAAATATTGTGGTGCAAAGTTGAGTTGCCGAACCAAATTTCAAAATTGGAGAGTTTGAATAAAAAAATTGAGCATTTTAAGGTAAAAACTGATGTCAGGTATAAAACTGAGTTTCTTCGCAAAAGCTGAACAGTTGGATGTGGGCAGTATGTTGACTGATGTAAATATGATGGGCATTTTGAGACACATCAAACCGCACCTTATACTGTCCCGTCTAAATATGTCTTATCATTCAAGCTACTTAAGCACCGTTTTGAGTAACTTGTGCATCAGTAGGTATGAGCACCGCGGTCAACATGAGTGGGTTCTATAATGGACTCAAAGCGGTGAGTCTATTATAGAAATGTCTATTACCAAATTCACCTGTACCTGGGAGCGTTGCCAACTGTTCAGCTTTTGCGAAGAAACTCAGTTTTTATACCTGACATCAGTTTTTACCTTAAAATGCTCAATTTTTTTATTCAAATTCTCCAATTTCGAAATTTGTTGCAAAAATTGTTATTAGTCCATAGTTCGGCAACTCAACTTTGTACCACCATATATCCTTAAATGCATACTGCATAAAACAAATTAAGTATAGAAAATTATACTTTCTTTAGTTTCGAAATTAAATGGCACAGTCTACATGTTTTATGACATTATAACCAAATATTCCTAAAGAATGGTCCACAGTTAGGGGAAATGGCGGTACCCAAATATCTATCGCGTTATATTCATCTTTCGTTATTTTTAAGTTTGTTTTTGGATTTGTATCCTGAACTTTATTTTTGTTTACATTAGCTGAGTTTTTTTATCTCTCTGATCTGATCGGGTTCAATTTTATGCACGTAAAACTAGAACAATTCGTGATTCACACCAAAGCTGGCTCAATTTTCGTGATCTGAAAACTGCAGTTATTCTTATCACAGCTAGATGACTTTTTAAATATTTTTAAATATATATCTTGGCTGCAATTTAAAAATGGAAATGCAAACCAAATAAAATGACAGAATCTCAACAGAAAATGTTATATTTTTCTTAAAATAGCAATAAATTTTTAACTTTTATATATTTTTTTTACATAGCCCAAGAAAAAGCTTGGAGCGCAAGGAAATAGTGGCTTTCTTACAAGCTTACACCGCTTAAAGAGAGGAGTTTAACGACACTTGGAAAAATTGCGGTGTCGAATGTGTCGGAGGATTTGATATCTGAAGGAGTAATAGTAAGTTTGAATTTGTTATTATTTAATGATTTCTACAAAATATAAGAAAATTATTATCTTCCAGAAACAACCACGCTTACTATTAAGCTAAAAAATTTGCTCAGAGCTTATAAAAGTTCGAAAGACAACAATAAGCGAACGACAATATCTGAAGAGCGGTTCCTATAAATGAGAAATTGCGGATACTTTTCACCATACTTTGCTAATAATAATGGTAAATGCTTTATAAAAAAGTGAATACTTTTCATGTCAAGAGAATGTCAAATTTGCCATATTGGCAACACCCACAAGCTATTTTGGATCCGCGTCTTGTCAATGTTTATAAATTGTGGGACATTTCTGAGTATTCTTAACTCATAGCTCTCCTCCCACCGCAGCCGGAACGTTCGTCCAGAGTATATTATAAATACGTGTGATCGTGACTAACGCAGAAACTTCCGGCCCTTTTAGTCCGGATCTGGTGAAATTTATAGATATATATTTTAACTTGAAGCCCAGCTGTCAGGTTAGGATGGAGCTCTCCACCAGGCTTTGGAAACTCTTCATGCAAATAAGTGGCCAATACATTCTTTAGACATTTCGTATTGTGTGTGATGCAACTTCCTTGAAAAAAATTAAGCTATGTGGATAAATTTTGAAAATATCTACGACGCTGTTGCCAACAAAACTTTAAAACTTTATCACCGAATTAGAAGAGCATAACAAAATGAAAATGAAATAGGACCTTGAAGTTTGTAAAGGAAAAAATTGCACGATGAGGCCGTCTCTGATAGTTTTCACGAATTTTAAGTGGATGTGACCAGCGTTGTTTTCAAAAAGGTCATAAATAAGTTCTCCTCCTTGTATTCTAACGCAGCTTATTTTTTTCAAAACAATAAAGGTGCAAAGTTTACTATCTATGATCAACGATAACAGTAAGAGTCTAACCGATTTAACTGATTTATTGATCTCAAAATTATCCGCTAGCGCTTTTTGCAAGAACGTGGCCTGGGCATCATAACACCGCCTAGATTATACGATCAGTACTACGCTCTTTATACCCTACATGAAATCATTGGGCATATCAAGCTTGTCTTTCCATTGTAACACATAGAAATAACAATGGTAGAGCAAAATGGATTGGACACCCACGCATAATATTAAACGTTATTTCGTTTTTTGCATGTCCGTCCATCTGTCCGTCCTCACCATAACTCGAGAGCACGTGTACTTAGAAACAAAACTACGCAAAAAAAAAACTACAATCAAGTTCGAAAGCAGGACAAATCGGATAACTCCTTAGTGGGGTTGCCATGCCATAAGAAAAAATCGTTTTTTATACCCTAGAGATGAAATCTATAGGGGTATACTAAGTTTGTCATTCCGTTTGTAACACCTCGAAATAATGATGGTAGAGCAAAATGAATTGGACACCCACGCATAATATTAAAAGTTATTTTGATTTTTGCATGTCCGTCTGCCCGTCCGTCCGTCCGTCCGTCTGTCTGTCTGTCTGTCTGTGCGCACGATAACTCGAGAACGCGTTCACCTAGAAAGCTGAAATTTTGTACACGGACATTAAAAAAAAAGTAAAATTAAGTTCGAAAATGAGACAAATGGGGCAACTTCTTCGTGGGGTTGCCATACAAAAATTTCGTTTTCCACGATATATTTGGACACTACCTGGGAACACGTCGACATAGAAAGCTGAAATTTGGTACACTGGGCTGAATCGGGCAACCCCTTCTTGGTGTTGCCATATAATAATTTTGGTTTTTTACATATACTTAGAAAACGATCACTCCTAGACATTTTTATTGTACTAAAAACTTCTTCAGAATAAGAAATCCTATAAAATTGGTTGAAATCATTTTTTCTGTCCGACGAGCCGTTCTAGAAATATATTCGAGAAACCAATGCAAAAAATCAACATTGCTCAAATTTCATACGTGCATTCATCTAGGGTATCATAAGAATTGGTCTTAGACCAATTCTAGCTTTTACACTTGTCATTATACGTAATCCCCTTATAATACGGTATAGTAGTTCTGCGTTATATAGAAAAACGCGTTCTACGAGCATTCTCGTAAAATGCGCTCGTATGACCCCGTATAACGTGTTATGTACGAATGATTCACGTTTAGCTTTTCTCGTTAAAGGGGGTTTAAATCGAATATTATGGAAGAACTAGGTTTTTGCGTTTTATTAAAATCAAACGAAGAACATTTTAAATAAAAAACTTATACATATGTTACTAAAAAACAGTTAATTTAAAAAAAATTAATTAAATGAACCCAAAAACAGTTATATTACATGTATATTAGCTGTCGGAGCTATCTGAAATAACGTTCTACTGACATCTTGTTCTATTCGATTTTTCAAAGCTTTAACCTTTTGAATTTTTGTTATTTTCTATACTTAAGAGCATATCTTCTTGCTCGTCTGTATTAATAAAAATTTCACTATCTAATGATTCTTCGTTTTCTGTTTAATGTTTTTTCTGTATTTTTACATATAGTGCAAGACAGTATTGAAGATTTATTTTAATTCGTAACAAGTATTTCCAATTGTTTGCCCAGTTATAATATTTTATTCAGACTTTCTATACATAAATTTTCGTCTACTTTGTCAATAATCTGCATTGAGCTTTCTTCAGCACAATTTATAATGTTTGCGTCAGATGTATCAGGTAATTCTACAAGCTCGTCCTCATCTAAATCTTCAGCGTTATTTATTAATTCATAAATATCTCGTTCGTACATGTCGTCAAATCCTTCTCCGCCCACGGATCTAGCAATATTTAATATAGGTTCGATATTTATACTTGTAGAATCAAAAAAAAAATTCTCTCTAAACGATTTCATGCCAAATGCTTTTCCAACAGGTGTTTAACCCTTAACCACTGACGTGTAATTTTGTCACATGAGATTCGTCTCACAACCTTAACTGCTCTGGGATACTTAACTATTGTGATTATTTTTATGTTTTTGTCTTAAATAACTTTGAATATTCCTAATAAGGAACAAATAAATAAAAATGCTTAAAATGTTATGTAGAAATTATATTTATTAATCAAAAATCAACATAAAGTAAAAGAATCATAAGAACTTCTTGTGACTTTTGTTTTTGGACGTAATTAGTACTATTTTAGTAGAATCACAACAACTTTTATCAATAATCTTATATCGAACAAGTTTTTAGCAGCAACTATTACACGTCGGTTTTCAGCACTACAAACAGACTGAACGTCCGCTCGCTTGACACCTTGTGTTGCTTGAAACATATGTGGCAGTTTTTTAAAGACTGAAATTTATTAATTTCAGGCCTTGTTTCTTGCATTTCTGGTGCCAAATCTTTCTGTAAGATACGGCCAATAAGGACCTTGAGCTCGTGTGAAAGTTGTGGTATAGCATATTGTCGCTCAAGATGCGGCTAACTAAATGTCTGCCAAGACTTTTCATGAATGCCTGACGGTCTGAAGACGGAAAATTGGACATTATAAAAGAATTGACGACAGCGATATCCAATATTCTAAATAATATGACCAATGGCCATTATTTAGACTATCTTGCACAATTATATTTGGCGCACTTTTTATCCAACGAATCCACACCACCTTTTGACGAGTTGTAGAAAGATATTATTTCTGGAATTCCTTCAGTGGAGTTCCTGCTCTCTTCATGATGCATTGATGGCACTAACATGACATTTTTTCATTTTTTAGGCAGATAAAATAGCAATGTAAGATCTTTTGTGAAGCCGTACATAGTTGAACAAACTTGGCGCTTTTTATCTAGAAAGTTTGGAGGAATTTCTCTTTTATTTTTTCTTTAACGTGCCGATGTATGTTGTACCTCTCTTTTTTGTTCTTCGTATACTTCAATTGAAGAAAAGTAATTGTCAGCAGTGATGTTTCTATTTGTATTCATGATCCTTTTCGCCAAACGTAAAACACACTGTATTGGCACTAGAAGCTTTTTCTCTGCATCATTGAGTCCCTGACCGTCACTGTCCTTTCCTGTATATACGTAGGCATTGTAGATGTAGCTTGTAGTACCATCAGTCAGGCATTTTATTTCAAAGTCATATCTACATGGCTTGTTAGGCATGTACTTCTTCCATCTGCATCTGCCTCGAAATGACACTAACATTTCATCGATTTTAGTGTTTTCCCCAATTTTGTAGTACTTTTGGCAATTAGCGATAAACTCAACAAAAATATCTGCGGTCGCGACAGCAACATTGGACTGTTTCCTTTGGTCACGTGTTAAAGCATTGTTAAATCTATAAATCAAGAGTCCAAATAAACGCATCAAACGCCACACTTTCCAAATCCTTCAATTCAAGTTTGCGATGTCGTTTGTACCTTTCTCTTAACAATTCTATTTTTTGGTTTGTACAGTTTATGATTGATAGTTTTGACACTATCCGAAATCAATAATCCAAATAACTCGCTAGGCGAACTGTCAGGAGAATACACAATTGTCCTCATAGGAGTTACTATATTATGTGTAGGTGTTCGGGTAGTTCTCGATGGACCCTCATGTAATACTTGAGGGACTTATGCTGTTTTTTTAGAGTGGGTTTGGTGACCCTAACGTGAAAGTGGAATGTCGTCATCAGATGAAAAGTCATAAGTAGCTAAGGCTGAAGAAGGCGGTACAGGTGCTTGCAAAGCAGAAGGAACTTCTTCTTCGATTTCACTTTCCGCCGAAGAATCGCGTTGATCAGAATGAATGCACTCATTTCCATCTGCCGATGATGCATCCGATTCATCGTGCCAAGATTCTATAATATTGTCCGTATTTTTATTACTGAGTTGAATTTTCTGTTTCTTTCTTGATGAAGACTCCACAAGCGGGGCTTTTTTACATTTCTGATTCATTTTATCTACAAAGCAAAAAAAAGCAATGATGCAAAAATGTCACACTAACACTGACAATACGTTACGTTATCAAATTAATCTATATAGAAGTTCCGTACACGTTCGCTCTCTCCTGTCTCGGCCGCGTCACTGACAGATAGGAAGGTAACAAAATGGCCGCCGACGAATTCCCACGCAAATTAAAATAATTGATTAAGGCGACGTATCACATTCATACGTCAGTGGTTAAGGGTTAATGTCGAAAACAATTCCTGAACTGATAGAAATATTAATTCCAAACATTTTAAAATTGAGAAATCTTTCCACATCTCAGGTAATTTCAAATTTTTCCAATATAAGTTCAATTGTTCTACGGATATAATAAGATTTTTAATTGTTTTCATAATACCCTGGTCAAGTGGTTGTAGTATTGATGTTGCATTGGGTGTTAAAAAAAATACTTTTACGTTTGGATGAACTATGTCTAATGGATGTCCTGGAGCATTGTCTATCAATAGTAAATCCTTCAAACTGATTTTTTTAGTTTTCGAGTAATTTTCGACCTCTGGTACAAAGCAGTTGTAAAACCAGTCTTGAAATATAGCCGCTGTGACCCATGCTTTTTCGTTTGCTCTCCAGTAGACGGGAAGTGTAGTCTTGTCAATACCTTTCATTGCCCGTGGTGGTGCTTAAGAAATTTTTGATTAACATTGGCTTTATTATATGGTCACCAGATGCATTACTACAAACAGGCAAGGTTATCCTCTCGTTAGATGCCATAAACCCACCAGCAGATCTCTTGTTTTTGGATAAATATGTTCGCTTAGGCATTTTCTTCCAATATAAGCCAGTTTCGTCGGCATTATAAACTTCGTCAGCTGTATATCCACCTTCATCAATTATCTTCGGAAGTTCTTCTTTAAATTTCCAAGTACTTTCATAGTCATCTGAAGCGCGTTATTCTTGACTTTGAATGTGATCCAAGGAAAACCTATTTTGAAACCTTTCAAACCAGCCATTACTACTGAGTAATTTTGGTTTTGGATTGTCGGTAGAAACAGTTTCCAATTCTTTTAAATAAGTAAAAAGTTTTTGGACTTTTACTTTTATTAAACAACTATTTATAGGAAAATTATTTCAAAATCTCCTACCCAAATCATCAAACATTTTTCTGTTTTTGGTATGAACGAATCTTTTACACGTGAAAATTTACTTAAGGTCTGCAACGATCTAGACATTACAGCACTTCTAATCTCACTTTCATTTTGTTTAATTGTTCGTATTGTTGGTTCGTTTAGCTTCAAATCCTTGCTATTGCTATTGATTTCGTAGCATTATTTAGCTGATGCAAAATATCAATTTTTTGTTGTAGAGAAATAAATTTGCTTTTTAACTTAGGTTTTGTTTCCTTTTCACTTGTCATATGGCTAAGAAATAAATATTTTATTTAAAATAAAAATTATAAAAATTAAATTTCTACACCTCTTTTAGTAGATACATGCATAATCAATATTCTTACAATTCAAAAACTAGGAACACAAATTTAATTTAATTTTATAAGAACACAATTGACACAATCTGCAAACTTACGCGAAATTAGTTATGAACTGTACAAATCATTATAAATTTCACAGGACCTACATAAATATAACGTGGAGAAACCGAACGTTATATGGGTAAAACACGTGTTATACGAGGGAAATGAAATCGCGTAATACGAAAATGAGTTATAAGAGTACCGTGTTATAGGAAGGATTACTCTATATTTGGACATTGCCTGAGAAAGGATCAACGTAGACAGCTAAAATTTTGTACAGAGTGTTTTCATCAAACTGGTAAACACTATTTCAAAAATGTGTTAAATCAGGAGATACTTTCTTGCTGTTGCCATATAAACATTTTGGATTGTTACGTATACTGGGAAAACTACCAGTCCTAGACGTTTTTATTTTACTGAAAAGTTCAGAATACGAAATCCTATGAAATTTGTTACAATTATTTTTAGTGTCCGACGAATCGTTCTAGAAATATATGCGAAAAAACACTTCAACGATCAAACTTGCACAGATGGGTGACCATACGAAATAATTACATACGCCCGTATTCATTTAGAGTATCATAAGAGTTGCTCTTATTCTTTTTACTTGTTCCTTTCTAAGTTACGTAAAAGAGAGAGTCTACAATGCCGACAATATTAGAACTGTTATTGGCGAAATTAAGACGGAATAGTGTGTAAATGTGATGCAAAGTTTCCTTAAGAGGATGACAATTTGTGAGCAAATCTGTGGTGTGTCAGATTTAATCACAACCTTTGTACATTGCATTGGAATAACAACTATTTTTTTAATAATTTAAAATGTAAAATCTTTGTACTATCCAGAATAAACTTACCAACTTTTATTTACATAATTACCAAAACCTTCAAGCTAATTTGATTAATCTTCACTGTTATAAATGAACTGGTTTTTAGTCTTTCATTCGCAATACAATCAATTGTCTAGATATGTATGAAAACCGGAATGTTCACTTCTCTTCGTACAGTAGAGTAAGAATTTTCACAATATTATATTATTGCGCCTTAAAATAAAACGAATAAGGAATGTTGCTCTTTTAAGTTATATTAAACTTTTCTCGAGCAGAAACTAAATGTATGAAATGAAAAAAATTTCTACAAGAAAATTTAAGGGAAATTTCCTATACAAAAGTACTTAACTCTCCAGAGGGGTACTTGCATTTTTATTTGAAGGGACTTAAGGCTTTCATACTTCGGCATCATATTCTAAGAAATGATTTCTCTCTTTATATAGTTCACTTTTACGATTCTCCCAGAAGGTATTTCAATGGAAATTGCAGCTGATACACAAGTCATTTTCAAGTCAAAGTATCCAATTTTATATCCTTGCGGGGGGTATAGACACTCGCTGGGAGGAACATTTTGTGTGTGTTTTCTCTCCAATTTTATACGAACGGGTACCGGTAGCAAACAGTAGGTATATATATGAAAGACGAGAAAAAAATTTATTCACGAATTATATTTTCTGCTTATCCATATCAAAGTGAAGAGGTGTGGGAAAGGTGTTTTACGTACCCCATAGAACTCGAGAATCCGTTGAGACATGTGAAATATTTGCCAGCGCACATATATCTGTCTTTTCGAGTTAGATAGGTACCAGGAGCTATACTATGTTTCACATGCTAATGTGGATTTGTCACATATCTATTCAGGCAAATTGTATTTTTGGGAATACGACAGTGTATTCATACACCACCGGGTACATACGGGTAATGTTATTTGGGATCTTGAAGAGATATATATATATATATGTATATAGGTACATAGTCCTCCCTCTATCTATTGTAGGTATCCTTGGGACGATGTTGATATATACCTTATATAAATATACGTATGTATATAAGGATAAGGAAAATACATGTACTTTCATGTATATAACCGAAACCCTTGAGCAAGGAATTCATCTGTTATCAAACGCAGTACGATATATTCTGGCTATAGGAATACGTATACATGCATGTTTTAAAATGATGTTTTATCTATATATACTGCAGAATATTTAGGATCAGGGAAAAGAAACGCGCAGCCCTATCATGGTATCATCCATCAGTCGAAGGCAACCCTTCTACACAAAAGTGTAGGAAGGAAAATAAGTCCTTTTTCTTGAAAGTATCGAACAAATTTTGTCGCGTGAACAGAGGAATGGGTACTTCAGCCATTACAAAGAGCAGTGTACATACGTTTTTAACACATGCGCTTTACATTTTAAAGGATTTTTTACTAGAAGAAGAAGAGTTCAAGGAGAAAGATCCAAATAAATTATACGGCTAGTTTGGCTAAACAGAAAATTTATGTTAAGGGCGTGATCCATCACTTCTTCAAAACTTCAGGTCATTCTGAACTTGATATGTAGACGTGAAATTATCTAATTTCAAGAATCAGGGTCACTATTCAGTTTATTTAGAGAACAATCACACAATTAAGTTATTCAATTTATCATTATATGCAGGACCTACAAAACTTAATATTTAACAGTACACTAATTATTATAGGTATATATTTAATTTAGCTATATTTACAATAAGTATGCTAATTTGTAAATACAGAAATTATATTATTGACTAAATAATATTGCATATTTTACTATTGAAATAGTTATATCACAAGGATCGGAAGTTACGTCAATTGCTATTTCTCTTTATGTTATTTGGCAGAGCGTTCCACAGTCTCACAACTTTCAATAGTTTGATATTTAAAACTCGGCTGAATTAAATTAGGTGTTCTTAATAAAGTCAATTGGCTTCTGGTTATAAATTATATTCCAAAGAAACAGTACTATTCTTATTCCCTAATACGACTTAAGTGTAGGTACATGTAAAGATCAATTTTGCATATGGAGAGACACTTAACACTTGATAGACACGAAATTTGCAACTTATCTCTGTTGGATTTTTTGAAGGCTTTCGATAGCCTTAAGCATACACTACTTTTGAATAAACTCTCTGACAGATTCAAACTCAGTAGGGGTTGCCATTGAATTCATCAACAGTTTCCTATCGGAACGCACGCAACAGGTTAAAGTGCCGAGCTGTTTATCTACAACTACTACTGTAAATTCTGGTGTTCCTCAGGGGCTCTATATTGGGGACCACTCTTATTTTGTGCATTTATCAATGACTTTGCCGGAAGTTATCTAAAGTTTCGAGCATTCAGATGTATGCAGACGACGTACAATTGTATGTATCTAGGCCTGTCGGTTTCGTGGAGGACTGCGCTTCTACACTAAATGACGACTTATACCGCGTTTATCATTGGGCCATAAGTAATCATCTTGACTTAAATGCAACCAAATCAAATTACATGATTGTTGCCCGAACGGGAGCCGATATATCTGACCTCTCCACTATCGCTTTCAACAATAACCCTCTGGTTCGAGTATATAAAACTAAAAATTTGGGAATTATGCTTAAGAGTGGCATGTCTTGTTGCGATCACACGAACGCTGTCTTACAAAATTTTATGGTACGCTAAGAAGGCTTTGGCTATTTGCTGCACTCCTCCGCATCTCGACTAGGCTGATACTAATAAAAGACCTCCTCCTACCATTTTTCATGTTCGGTAACCTTATACACCCTTCCATGGATTCCTATTGTTCCAACAAAATTAATGTGGCGTTCAATGACTGTACATGGTTTGTTTACGGCTTGAGACGGTATGATCATATCACTCCGTATCGCTCTTTATTACTAGGTTGTCCCTACAGCTTTATCTTAGCTATAGACCAATATACTTCCTTCATAAATTAATTCGGATTAAGGAGCCTACCTACTAAACACATTTCACTTGTTCCTTGCACACAACAAGATGTCTTGACTTACTAATTCCACGATTCACTAGTCTAATTGGCGAACGCTCCTTCTTTGTTCAAGCCTTTCGTCTATGGAATTCATTGCCCGCTGATTTACAGCGTGTGACCTCGGTTGGCGTGTTCAGGAGGCATTTATTTCAATATTTAACCTGTAATGACTTCGAAGGCATATGTGCGCTCACTTGACTTTTTTTTTAATCTCTTCTGTTTTTTTTTTGTTTTTTTATTTTTATGTAGGTTCTGCAGAATTTTGTTTCTTATTTTTATTACTGTTCTTTTGTTTTTTTTTTAATTACTGGTAGCTATCTTTTCTTTTTTATTCCATTTCAATTTATAGCTATTATTTTTTATTTTAATTTTAAGTTTATTAATTAAAATTTAGTTGTATTTATTTACCAAATTTTGTAATTTGTTATTAATATATTGGTCAATAGAGCGGGAGGGTTAGTAGTAACCTAAAAAACAAAAAAATGTATTGCAAGGGGCGGGGGCAATATCAACCCTTTAAGAGTTACAGGGTGATTAAGAAAAAACTAGTTTTTCACAAAACACCCTGTCTTTTAAAAAGTACTGAGCGCAAGGTCACAGTTAAGAGCTCATTGTATGCAGAACTTTATAGTCTTCTTTCCAACATCTGCATAAAATTAGCTCTTAACTGTGACCGTGTGCCCTGTACTTTTTAAGAAACAGATTGTTTTGTGTAAAACTAGCTGTTTTTCTTAATCACTCTGTAACTCCTAAACGGTTGATACTGCCACCCCCCCCCCCCGCCATACCATTTTTTGTTTTTCTAGATGAGTAATCATCTCCTGCTCTATTGCTCTATTGACCTCCTAAGGGGATACATCCTGTATATAACGAATGGCAGAGTTAAAAACAACATTTAGTTTTCTTCAGGTGGAACAATTAAGTGTATAAGTTATGAGTGGCAATACAAATGATTTCACTGCAAACATGCGGTTATTTTGAGGAGTATATACTGCAGATGCTGAAACCTTGCGGACGGTAGCAAACATTCTGCAAATAATACGGTTACTATGAGCACCCAGCATAAAATTTGATTGCATGCTATACCCAGGTTGTTAACTTATTTGCTCTATGAAATAGCTCCATCATTAATCTTCAAAGCACGGAAAAAAGACGTATCAAGTTCAGCTTTAAATATGACTATTGAAGTGGACCTTGAAGCGTTAAGATTTAGATTATTCAGCAGTGCCTAAGAAATTATGTGCAAAATATCCATTTGGCGCCG
Source organism: Dioctria linearis (assembly GCA_963930735.1). NCBI lineage: Eukaryota > Metazoa > Arthropoda > Insecta > Diptera > Asilidae > Dioctria > Dioctria linearis. The sequence goes on along the minus strand of OZ005743.1, from coordinate 123,292,173 downwards.
TGTACTGCGCCATCACATAACTCCAGTGGCTTGGAAATAGCACTCTCAGATTTATTTAAACCATTAACAAATGAGTTTGAACTTTAATAAAATAAATTTAAACCTTAATCAAATGATTTTAAACCCTTAACAAATAAATTTAAACCTTGAACAAATTAATAACTTTAAAACTGTTTGACCACCACAAATTTTTGGTGCTCTTAATTTGATTAAAAAAAAAAGTACACAGAGTACAGGGAATTTTCGCAATATATATTTCTCATGTTTAAAAAGAATTGGTACATGAAATATAAATTCACGAAGAAACATTAAAACTTTTGAAATTTTTATACAGGTCCAGGTTCGTAAGATTCTTACTTTTCTTATAAAATACAAAATTTATTACGCATTGTGATTGTAATTGCATATTAAAATTGAAACGAGAAAAATAATAAATATAAATATAAATAAATATTTTCTGAATATTTAGCAACAACTTAATTAAGAACTGCGTCCAGAATTAATTTATAAAATAAAATTGAAAATTTTCCTTCATTTTAGCTAATCATGGTAGTCTTAATTATTTAATATCCCGCAACATGATAGTAATGTATGATGTTTTGCCCACTGCCCCCGTATTTACGTCGGTTTCAAATTTCATATGGGAAAGGCCTGCTGCTAGCAGTCTATAATATTCAAATCTGTGATATGCACCAACTGCTTCGCATATTATAACAACGTCAGAAAGAAGAATTCGCTTGCAAGTCTGCTCAAGCTAAACAGTAAAGCGTTGTACTACATGCGATGCCGCTTTGCATGACAAGTGCTTCAGCTTATACCATGATAAGTTAAAGTAATTTCATGCATAACTTTTCTTTTTTTATACTACATAAATAATTTTTCTTTAAATGAGTCAAATGAGTTAATAATACAGCCGTCGATATCTGGGTACTTTTATCTGTGGTATTTCAACATACATTGTTGGGAAATCGTTTCCATCTACGGTAAGCAAAGTCACTGACGCACTGATACTAAGGATTAATTATAGTTCGAGCTTTGACTGAAACGTATTTATCGAAAAGATATTCAATGTAATTCTCAATACAATTAACTTGATCACTGACCGATGAGAGTGAATAAATAATATTCAAATCGAGCTTAGGAGCTTCATTTAAAAGGCTCGGTATGAAAAGAATTGATTTGCATGGGAAACATTCCCTAGATCGTAAGTAAGAAAAATTAGATCATGCCTAGAAAAATAAGGAATAGAGATTTGATTAAAAAATATAATAGCGCCTTCGTTAGCAACGACAAATATCTAAATCGAACAAGGTAGACAGAGGAAGTAGATGTGAAATGTGTTGGTGTAGTGGTGTTAACAAAATCTAATCCAAATGCTTGTGTCATGTTAGTCAATGCAGTATAATTGAAGTATATGTGAGTATAGATGTCCAACTCCAGCAAGTATAACTTCCAAAGTGGTAATATTGGAAATATTCGGCGGTTTGTAGTACACAGATCCAATGAACCACTAGTTGTTCAATAGACGAATTTTCTGCATCGTTTTTATGCAAGATAAAGATTGATAGAAGCAAAGCAATCGAAAAAGTACAATAATTGCTTTGAATTCTCCAGTGAGTTTAACGAAAATGATTTTATTTTACATCTTAATTGAAAAGGTTGTGGAATTTTTATGCAAAATTGAAATATGGCCGGCACTAGGCTTATTTTCCGCTTACCTGCTTGCTACGTGATTAAATTCGTGTAAATAGTTATCACTAATTATTTACACGAGGCGCTTATGAGGGGAGGTAAGATGTTACCATTGATTGTTTCATCTAAATACTTACTCTGAAACTAGTACAACAAGAAAAGACTATTCTAATGCTCACCGATGATGAGCAGTCTATAAGATCATATTATAAGGGTGAACTCAGACTGATCTCCAAGGCGAGAAGATCTCCGCCGGTTATCTAGATCTGGCCACTTCGATACTGGGGGAAGATGGAAGCTCCCAACTCAGTGAACTCAAGCAAAGCCCAATAAAACTCAAATTACTGGGCCTACCCTAGGCTAATAGGGGGAATTAGGACACGGTAACTAAAAGACATAGTTGAGGAATCGAAGCGATGAAAACGTGCGGATTTAATAATGGCTGAGATAGATACATTTTGTTGCTTCCAAATCTTGTTTTCATACTTTTCTACTAATCTGGGGACACAACTGAATTGTGCATTGAATTTATGTTTATTTTAATAGTTAAAATGATAGTAAACAGAGATTTCTTCAATAAGATATTACCTGGTAATACTAGAATACAAAAAAAAAGAGAAAATGTAATAAAGATTTAATGAATTACAACCAGAATTCGGTACAAGCTCGTTTATCGAAATATTAAAAAAAAAAAGATTTTAAGTCATACTTCAAGGTCAAGTTTCAATTTCAAAATATCATATCCGTCAAAAAAAGAGTTATGCCACTATATTTGTGAAGTCCAGAGTACCATTGTGGAAAGTGGCAATGCGATCGATGCTTGCACCTAGTCGGAAGAGCATCCATATGCTTATCTACCAAGAGAAACTAATATTACGTTAAACTTATTAGTGCAATTGTAACCGCTCATCCGCTGAAATAAAGATAGCGCTTAGCTTAAAGTCGTCCTGATTTAGTAAATTGTCAATTGCTTTACTATCCTGTATGTATCATCTGGAAAAAATCAACTCATCACCAAGAACAGAATGAAAACGAAAATCGGGAACTTTTCCCCCAATTTTCTCAATTAAACTTTTCAACGTGACAAGTTCATTGACCCAAATTAAGCTAAAACTTTCACTGTTTACCGCCCGTAATAACTTCCCTACATCCCCTCTCTCGCACATGGTTATGTCCTTGCAAATGCATGAATGAATTGCGCATACATGGATTCACCGACAGACACAGAAATTTTAAAAAAAAACCTCACTTTCATCTGATTTTACAAAAGCTTTCGCCGTTAAAACCTGCAAACGAGCGAGCAGCAACAACAACTATAGTGAACGAGTTCTTTCGCTTCACTCTCGCTCATTTAGCGCGTGTTCTGTAATTTATATGTGAACATGTGCATAGCTCTTCTTGTATATATATATGGAAAGTTAGTCCATCAGCAGACACATATGTACAAGCTTAAACCTCCCGGAATTCGCCAGCAACCCCATGTCTCGCACAGATGTGACCTTAGCCTTCTTAACAAACTTTGCCGTACTTCTACCACGTCATAATTAAATGCCGCCAAAAGGTCGGGTAGGTCATGGTTGCTGGAACGTTTGTGCAAATATTCTCCATCTCATGGTACGACCCCGGCCCTGAGACCAGAACAGCCCAAGCAGACGTATACAATTATGTATAATCGTGAACACCGGTATATGTGTGTATTTATGACGTAGAAGACGGTTATTTAATATAACCAACACAGAAATTGGCATTGCATGGCTCACCTCCCATCCCTATTCACAGCATCCCTATTAGTTAAGAGGAGAAAAAGACAAACAAACCCCGCCGGCCCACACTCAATCAATTTTCTCAACACCAGCCCTGCTCATCATCATCAACAGCTCTGGAATCTGCAGAGCCAGCAGATGAGCAAAATGCTACGAAAGAACAGAACTATATAGAAGGATCCTTCGGGATGATGCTGGTGGAATCTGGAAATAAGGCGGGTGGCGGTGGGCAAAAACAACTGCTATCAGCAGTATGTGATCTGATAACGTGTCTTTCCTTAAATTACTCCATGATGAGGGCTGGCACTGTGGCACAGTCAACGTCCGTATGCGAGGAGTCTTCCAAGTTCCCTGCTCGGTGTGCAGCGTTTTAAATACTAATGAGAACATAAAGGTGACATCCCCCTGACAGCGCGCCGTACCATCAACGATGGTACTCTAAGACGTAGCTCTTTTCCCCCTTCCTCCCAAGGACGATGACTGAGGTCTCTGTCTATGTGCCGGCATTTAAGGAATGTCTGAGAGTTACAGAAGTGAAATTAAAAAAGTTCATCGGTATTCGGGATGGCATGGATGGGGTAGCGGGTGGACTTCACCTGTCTTTTGCTCCCTTCATTCTACTAGGTCAAGGACTTTGCATAATTTCGTCTCGGCAAATGAAGGTGAATCGACTGGAGGAAGGCGCGAACTTTAATTGATTTGAGTTTCCCATTGTAGTATGTATGTATAAATGTGCTATACGTGTGGCACATTGTAACGTGTTACATTGGAACTTTGGGAGTCAAATTAAATCTATGAGGAGGACTAACTTGAAATTGAAGTGTAGTAGATACTTAGCATTACTTAAAACGTACGATCAGAGGTACTATCTACTGTATTCATCCTTGCGCCATCATAATAAATTTAAGCTTTGCAATTCGCTTGTGGCTTTACAAAGTTGGAGTTATGGATATTAGTAGCAAAAAGCATGACGATCAAATGAAAATTAAAAAAGCTCGAGAACTGAGTGAATAAAACCCTTTATAAATGAAAAATCTTTAAAAACAAAGAAATTTCTATGCAAAAGCAGACGTTTCGTATAAGTAGGAACCGTATATTCATCAGTACGGCTTGGTTCCTGCTTGCTATACACGCCAAAGTGAACAGCCAAGGTGACCCCATATATGCACTTAAGTGTAAATTATATACGAGGCGAAGTACTACGTATTTACTTGAATGCCTAACAAGATTAGCCCTATTTTCAACTGCAGTCAATTTCATATTGACTAAATTCGCTAAGAATTTATTTCATAGCAAATCGCTTTATGAGATGCTAGTCCTACATAGGGCTAATCATGCTAGACAATCTAGTATATACTTTTCGCCTTGTATATAATTCACATTCAAAAATTACTTTAAGTGCATGTATGAGGTGAGCTTGGGCGGTCACTTTGGCGTATACGCCAGGCAGAATCCAAGCCGCACTGATGAGTATACGATTCCTGTTGACACGAACCTCCTGCTTTTGCATAGATATTTCTTCTTTTAAAGATTTTTTTTTTGTAAAAGTCTTTTTCTTTAACGTATTATGTTATAAACTGAAAACAAAGCTCAGCTTTGGTAGCTCGGTAGTAAGATTAATATATTCTTATTTAAGTTATCAGAAAGTGGTAAAGTGGTTACAAACTTATTTTTCAGGTATTTAGCAAGGCCAAGTAGTGAGCAGTGAGTAGTGTGAGAGTGTGAGAGTGAGTAGTAGTCCTCTTCTATTTTTATTGAATATAAACTATCGGCCGCAGTGTGTATATAATGCGAGTGTCCAACTTTTTGTATCCACTCTCCTTGATGTCTTATCAGATAGTATCTCCACAATGAACGAAGATCTGGTTAGGTCAAGCTAAAAAGGAGACTCTAATCTTTGTACATTTTGTAACAAAAATGTATGTTAGTGGAGACTGTATACCTTGTACTTTTCAAGATATATGGTGTTTAATAAAAAGGGAGCATATTTTACTAATCACCCTGTAACTCTGTAGGGTGACGTTTTTTTTGCCTTACAATTTTTTGGCTTGTCTGGACGAGAGGAATCATTTTGCAAAATTTAGTCATATTAGCCTGGGACACCCCATATATGTAAAATATGGGAATGATTGACAGCCCTACAAAGTGTTGTTCTCTTTTTGCCAATTTTCGTAGCAAGTTTTTACAAAAACAAACTCATTCTCAGCCATTTTAGAAATTAGTGAAGAATGAAATTTGCCCGATTTCGTCTATGTTGGAACATTAGATTTACAGTTTTTGTGAAATAATTTCCTACATGAAAATTGGAGTCTGAATGCTTAGATTATGTACAAAACAAGATAAGCTATAAGGACGAAAATCTTAACCATTTTCTTTCTTTATGTAGTAGAACCGCGTCGATTTGTTCGTTTTAGTCATGCAAGCAGTAAAACTACGATATTTTAATAGATGGTCACATAATTTAGGAGTAAAGTGGTAAAATCATAGCTATAGGAAGATAAAACTATGGACCATTGGAGGCCCGAACAACAGCAACAACAAATCATAATCTGTTTATTTATTTATTGAGTCTACCGATTTTAACAATCTTACAGACAGGAAATATTACATATTTACATATAAGGTATGTATACATTAGACAAGCATTAACAACAATCATAGACATCATCAATATCATTATTAACATAATCTAGACATCATTATACTTGAGGAATCATTAATTATAGAAATTATTATAGATACATTAATTAATAGCTAACTTTTTTCCTTAGAAATATGCATAGACACATGTGAATTACAAAGTTATATAGAATTATATCGAATTACAAAGTTATATCGAATATATCCTTAGAAAACACAATTAAATGTTGATTGAAGAATTAATTAATAGCAAGGGTTAAGGAATAATGCAGAAAATGGAAGGAAACTAGGTGGAAGGAGAAGCACAGGACCAAGTCGAGGTGGGAATCGAACCCACGACCCCAGGGATGGTAGCCAGCGCGCTTTCCAACTGTGCTACCGAGGACACTAATTGGATGTATTGCTAAAAAGTTATTGCATTTTTGAATTAAGTGAAACCCTTTTCGCATAGAATGAAACCTTTTTGCATGGACTGAAACTTTTTTCAAATTAACTGAAACGAATCCTATTTCAAATCAAATGAAACTTTGTTCACCTGAAATAAAACCTTAGGGAAAAAAATTGCAATTAACTTAATTGTGTATTAATTTTTTTTTCTACAGAGTGATTAATTTTACAGTTATAGTTTTTAACTGTAAATTAATTTGTAGTACGGTGTGGTTTTAGGATTGTATTTATTAATGGACAATATTAAAAGAAGAAACGTTTTTCAAATAATCCAAGAAAAATGCCCCATAAAGGGTCTCTTTATCTTGCTTTGCTACCGAGATAAGATTAATTAAGTAAGATTAAGAAAGAAATACTTGACTATAACTATAGCGCACTACAGAATTAATTAATTACATTATAAAACTGTGATTGTCAAATTAATCGCTCTGGCGAAAAAAATTACATTAAATTGCGATTTTTATTCCCTGAGGTTTCATTTCATTTTGAAAATGTTTCATTTCATTTGAATAGAGATTTATTCCACACGAAAAAGGTTTTATTCCATGCGAAAATGGTTGCATTTAATTTTCGTTCGATTCGGAAATGATGTCATTTAATTCGAAAATGGTTTCATTTAATCAAAAATGCTATAAAAAAGATATTCTTAACATTTTTAAGTTATCTGAATAAAATTATCTAATTATAATAGAAAATGCAAAAAAGAATTACTGTGGGTCCGTCCTTGTGGTAGTGAACGAAAATAATACGATTCTACATGTATTCTTCGGCTAAATCGCAACCAAACGAATATTTGCCATGCACCCTGGTCGAAAGTTGTGACTGCGGTGGGATTATAGGTGTGAGTTGAAAATACTCGAAAATGTCCCACAACCTATAAACACTGAAAAGGCTAGTAGCCAACGTAACATCATTATATATGGTAAGTCTGCCATTATCGTGGCTTCGAAAACATTAATTTTTTTTAAAGCATTTCGCATTAGTTTCAGCATCATATCATTTTTATTTCGAAAAACGTATGGAAAAATGTGTTGCTTTATCAAAATGGTTCAACAAGGGTTCCAAATTGTTGCATTTCTGTATTTTCTAGGCTTGTAGTAATTTCTTATTATGCTAAATTTTGTATGTTCATATGCACTGTTTAGTATTTTGCTTTACGGTGATTTATTTTTTTTATCCTTTTAAAACAAATTCGAAATTGAAAAACAATTATATAAAAAGTGTTCTTAAGACTTGTTTTTATTTTCTAATTTTTAGAAATTCAAGAATTTTATGTCATGTAAATAAATTTTGACCATGGTCAGCTGTAAAATTATTTCAATCAGCCTTTAATTCTGACAATGGATAATGGGCATTCTGGCTTATGAGATACTACATAGTTTTATATGAAAGAATTGTTAAATTGTTCTATTTTTGTTATGAATAAAAAAAGTAAATATTGGTGAGCTCTAAAAGTTTCATTCAAATCGGAAATGCCTATGCATATGCCCGTAGTCACACTTAAAAAGCTCCTCCTCATATGTAAATCATCATACCACTTTTATACTACTACAGGAATATGTAAAAATGCAGCAAGTATAAAAATAGTTAACAAAATCGAGGATAACGTTCAACTGTTATTCCCACAATTTTTTTGGGTGAAACATCTCTTTTTTACCGCTTTCAAATAGTAAGAAAATTATTACATTCGGTTAGTTACTTGAGGCGTTATACCTATCTATTTAAAGGTACCTCTACAACGATAATTCAAGAAACTTTACATTAGCATACCTCGCGCAGTGAGCTGGGGAGCACCCTGGAATTTAGGATATTACAAAACACCTTCAAATATATCAACTTAAAAAGAACAGATGGACGATTCGAACAGACTAAACAATTTTTTTTTTGTTATTTAACATTTTAAATAAAAGTACCGCAGAAATATGTGTAGTTTCATATTCTAATTATACATATAATTGACTAACATAAAACACATATACGCTTGATGGCCTCTGATAGACCAACCGTGTTACAAATTGGCCCATCGTCTTTCCAGTATTACTAGGCGAATTGAGTTAGAGCAATTTTAACCGCGAAAAAAAATGTAGAAGACATTCTCTCTCGACCTTGCGTCTTCTAGCAGCATTTGATCTTAGAACACTATTTTGAAAATCTCGAGCCACTGCAACGTACGCATTTTTTGTACTATAGTCAAGTGTGACCCCATGCGCCCGCCGCCCACTTACGTAATTTTTTTCGAGAGGAGTCGTTTTTTAGGTATATCTTTCGAAAATTCGAATTTTATAAAATTTTCGGATGAGTTCTATCGAAAATAAATAAAACATATGTTAAGATTGTAGTTTTGAGTGAATAGTGTAGCTTTTCAACTCTTCTCCCAAAAGTTCTTATAATTGTTATTTAATTTTTCTACATATTAACTTAAAGAAAAGTTATTTGCTTTTCAGTTTTTGTTAAAGCAATAAGATTTAGTTATCGAACTACATTGTTTTTGTTTATGAATATTTTGTGGCTTACTTAAATTTCTAGAAAGAAATTACGGTCACTGCTGACCCCGTGCGCCCACTTGTGAGATTCTGCTAGTGCGCCCATTTCAGGGCTAATAGGTACAATACCGTATTACTGTCAGTATCGGTCACTTAAGAAAAATTCTGACTGGCAGAAATCAGAATAATTTTCACGTGTTCATTAAAATTGGCACAAATCTGAATTATCCGACATTTTCTAAAGCAGTGGCACTGGTTTTGCTACACTATTGGGCGATAAAGTATATGAAGGAACAATTGAATTTCTGAGCGGTTGCAAAGAATATAAAAAAGAAAAAAACTGTCGGAGACAAATCAGTTAACAGTTCTTAGATGAATGCCCGTATGTAATTTCGTATGATTTGAACAATTTTGATTTTTGAAGTGGTTTTTTGAATATATTTCTAAAACGGTTCGTCAGACAGTAAAAATTATTGTAACCAATTTCATAGAATTACATATTCTAAAGGACTTGTCAGTACAATAAAAGCGTCTATAACTGATCGTTTTTACAGAATACGTAAAAAACCCAAATTTTTTATATAGTAACACTAAGAACGGGTTGCCCGATTTAGACCATATGTGATGTTTTTTTACTATTGCTATGAAAACACCCCGAAATAGATTTCAGTTCTCTATGTCGACGCGTTCTCAGGCAGCGTTCAAATATATATTGTATGTTGTCATGCGCCTTTGAATGTCCTTCTTTGGTGCCATGCGCAATCCATAGCTATATAAACAGGAGTTTGGCTTGATTCGATCTCTTTTGTGATTTGGCAGTGCAGTGATTAACTTGGCGATTTATTCCTTAGTGTTACATCTTAGTGTTTTTCCTAGTGTTACATCTTATTAACAAATTAAATACTTTATTTAATTGTCAGCTAAAATAAAATATTCTTATTCTGGGTATCGACTGGATTAAGGAATTAGTTTTAGATAGCGATTAAACTAAAGGTTTTTATTGCGGGTAGCGACTGCAATAAAAATAGTACTAACAATACACTTTATTTCTGGTAAAGAATTTTGCTTCGGTTCTCGACTGAAGTTAAGATACTTACTAACATTCACTTTAAGCCGGGTCTCGACTGCCTTAAGGAATATTATTCGGGTCTCGACTGAGATAATCTATTACTAAGCAATCACTTTATTGCGGGTCTCGAGTGTAATAAAGTTACTTATTGCGTGTCTCGACTGTAATAAGAAATTTACTAACTCAAACCACTTTATTGCGGGTCTCAACTGTAATAAAGAGTCTTGTTGCGGGTATCGACTGCAATAAAGAGTATCCTAATCCCAAACCTCCATCAAATAAAAAGTCAAGTAAATCAGCTGCCATATATCGATCAGGTGAGTACAAGTCAATTGAAACATTTTTATTCACCAAATTTATATCTTATTTGTATAATGAATATTGGTTTCAGCTTCTTATACCACAAAATATACATATAAGTCGTGTATTTCTTAAGTTATAATATTTATTGACAGTGAGACATTTAGCGTGAATGTGAAGTGCAGACTAAGTGAATAAACGAATAAAACCACGAGCTTTATTCCAGTGGCATAATTTTCACAACACTCTTCATTTCTTGCTAATTAATTCTTTATTGATCGAATAGCTCAAGTGGCGGGTTTAGCGGTTGGTACTAAACTGACTCCTCTTATCACGTTGGCCTGTAATCGTGACACTGATGACTTGATCTGCTTAACTATATCTGCGCTCTTATCTCCGATAAGAGCTCATGATAGTAGAATGATATGTTAGGATGAGTATGTATGCTTTGGCTCTAACAGGGTAGATTCAGTGGAATTTTTGGTTATCACAACCCCAGAAATCATCCTGTGATAGATTAACTGTCCCCAATAAATCACCTTGAACGTATAACTTTTTATAAAACTAATTGAAAAATAGATTCAGTTCAAATGCATGCTTCGAAATCAACAGACTCCAATTTACAGATAAAATTGCAATCAATTATAATTCTATTCCATGACGCAATTATTTACTTGCAATCGGGCATAACAGATGAAGAAAATCGCTTTCTTATTCAAAATTTTAATAGTAAAGGATAAATTGGACCAACATTTTAGATTCATGTCTAATACTATATAATTGACTTGAGGTATAATAATTTGAGATACTTCAGTACATATGGAACGGTATCCTTTTTATTATAAATTTTCATTCATATTTTTTTTTTATAGCAAGAATATCACTAAATTTAAGTACATTGGAACTCAACTGCTTTTGTTTTATAAGCTTGAGCAGATAATTACAAATTCTTCAAACCTAGAAATATTTGGTGTGATGTGTTAGTAGTTTGTTGTTTCAACGTTATCGAAAACGAAAGCTATCAAAGAAAAAGAATAATAAATCTAAATATTGGAAGTGGTGGTACAAATTCAAAATTAACGTCTGCACTTGGAAGTATTTCATACCTTTGTTTCACGATCTAGAAAAATTGTGAAAACATTTTGAAAAAAGAAATCCAAAAATTTAGAGACGAATACCATTCCATTTTAGGTTTCGCTATAAATGCACGTACGAAAATGCCAGATTTTTTTTATTAGGTAAAGAGTACCTGGAATGCGAATTTACTGGACGCAATGTCTCCAACACACAAGACTATTTCTAAATCTTTCTATAATTGCATTAATAGAGAAAATAGACAGCAGTTTTGATGAAGAGGATAACATACAAATTTAATGATGATGGCGAAAGTATTAAGAATTCTGACACATTCGTCCAACTATACAGAAATGTAGTGGGGTCATTCCATATTTCATAAATAAAATTCCATATTTTTTGAAATTTTATATACTTGGAGGGCTTGAAAAAGCAAAAATACGAATTCAAAATTATAGCATACTAAAGGGAGCCTTTTAGCGTTGCCCGGCGATAATACAGATACCCAAATGGGTGAGGGTGGGATTGGGGTGGTTAGAGATGTATAATATCTAAGCTATTATCTGACTCGATCGCATGATTCCGTACTCTACCGTTTCACTCTATCCCTGGATGTGTGTGTGTTTATGTGTGTGCGTGCGTGTATGAGTGTAGCTTTCTACGTCGACGCGTTTTGAGGCAGCGCCAAAATATACTATAGTAAGACACGACATTTTTGTATGGCAACCCTACGAAAGAGTTGCCAGATTGGTCCCATTTTCGAACTTAATTTATATATTTTTTAAAAAAGGGCCGTGTACAAAATTTCAGCTCTCTACGTTGACGCGTGAGTCAGTGTCCAAATATATAGCGAAAAAACCTAAAGTTTTGTATGGCAGCACCAAAAACGGGTTGCCCGATTTGACCCATTTTGAACTTGTATTTGCAATTTTCATGAAAACGCCGTGTACAAAATTTCAGCTTTCCACATCTACGCGTTGTGAAATTGCGTCCCTCATTAAAGACATATTTGCCAGAAATGGCGAACGGAGATTTTACCATTTCTAATGAAAAGTTATAATGGACTAAGTACATTGAATGTGTTGATTTGACTGGCTTATTTCTTGATTAGATGCTAGTCTAATAAGATACATTCTTTTAAGGAGGAAAAATGTTTTGGGTCCTTCTTAGTCCAGTTTTAACTTTGTCAACTCTTACAAATATGACGTCGCAATTGTATAGCGATTTTGAGAAAATTGAGCTCTGCGATCGACTGAGCAGATTGTCTAATTGATTAATTGTGCGCATGGTTGGTTTAAATTTTTCAATGAATTCTGAGTCCTGTGAAGCTATTGATTCACTGGTCATGGGCCATATTGCCCGGTGTACACTTCAGATAATTCTTATCCGTAACAAGAAGATAAGTAATTCTTCACTCCAATGTTGTAAATTTTGGTACATACTTGTTAATACGTGCTGGGTCCTAAGGAAAACAATTGTCAGGACTTCGTCCCGGAGTTCGACTCATAAAAATTGGTCAGCTAATTAATGCTATCTTAAATTGGGATAATATGTGCATATGTATAAAGAAACATCCTATAAATCTACATACTCTACTCCTTTAAACATAACCGGGATCTATAGTAAATTGGATTAAGACAAGCTCAAATGAGTTCTGATTAGATTTCAGGGTAGGTAGATTTCAGAGTAGATAGATTTCATTTGAATAATCATTGTACAGACATAATACCTGAAATATTCTCATTGGTTTGTTCTAAATAGAATTTAATAAATTTGAATTTTCTTACACCTTATTGCAGATGAGACGTACCCACTAATCTCAATACGCACTACATGTATACACCTTTTGTACCATATAGCTTTAAAGAGACCCGTCAATGTTCTGTTGGTAATGGAACCTGCTTTAAAATTCAGTTCATCGCCTTGACTTTTTCTTTTGGCGTAGCTAAATACTCCCTAAGGACTCTCTTCACTTTCTTTACTCAAAATGCTATTTACCTCCCATCGAGGTAATCATATAGGCATATAGTTACGTATATGTAGGTGTATCTATATTTTTATATTCCCGCAAGTAGGTATGCAAATGTCTTCTGCTCTTAGAAGAAAGCTTTATTCATTTCAAAAGTTTCTGGCTCAAGAGTTTGAGACTACACAACACTTGCCTTTATTTCCCGTTCAAGGTTTTTTTTTTAAGAAGAGGCTTAGAAATTTGAAGGTTTCATTTTTTTTCTACTTCACAGGGAGTATAATATAAATTTGGCTGGGGCTGGGTATTACAGTTTACATGTGAAAGCTCATTACTTGCCTAAATTGTATGTAAATAAACTTTGAATGTGAATTTAAGAACTGGGATAAGTCTTCAGCTAGTTAGGTTGGTTGCGCCGCATTTCACGTAAATCGTTAAATTAAGCCCGAAAAGCTTTTAAAAACGATTGATAATTTTACCTAACATGAAATCGTATTTTTGATAACAAAAATGGGTGGAAATAGTATAAATCGGTTCTAAAACTTAATTTTACTACGAGATTTCTAAAAATGATATTATGAGAAGCGATAAACTTTATAATCATACTATAGGTATGATGAACGGTTATAACTGAGCGCATAATTTGACTAGAATGGAGGAAAAAAAATACTCATAATCATAATAAATCATAAATTCTGCATAGGAAAAATATTCCAGGAATTTTCATATATATTACATATATTGTCAGAATGCTAACATGGGGTAGGTAGGTAGATAGGTAGATAGGTATGTAGGTATAGTACATTACAGAGGACTTGACAAAAAAAAAAATTGTAGCAGCGAAAATATATATCTCTGACATTTACTTCGTACCACTCACCCTCCTCCTCCTCCACGCGGCGATGTACCTACCTCTTGTGGAACAAGTCGTACATTTTATACGAAAAGGGGTGAACTTCCAAAGAGGAAAATCTACAGAATACATAGAAAAAATGGAAGGAAATGGAATACGAAATGAAATTTCAGCGCAGAACTAACTCGTGCGAAAAACCGGATCAATATGGAAAGAATATAAAATTTCATTGGAATTCTTCCAAACTAGTGAAAAATATTATTGAAGAAGGTATTACGTACGTTGTCGTTCTTCTCATTGGTTTTTTTTTCTTTTCCCAAGTGCCATCGTAACAGTATTTTACCAATTAAGTTATATAAATTGAATTATAGTCACTGCGAAAATGTGCACAAGAGCAATGATCCTAACTAAAGAAATTAACTATTATTGGCTCTTCGTCATCTGAATTGTATGTAAATAGAGAAGTGGTAGCGTTATTCGATTAATAATTTAATGGTGGCCATTGAGGAAGCAGAATTGGATAATGACTATAGTACTGTTGCCCTGCAGGAAAAAAACTGGATGTTGAAAATGTAATTACTTGCACTGCAACAATAATTTACGATTGTTTATCTTATTGCACATTACTTGAAATAAGAGATACTGACGAAAAAAGGGGCTGTTTTCTGGTTTTCTATCACTAAATACCAACTAATCTTAATACCTAATATCCAAATTTTCGCTTTTGTAACATAGAAGATCAGGAGGACGGTTCTTTACAACTTATTGGTCAATTCACCAAAACCTTTGAAAGTAGCCCTTTCAAACGATACCCCACACGGTACAAAAGCTATTTTATTTTAAGGAGCTCATGTCACTTTCATTTAACCTTCATCCGGATAAAATAGTATCTGAGGCTGTTTATACCCTAGATGCAATCTAAAGGGTATACTAAGTTTGTCATTCTGTTTGTAACGCACAGAAATAATGATAGTAGAGCAAAATGGATTGGACACTCATTTGGCATTCATCTAGTCTAGGGTATCATAAGAATTGGTCTTAGACCAATTCTAGATTTTTCACTTGTTTTATTTCAAAATGAGAAAAATCATTAAAAAAATATTATTGCCAGCAATTTTTTTTTACGTATTTTGAAATACCACTATAAAATTTCTAAAAAAAACTTTTTATCCTAGATTTTAAATTTTATAAACAAAAAATAAAAACAAAAATCAAAAATATAATACAAATGGATAGAAGAGCTTCCTTAACACTTCAAACAGAATGCTGCTATTATGTTACCATTTCGTTTTTTTATACGTAACACAGTGATGTAATTTCAAAAGAATTCAGAATTCAACGGAACTCAGCCGCTAAAGCCCTATTGGCGTATAATAAATAAAAGTTTTTATTTCATTCCCCAAGTGACCGTTATAGTGATCTGATGTAAGTATTATTGAAATTAAATAATATTTGTAAAATATAAAATAAATTTATCGTTAAGAAGTCAACAAGTTTCGTTTCAATGAAACTGTTTTAGTAACAGTAGAACATAATTTTGGGAAGGGTAGATAAATTGGCTTTCCTGGAAGTTTTACGAATTTACAATTTACCATATTTTCTCATTTTGGGAGCTCTATTTCTATATACAAAGGGAGAATTACCTGATGATGATATTAGCCCTGCCATTGAAGCAGAATCAGATGATGATTTAAATTCGGATGATGAGACGGAAAGAGAAGGGGGGTGTGAATTTCCCTTCAGATGAAGAATCCAATTTTAGAGAATTAGCTTCTGAGATGGGTGTACAATTTTTGGAAGTGATTCTGATGATTATATTCAATATGATGAAAAGGAAGTAGCGAGTGAGCAATATATTAGTAAGGACGGAGAGTTATGGAACTCGCTACCTTTACCAACATACGGAATACCTGGTTCATTTAGAAATCCAGTAAGTAATGCTTGCTTGTTTCCTGTACCGAGATTCAGCTAATTTGCGAGTTATTCACTTCAGTCACTTCTTTCACTCACTTCATTCACTCACTTTTGAAAATAAAATGATTCTTTTAAAAAAGTGAAGTGAGTATTTTCGAATATTATCTTCGAATGTCAATTTCACAGCTGTTTGTCAATTTTATGTTCAAAACAGAACGCCCGCCGCTGCGAATTATTATCACGCTAAAGACTTTATGCGGATAATAAGGAGGAATATAAGAAATGAAAACAACCCTTTTGTTATTCCTGATTCACGCTAAATAAAATTTATTCAAAAAAATTGTGCTTTAATGATATACATTTTACCTTCTAGTTTTCGGGAACTGTATAGGTTTACACGACACATCGCAATGGATTTTATTGAGGAATTAACATTATTTCTTATTTCTTATTTTAATTGTTATAAAAGCTGTTGATAAAATCTTTTCTGGATTTTGTCAGCAATAAGTTTCTTTCACCAGTGAAGCGATTTGTTATTTCATGTGGCACAAAAAATATTGTGCTTCTGTATATCACCGTTAGAGCACCCTTTAAACGATTACATAAAAAACATCTAAAACTCAGCCAATCAGATGAAATTTTACACCCGTAAATGGAATTTCATTAAAAAAATATATTTTCTTGTGCTCAAGTGATATTTTATTCGCTTATAAGGAATTAAACTCATTCCGACTTTAATTTTCAAAGTTATTCTTAACTGAATCCTGCATATGGGCAAGAGAGACGGAGCATGATAAACACTATCTTTACCTTATTTCTGCTGAGGTGATTGCATCTGTAGCCAACATAAAAACATCAAATGGCATAAACAAACGTTCCAGAATGCAATATTTTATGTTGGTAGCTCCAACTCTGCCATAGGGCGAAAGAGAGAACTATAAAACTTGTGCCATCCTTTCCTATAGGAAAATGACAATACGCTCAGTCCATTGTTATAAGTCAGTGGTTTCTTTGCATCTGAATCCTACCAAAGACATGTTTGGCGCGGCGGGAAGCATAAGACAATCGGTCGCAAGAAATTTATTAAGTGAAAGATATTTTCCTTAATTTTTATTAATAAAGCTTAAAAAAAATCGCTTTTTTTTTGTTTAAAATCAGTGAAAAATATACACTATATAACCTTTTTTGGTCCGGTGGAGTACACTCCACTTCCCATTTGCATATTTTCAAGCAATTTATTCATAATCTTTAGTGAAGTGTAGTGCACTGCACTAGATCAAAAGAGCATAATAATTATGTGCAAAGAAAAAAATTTAAAAAAAATCCATTATGTCCACTATGGAACTGTTTTCGCTGTACAACACGAATTTCATTTTGTTGCTTATTGTTTTCATATTTTATCCTTGCATTGGGCTCCTTGTGCACTGGCAAATCTTCATTTTAAGGCATCATAATGTTGTCTTAGTTCTTTAATCAGAACTGATTTTTGATTTAAGGACAACTTTCCAGCCTGTAAATGGTGTGTTACAATTTATTATAAAATTTATTAGTAGTAATTAATATTTATAACTGTGTTCTTTTGGATCCAAATGTCAAAGTAGAACTTGATAAATTTCGTGATAAAGTTTGCCAGGTTTAATGTATTCTTATAAAATCATGGCACTTTGATTATTTTCCCTATACTTTCAAAAAAAAATAGTACTTCTATGCACCATACAAATAAATTCAATTCGCAATCTCTTGTGCTTTGTAGAACACCGCACGGAACCTAGAAAACACAGTTTAATTTAACTACCATTTCTAAAATAAAATCGCTGCTCGATGATTTCACTCCCGCTCACCGCAAAATTGAAGGTGAGTGAAGTGAGTGAGTGAATTTATTAGCAGAATCAAATTTGCAGAAAAGTGACTCACTTCACTCACTTTTTGCCAATTTCGACTTAGCTGAATCTCGGTACTGGTTATCACGTAGACAGCCCAGTGGATGCCTTTTCCTTATTTTCGAAAATACTGTCTTCGAAATAATTGTCAAAGTCACAAATTTGGAAGACACTAGAACACTTGGAAATTCATGGAAACACACAAATACTGTAGAACTACATGCGTTTATTGGTCTCTTACTTACTGCAGGTGTCAATAGTCAAGACAAGGTTGATTATGAAGAATTCTGGCATAAATTATTTGGAAACCTAATCTTTCGCTCCACCACGGGTTGCAATAGATTCAAAAAACTTTTGAGATTTGCGAGATTTGACGACAAAAATTCACGAACAGTGCGCAAAGCAAAAGATAAATTAGCCCCGATAAGAGATGTTTGGAATATTCTAAACAAAAATTTTCTAAAATATTACATCCCTGGACAAAATTTGACAGTAGATGAGCAGTTAGTACTGTTTCGTGGTCGAGTACCATTCAAACATAATATTCCTAGTAAGCCGGACAAATACGGAATGAAAATTTAGTGGATTATAGAAAATGAGACTGCTTATCCATTGCAAGGATTACCATATTTAGGCAAAGAAGACAAAAGAAGAGCCCAAAATTTATCCCAAAACATCGTGGAAGCATTGTGTGAGCCGTTTGTACGTATACCAATCGAAATATTACTTTTGATAATTTTTTCACTAGTTATGAACTAGTCAATTCTTTATTATCGAAAGGGCTAACAACAAGCATAGGCACACTAAGAAAAAATAAAACATGTGTACCATTGTCTTTTCTACGGCATCCATCGAGAGCGATCCAAAGTAATATGTTTGGATTTCGAAACACTGTGTCGCTAATTTCGTATGTACAAAAAAAAAAAATCGGTGCGTCTTTTTATTATTCACGAAATCTCATAAAGAGAAAGTACAGATGTTAATAATAAAACTAAGTCTGAGATGAATTTGTCTTATAAGCACACTAAAGGTGGTATAGATACCCTCAATAAACTATGCCAGGCATATACTACAAGACGCAAAACTAACCGCTGCTGGCCAATGGCATATTTTCAAAATCTTATTGATGTAAGTGGAATTGCTACATTAGTTATTTGAAAATATATGTATCCTGATTGAAATTCTAAAAGACCACTAACTAAAAGAAAATTTTTTATCCGGGTAGTCGTGACAGCTTTAGTTAGGCCTCACATACTTGCTCGCAGTAAGAAAGGAATCAGTGCATCTCATATATCTCTAATGAATGAAATTCTTTATGATAACACTGAAGAAAATAGAGCACCAAGCTCATCAGAAAAACCAGTAAAGCGCAAACACTGCTATTTGTGTCCAAATAAAATCAGTCACATGTCCAAACAGCACTGCGATAATTGTACTAAAAATATTTGTACGGAGCATTCAAAAAAAAAAAAAAAAATAGAATGTCATGAATGTAATATTAAGTACCTACTATACACGAACAAAGATATATATGTATAAAAAAAAACTATTTTACTCAATAAATAAACTGAATTAAAGGAAGTAGTAAAACACTCTAGAGTTATTAATTTGAGCTATTTTGTACTATGAGCCTCTGAGGCTCTTCTCTCCGTTTGTGTTATAATACCATTCTATCCTGATGAAGGTTAAAAAAAATCATAGTCTTTGACTGTCAAAATATGAGCTCGTCACAAAGATCTAAAAATCTGCCAAGTTTCAAATTACTACGGCACGTCGCTTTCCGGAAAACGTATGGGACACACAGGCGGACGGACGCAAGAGTGATATAAGATTTTCCTTTTGAGGTACGGTACGGAACACCGAAAACACCTATGAATAATATATACATATATGCACGTATTTCGCTTTACACTTAAAAGTTGCTAATCTTAGAAAAATGAAAAACTTTTCTATTAACAGATAACAATTAGTTTGAATGGGCAAAATTACACTCACAGTGAAAAGCAAAAGTGGAAAGATGATCCACGCTTTTGCTTTTAAAGAACACGTTAACACGTTGAGCCCTGCGTCGGTTCCTGGGCAGCTATAGTGAGCTTTCCGACTGTATCAAAATTATAACGACTTGATGTAAAGAAGCCTTCAATTTTTCTTAGAAATTTACTGGAAATATTTTATTTAGAAATTCAATGCATATCCGAGGCAGACAGTAATGCCTCGATCAACGATGCTTCGGCCTGATGTAGGGAAGCTTTCAATTTTTTCGTAGAAATTTACGGGAAATTTGTTCATTACCCTTGGAACAGAATGGAAATAGCCACCACGCAGGAAAATGTCACGCAGAAGTAAGTTATATGGCAATGCCATTAAGTGACCGCAATGAACGTAGGCATCGTAGCCACCACGCAAAAGTTGGTCGACTTTGAACTTTAGCGCAATTATGCTGCGTTGACATTTCACAGCTGATTAACATTTTGTTTGTTTTAAAATTTTGTGTACTGAACATAATGAGTTTCAAAGACAATCTAATTATGGTGATGAAAATTTTTAAAAATAATAATATTGTGGTCGCAATTTATTATTAATACAGTTAACAAATTTCATTTAAATTTCATCTTGACGCAGTCTTCAATGACCATTGTCTTCACCATGTTTCGTGGCTACGATTTTGACACTTCATCACCCCATTGTGATTGGTGGCTGCGATGCATTCTGTTCCAAGCATTAGAGTTTTTATGCATTATTTGCTCGCTGCCAGTTGAACGGAAAGGACAGCAATTTCGGCGTCGGTCAGTCTGAACGTGTTAAATGAAATTTTGAAAATTTGCACCTTAATAAGTGTATTAATTCAAAAGTAATCATGAAGCCAATTCCAGTGGACATTAAGGTCCTTAAACTTTCTCGCGAATGCAAATCTATTGTTCAGAAATTATCAAAAAAATCAAAACCGCGAGTGTGAAATTTCCAAAACCAAAAAATGGTCGATCCGTGAAAGTCTCTGATCGAGCTGCCCGAGAAATCGATCGATGTATAGTGTCTGGAGTTGCAAAAACTCCTCAGCAAGCTGCTAGACAGACTGGCAATGAAACCGGTAAATGGACTGTCAGAGGGGCTTGAGGAGAATTGACATAAATCCGCAGGAAAAACAGAAAAGCCCACTCTCCCTGCTATAAATATTTTTGCACACAAGAGGTTTGCTGAATCACATCATAACTGGATTGTGCAGGATTGGAATCAAGTATAAGTTCTAAAGAAATAGGTCTTTTATTTATTTCTAATATTTCACTTTCAGGTAATTTGGTCCGACCAGTCCAAATTCTGCCGATGCGAGTCAAAAGGAAGATCGTGGTACTGGAGCCGTCCAACTGTATGTTGGTTTTTCAGAATATGATAATCTAACAGTAGCGAATTTATGTTATTAATAAGTTCAACAATAAATTGATGTATTTGATAATATTAATTTTCTAAATTAACCAATTACATTAGTTGGTATGAATATAATATAATCCATAAGTTTAAATTTTATTATTCTTAAACCCTAAGTGAAATCGCATGGGTTTTCTCGCTGGTAACGCATATTACTGATAAAGTCAAATGAATCGGCTACTGTTTCGGCAGGTAGACGAAATACTTCCTCAGAAGTGGGTGTCAAAGCATTAAGTCGTCCCTAACCTCCCGAATCTGGGCTAGGACTGATTCAATAATTAAAAAAATTCCGATGCGTTCAAGTTCAACTTTATTAGAATTCTGCAATTCTTCCCAAAGACTGATTTGTTCACAAAATTCTATTCAATTTTAATCTTTCATTAAAAAAAAATTGGAAAATTTCTAATCAAAGCGTTAACTAATCAAATACGTAAAATTTGAGTAATTAAAATAACAAGGAACTTTAGTACATTATAAGAACTTTAAGCAGAAGGCACATGAATATAAATGTAAACTGGTTTGTGGTTGATTTGTGATGATTACATATTTGTTACAAAATTTCGAAAGCACAAAGTCTTCGCTTTAATTTCATCCATTACTCTTTTGTTTTATCTCTGACGGTTAAGGAGTTATTGCTCTTTAAGTCATGATGGCTCTCCATGGTAGCTCCTCTGAGAATTATGTTCCAAAAATCACTCGATAGTGGTTGTTTCCCGCAGCTATGGAAAAATTCTTTTATCGTACCAGTCCAAAAAAAAAAAAAAAAGTAGTAAAAATGAAATTTCTAACTATAAGCACATATAAGTAAATATATAGATAACGAATCGAATAGGAAAATTGAAAACCAGAACTAACAAACATGTTGTGAGTTACTTAAAAAAATTTGCAACGTCTCGCTGGAAAATAAAATCGCCGATGCCTCGACCTGATGTAGGAAGGCCTCAATTCTTTCTCAGAAATTGACTGCATTTTCTTAGAAATTAACTGAAAATTTTGTTCCTTCGAAGCATTATTTGAGGCTGCCAACGGTAGAAGAAATGAATGCATTTTCATTATTGGCAATTGGAGGCCGACAAAGACACAAACGAAAGTATTATCTGAAAATAACTCCAATCGGCCACCAAAATGAATAAAATTGTATCGAAACATATTCTGTAAATTTCTAAAAAGGCTAGTATTGTTCTCAGACCAATTCTTATGATACCCGAGATGAATGCCCGTTTGAATTTCGTATGGTCACCCATCTGTGCAAGTTTGATTTTTGAACAGGTTTTTAAATATATCTCTAGAACGGTTCGCCGAACAGCAAAAGTGATTATAACATTTTTTTTGGGATTTCATATACTGAAGAACATTTCAGTACATCAAAACCGTCCAGGACTGATCGTTTTCACAGGATACGTAAAAATTCTAAACTTTTATATGGCAACACTAAGAAGGGGTTGCCTGATTTATTCCATTTTTGAAATTATATTTAATCTTTCTATGACAGCACTATGTATAAAATTTCAACGTTCTACGTTGACGAGTTTTCAGGCAGTGTCCAAATATGTAGTCAAAAATGAAATTTTTGTTTGGCAACTCCACGGAGTTACCCGATTAGTCCAATTTTCGAACTTTACTTTTCGTTTTTTTCAGATTTCATTTAGGGTATAAAAAGTTTGCAGTCCACTACGCTCATAAAAATCATTGTCGGCCTCCTAAAATGCGTTTAAATTCTAAGAAAAAATTTCCAATAAATTTTTAAGAAAATATTGAAAGCTTCCTGGATCAGGTCGAGGCATAGTTGGTTTTATAGTGGAGCGAGGGATTGCTGTCAGCCTCGACCAATGCAATGCATAAATTTCGAAGATAAATTGTGACTTTCCGTTCATAGTGTCGAGGTATCATTGATTTATATTGGAGCGAGGCATTGTAGGCTTACGCTTTCTGTATATGATTAAAGCATATCTGCCTTGCTTTGGTAAAAGATAGAAACTTGGGTGTGTGCCTAAACATTAGGAAAATCTTTTGTTGATAACAAAATTTCTTAGCTACAATTTTCGTCGTAGCTAACTAACTTGGTTTCATTTTTCTGATATGCGTTCTTCATCTGTATATTTACTTATTTGGGCTATAAGCTTATTGCAAAATTATCTAGCATGAATAAATTATTCAAATCAATCACTTACTCTCAGTAAGAATTTGATCATTTCAAACCATCATGGGTTTATTTCGGGCTCTTATACAACCACTAACACTAGTTGGAATCTGTCTCAGACAGGGGCGCACCGAGAGGGGGGATGAACGGGACCGGTCCTCCTCCAGAATATCAGTTTTCTGATCATAATTTACAAAATACGTATAAAATTTGGTCTGTATATTATTACAAAATCCGATAAAATAAAATAAAACCTTTTAATCTACAATAGCAGTCCTTAAGTGCTCAGATGGGTGCAGGACGCGACTTTAGATCCCTATTTTCCCGACTCATTAGGACTTGGGACACCCCCCCCCCGAAAGCCAAATCCTGGGTGCGTTACTGATCTCAGATACCATTGGCGGGTTTCCAGAATGTAGTTATACAAACTTTATAAAGTCTTCAAGAAGTTATCTCACTCCGTGATTCTGTTTAAAATGGAAAAGTATGGGCTTTCCACAATATTTCTAAAATTGTCCGAGTTTTATTTAGATAACTGAATAAACCAAATTTTATTCCACCATTCCATCTCTGGATTCTTGAATCATCTGGTGTTCCTCAAGGTAGTCACTTAGGACTGTTGGTCTTTATTTTTTCTATGGGTGACATTGTCCCTATTGTGAAGGACTGCAAAGTTTTTATTTATGCTGACGACGTTAAGATTTTCATTCAGATTAAATCTGTTAACGATTGTCAACAGTTACAGAGTGACGTTCGTAAATTTTACGTTTGGTGCAAGAGCAATAATTTGGAACTCAATATGGAAAATGTGAGGTTATGACTTACTCACTTATGATTATCGGCTCTCGGATTTCTCGATTCACTGTGAGGGCTCTGTCTGTTATTTGGGTGTCAAATATGATCAAAGATTGAATTTTATCTGCTACATAAACTTAATGGTATCAAAGAGTGGTTCTATTCTCGGATTTATAAAACATTGGTGCCGAGAGTACTCGAATTCCACCATAAAATTGCGTTTGTACATATCCTTTATGAGCATCGCTTAAAGCTTGTATATATGCACTTGTTTGAGAAACGTCGCATGGTTTTCAATGTAAGTTTTGTGCGTCAACTCTTAAACGTGAATATTGGTTCTCCGTTGTTACTTAACACAATCTCATTCTGTGATAGTAAACACAATTTGAGAAGGCTACCTCTATTGCATATTAATAGACTAATATTAACACCGTTGACCATTTATTTATTAAATGTGTCACTACAGCGAGTTTGTGGTAAGTACCAACTGATAGTCGATATCAAACGGGAGTTTACTCATAAGATCACAAAAGGAAGAGTTCACCAAATTTTACATAAAGTTAAAAACCGCAAATACCAAAGTTGCTTGGCTAAGCCTAGACTTTTGCTACGTCATAAGACAGCACGGCTAAATTTTTTCAGTGAAGAGTGGCAATTTATTTTCTTCAGTGATGAACAGAAATATTGTTTAGATAGGCCAAAAGATGGCTGTGAAAAGTATTCTTAGAATTTTCAAGGAGGATCACTTATGACATAGGATGCATTCCGCGCATCGAGAGAAGCCAATCTACTTTGCTTATCATAAAATGGATGTACAACTTTATGTGGACTTATTCGACAATATGTTGGTAGAGTATCCTGAAAATACCTAAACTTGGGCATACCAGCAGGACAATGCACGGTACACTAAGAACTTCTTTGAGTCTAGAAAAATACTGTTATTGCAGTGGCCTACTGTCAGGCGACAATTTAATATCTTGCAGGATCCAAAAAAAACTTTTTTGTATTTATTTTTTCCCTTATCAATATGTTAAACTCCCACTTTATTTTAACTATGATCATTTAATTATTTCCTTCGGAGTTAGTAAAACGACGGTTTTGAAAACAATTTAATAAACGGTAAAAAAAGGAAGAATAGTTTTTTATTTCCTATTTTACCAACTAATTTCAAAATATATTATTTTTGTGTTGCAGGAAATTGATAATATTGGCATGTACATAGGTATTAAAAGGCTTTTCGCAGGATTATTTTATAAAGTGTTTGTAACTTTACATATCTAGATTTCCCTCTAACTATACTTCATATGACTTAACTTGTTGATTGGGTTATTAAAAAAAAAAAAGCACATGTTATAGATCTGTAAACATCTCCCAATTTATGCTCGATAAAAAGTTGTAAGCCTTGATAGTAGCTTTTTTTTACGTTTCAAATTAACCTGTGAACTTAATCATCTCAAAGGTATCTCGCTTTTATTATCCATTCAAAGGGATATATTTATTGGAAGGACGTGTTCAGCCCTTTCGGTAATGACATTTTGCACTTTGGGAATTGATAATATGTCATGTATCCTTGTAGAGAACAATTTTCGTTTCTCGACATCTTGAATTTTTCTTTTTCGTTCCACTTTTTAAATTGCCTTTCCGAGTGTATATTTTATCAAAGATACACGTAAAAATATCAAGCTATCAATTTGATCCCTTTGCTCTTTTCGCTTGTACATGTCTCCGTTCCTTGATAAGCAAATAAAACGAATTTCCTTGGAATGTTTGTCTCGATGAGTGTATCACTACATAATTTATTTGTGTGGATGTTTTATAAGATTTGTCGTTTTCATGTTGTTTTTTGACTCTGTTTTTTATTAAAAGGATATAAACCAAAACAGCTTTCCTGGGAGTAGTCTTTTTTTGTTTCTTTTGTATCCTTTAAGCTCTAACAGAGGGCACTATACCTACAATACAAAGTTGACTGGCAAGGGTAACTGCTGGATAATGCTCAGATTGAAGTAGAAAATGAAACCAGGAACAGAGATGAAGATGAGGATTTCAAGAAAATATAATAGAACTTCTTTAATACGGTTTTAAAGTGAAATTATCAGCATCAACATAAATGTTATATCATTATGGAGCAACATAGATGTTGTGATACGTGATATCTGTATCACAACATCTATGTTGCTCCATAATAAATTTTTTTTTATCTTCTAAACAATTTAGTACAATCAGTTAGTATGAGTACGAAAATGTATCTCCGAAATTAAGGCAATTAGAAGTGATTGCAGCAGGTAGTAGATGTTTTTCCTTTTGGGATTTTTATCAAAACAACGTTTTTTAAACTGACGTACAAGATATCTCAAGAACTGTTTAAGGATTTATTTCTTGTTTGCACAATCTACGTAATAAAAAATTATTTATTCATTCATTCAACTGATTAACCAATTTTGATAAAATTTAAACTACTTTTTCTTTATAGTATTATATATCAGATATAAGCGCAAAATTATTATAATAAATACCAAATTTTACACCTTACTTATTTTTCACCAGAGATGATTTATATATAGGTATAATGTGTGTATGTACTAATATATGCATATGCCCCTACTAACTAGAAATATCTATGTATATATTCCACAACTTTTTTCTTTCCTTATGATTTTTTTTTTGATCTATAAACTACAGTATCGACTGTACTTGATGAGTTACAAATCCATTTCTAAATCTATATATAAAAAGGACTCTTAAAAAATTTCACGAGTGCACCCCTGAACTTTTATCTACGCCTATGTAGGTATATAACCTTTGCATCGAATACCAGTATTTTTTACTGAAAAAAATCAATGTGATAAGTGTGTGCAATTTAATTATGCAAAGTAACGATGTAGTTTATCTGCAGCTGTGCTCTTCAAAATGTTGTTACGTGCAATATAAAAGGAGAAGGGACACCTATTGGAAATGTACGCATATAAACGACTTTAGATTCAGAGAGGAAAAGCGACATCTGTTGGTTCGGACAGTAAACAACTTTAGACTCGGTGAATTGAAGTTTCTAGGATGGAGTCTTCGGGAAGATTCTGGGGAAATACAACATTTTCAGCGCCAGAGGCGAATTTCGCCTTTGAAAGTGCAGTGAATGTAAGTAGAAATTTAAACAGGCGAAAGTGTTTTAACTGGATTGCGACAATTTGTAGTACATTGCTAGTGATAATTAAAATAGAGTTGTTTTTGAGTTTCTAACAATAATCAGTGAAGTCTAATAAAGAGAACTTGTGAATTATTTTCGAAATATTGCGTTTTTGAATATTGAAAAGAAAACCAAGAAGCTTTACCAAAGTGGCGAACGTCTCTAATTTTTATTATAAATGGAAATACTATGTTTAAAATTTAACAGTATTCGGGATTGCAGATTAGGTAAAATAAAATGTTAGAATAAAGAATCTATAAATTAGAGCTGGATATCATTTAGGCTCGTCCTTAATATTAATGAAGTGATTCACAGTAGGTATCTGATGTCCAACTTCTCAGACTCTTACACATCTTGCATGTCTTTAGATTTTCAACTGTTATTTACTGATGTCGGCTCCTCAAACCTGAAAGCGAGAGAACAAACAACCAAAAATAGATTCATAGGAAACACAATTTTATCAAAAAATTACCTAGTGTTTATTCAAAGGATCCGGAGAAAATTTTTGTAGTTTTAGACAGAGGTGTAAAGGCATTTTGTACTGGTTAATGTTCTCAAACAGTAAACTTTCATGTAGGATAGCCAGAAAAATTTGTAAGTCGGCTAATTGAATTTTTTACACAGAATGCACTAGCCTGAAACAGTGGAACTTTGACTTTGAAGTTTGACAACTACAGCAGTCAATATGAGTATTCCGCGCAAGTGTAACAACTTGAAGAGATAAAATGTACTAGAATCAGAAATGGACACAACTGGTGGAACGAAACAGCAGCACCATTTGCACGGTAGTATTATTATGTTTTTAGTATTATTCATAAATAATTATAAACAAACAAAAGTAGAGTGAAAAATATCATTAGTTGTTACCATATTTTATTTCGTTAGCGAAATTGAATTTTATTCAAAATGTTTTCATAAGATGATTATATAGCAAAGATGGGTTATGACTTCATAAAAAAGGTAACACTTCGAAAGAATGTGAGGAGATGCAGTTGCTATGTTAAGCTATTCTAACTATGCTATTATTGTTGTCATGGGCGTCTGAATACCGTTCTTTAATGCCATGTGCAAACGATAGTTACATATCCAGAAACCAGAATAGAACTTGACTCGGAAGAATAAAACCAAATCCACAGACCTTTGCTAATATTAACATAGTCTGTTCTAGGAAGCCGAAACTCCCCAAAATCATAACCAGTAGCGAAGATACTCACTTCGCTTCCACAGGAAAGGTACGAGGCCCTTGCAACCTTTTTCCAGAACACCTTCAAAGGCAACTGAAGCCTCAGAGACCCAACCTTCTCTTTTGAAGTCGAAAGGTGTGTTAGTACCTTTATTAGTGCTAACGAATCCATATCACAAATCTTTTTCGCTGTGGATAACCCAGCAATGTACCCAGAAGATCAAGACAAATTCACAAACTCCAGCTCTAACTAAGACAAAAATAGCAAAAAATTGAACGGCCTAGATAAAATTTCAAATTCAATTATCAAAAAGCTACCTCCCATAGCACTCGATTTCCTTGCAACCATTTTTAAAAATTGTATAAATAACTGTTACTTCCCGGAAAAATAGAAAATCTCACGAATTTTTCCCATCCCGAAAAAATCTTCGTCTAGAGACGTCAAGTAATTTAGACTAATCTCAAATTTAGGAAAGCTGTTTGACAAAGTTATTCAGCAACAAATAATAATTACGTGTGAAGAAAAGTACATCCACCAAGATTCTCAATTCGGTCTCAAACCTGAACATCATACATTCCTCCCTTTACTAAAATTCCATATGGATGCTACTAGAGCTATGAACAAAAACCAATGCATGCAATGCAATGATTGCTTCCTAGACGTCGAAAAAACTTTCGATTCAGTTTGACGGCAGGACTAATATTCAAATTAAACAAATTCGGCTTTCCTCCACACCTAAACAGACTCATCCACATTTTCTTCACTTCTAGCAAGTTCTATCTGAAACTGGATGATCACAAATCTTCGCTCACAACAATTGCAGCGGGAGTCCCACAGGGCTCCAAATTGAGCCCAATACTCTTAGATCTCTACTCCTCACACCAACCATAAAATGAAAGCGGCACAACGCTCCTCTTCGCCGGCCGATAATTCCCTCACATACGCCAATCTCGTTGCCCGTACTTTTCGGAAACCTAGCACTGGGCGAAACCGCCAAGTCGCTAAATCGAAAAGAATTACGGTCGTGTACAAGGGGGGAATAATTAAACCCACACAAACAGCGAAATGTATAGCCATGCTAAAGCAACCATTAGAAAAGCTAATTTCGCATACATTCTTATAAGCCTTATAATGTCAGGGACGGACTCACAACCGAGACAAAACTACTAATGTACAAGCAACTATTAAGGCCTATCATAACTAATTGCTTACCCATATGGCACACAATTTCCCCCACTTATATGGACGGTCTTAGCAAGCTCGAAAGGAAGATTCATCGAGCTTGTACAGGACTCCATAGAAGAGCCAACGGAAAATACTATCGCAACGAAGTATTGTACGTGGCAGCCAATATAACTCCTATCAAAGAGGAGTCGAGAAAATCCCTATCCACTCAAACCCACTCATAAACAACTTGCCACCGGATCTTTTAATACTGCCAAATCTCTAATACCTGTCACCTTTGCTCTTGGCTCAGTCGGATGCTAGAAACATCTACCTCCACGAAGGTAGAATAAGTTTCTATGACACTAACTGGGATTAATACAGGGGTAATCCCAAATAAACCCCTCAAGAACCCGGGAGTATCTCTGATAAAACTTGCGAGTATAGGAACTTTCCAGTCCTTAACTTCCTAAAGATCCCAAAATATTTGCAATCCTTAGTCCCTCCCTGTCCCTCTTAAATGTAATAACAAATTCTTGCGAGAAATTCCTTTATTACAGCTGATGTGGCGCAGCAGCTGTAGGAAGGAGAACCAACAACAACGCGAGAAGTGATCAAAAATCAAAACAAGGATCAAACAGAAGAAAAGAGAAGACATGGAATCGAACGGAGGGCCAAAGATAAGCCCCAACGCCCTAAACAAGACAATCCGAACCGAAGGATGTGAAAAATCATCAAAATAAATCCAAAGAAGGAAGACAAAGAAGCATTCAACTTGGTAAATTATATTTATGATCCTAAATCCTTTTTTTTATTAATAAACTGCACTTTATTTTTGATTGACAATTAGAACAGAAGTTCTTATTCTGGGTGTCTACTAGAATAATGACTTTAGTATATTCTTACTGTGGGTATCGACTCTAGCACGAATACTTTAGTACTAACAAAATCAAACACTTTGTTTTAGTTACGGATTGAAATTAAAGATTCTTACTCTTAGCAACTAACACAAAGATTCTTATTGCGGGTCCTGACTGTAATAAGAATATTCTGAATACTAACAGCTTAACACATTGTTTTGGTTGCGGATTGAGATTAAAATTTTTTTTCTGGGTATCAACTAGAATAAGGACTATATTGTCGATAGCAACGAAAATAAAGATTCTTATGGTGGGTATCGATTACTATAAGAATCATTATCAAAAGACTTTATTGTGGTTATTGACTGCCATAAAGACATCCCAATTTTCAACTGAACGAAATAGAAAAGCAATTGAATCAAGTACCAAATGTCGAGCTGGTAAGTGCAAGTCAAATTGTAACAAATTTTCGATACTTTTAATAATTATACATTTTCCGTTTATAGAATTTGGTTTTGATATTATTTTTGAAAATATAAATAATTACGTATTCTATAGGAATTAAGTGATAGTATTTATTTGAACTAAACGGTTAATTTAAGTGTAGTCGTGAAATCCAAGAAAATAAGCCACTAAGTTTATTGCAGTTATAATTGTCAACGTTTTATTCATTTATTGCGTGTTCGGTTTGACTACTGGCAGGTCTATGTCATAACAACAAAACAATAGGTCTGTAAGTTTTTACCCAGGCTTCAAAGTTTTTACACAGACTCGAAAGTTTTTTACCCATTATGTGTATGTTAACTTCTCGGACCAGAAAAATTTTACATTTGAATGCATTTCCCCTCCTGAACAAAAGTTAACATTTTTACACAGGGTAAAGTGGATGAGTGAGTTCATTCTTTTCTTCCATTTGTCATTTGAAATAATTCTTTCAGTTGTCAGTGCGGTTTTTTAAAAAATAAAATAAGTAAAATGAAAAAGTCTAATTTTATTAAAATAAATAAATAAATAAAATAAAATAAGTCCGATTTTATTAAAAAATTATAAATTAATAAAAAAAATTAATCTTTATTTTTGACAGCTGACAAATTTACGTCGATTTACCCAGGCTTTACTCATAAGTTGTCTGTTAACTTTTATCATTCTCATGTAGAATTGTACCCTCTACCGAAAGAAAGTTTTTACTTGATTTTTACTCAGGCTTTTTTATACAGACCTAATATATTGCAGTTTACGGACTGAGAATTTTAATAGTCGTAAAGGTAATGACATTGCCTTGGACTTAATAAGAAAAATAAATAAACAAATTATTAAAGATTTGCCAAATATAAAACATATTATTTTATATGGTCGGATTCTTGTATTCAAAAGAGCAAAAATATGATAATACCCCTGATATTAATGAAATTTCAGAGAGAAAACCAATCTGCTCTAACAATAACGCAAAATTTTTCTGAAGAAGGACATCCCATAGAGACGCGTTATTTCGGCGCTAGGGGGGATTTAATATTTTTAGTACTTCTTCTACTTTACACCCCGTCACTTCCTTGGTCTACACCCTATCAAGGTGAGATTCATCTCAGATGACTGCAAATCGTCTAAGGATGAATTTTTTTCAAATTCTAACAATTTTCCCCGCCAAAATGCATGATAACTATACAGTTTTTGTAAAAGATTTCGAAACCTGGTAGTGTTACCTTTAATTTGACTATGCACATGTACCTACCAATATGGAACCGTTTTTTTAGATAAACCTATTTTTAGATGCATAGTTTCATTAATTTTGCTGATTTCTCCAGGAATTGTATAAAATTAGGCGCGATTTTTATCGTCAGGGGAAAAATTAATGAAATAATGAATCATAAAAACTAGCTTAGCTCAAAAACCTTTGCACTTAGGTAGGCATATGCCTAAAGTCAAATTAGAGATAATATTCCGGGTTTCTAAATCTTGTAATAAAATTGTATAGTTATCATGCATTTTGGCGGGGAAAATCGTAAAAATTTGAAAAAAATTAGAATTTGTTTTTAATTTTTTTACTTTGACGTCTTACAACTTCCGATGACTGATTGGGCATTCATATGGCATTCTTCATCACCTTGATATGGTGTATACGAAGAAAGTTACAGGGTATAAAGTGGAAGAAGTACTAAAAATCTTATACCCCTACCACCAAAACGACGCGTCTTACCTCCCTCCCCCTCCCAACCTTAACATTTTTTGAATGCCACCACCTCGGCTATCATACATTGAATTATTTCCACCAATTATAGAACACCCTGTATATTTATATTTCTCTGTTAATTTTACCACTTACTCATGTATCTAGTGTTAAGGAGCAGTGAAGTAACTAGATCAACTCTGCACTGGGTGCAAGCCTTAGGAGTGGAAATTCTTAAATGGATAAGAAAAACCAACATTTATATTCATTCGAATTAATGTGTAACGCGCCCTTTATTGAATAGAGCAGCCACGCGTCTTTGCAAAAAACACGTGACATGAGCGTTGAAAAGATACGTCATGCTTCTTACACTTCCACTTTTCTAATCAACTAATCAGACATGTGGTTTCGGTTTGTGAATTTTTAAATATGTATTACCATTATGTCTTCAGCTAAGTAGTAATAAGTAGTAGTGGTAATTAGTAAGTAGTAAATACCTATTATGATTTTGTAAAATTGCCATACTCTTAGCGAAAGTACCTTTACCTGAAAGAGTATAAGTCATTAAATACAGCTCTACTACTGAACAATTTTGCTGCAAACTCAGATTGCAGTTTTTCTGATCCATAACGACCACCTCGTAAAAAGGTAACAAATTTCAAAGGTTTTGGTTACATGGACATGGACAATATAAGAACCGAAGCGTACAACATACTACATACATCATATCATAGATGGCACAAGAACTAGATGTCGCATGCAGTACCAAAAAAGTATACAAAAATTATATGGCTGGGTGGTCCATTCCGGAATGAACCAGAAAGTTCTACCAAATGTTTACAAAACTGCTATTATAAAAACATTTGCTTTCGGCACGTTCCAAACCATGTTATGGTCCAATTCAGAATTCTTTACCCATTTCATAATCTGTATACTCTGCACAAGTATGTAATTTGACATCTAGTTCTTCTGCTATCTACGATCATATTCAACGATAAAAAACTTGGTATTTAGAATTTACAAATTCTAGTCGAAATGAAATTTCAAAGTGCAAAAATCGTCCCAAGTAACATTAGAGGTTGAATTTCCGATCATGGAAGGCCGATCGACTTATTTTGGTTAAAATTTCGTAAACCAGACTTAAGAATTTAACCTCAAAGGCCACTAAGCCTTTAGGTAAATTAGGAAGGAAATTTTAATTAATAATTCCATAAATTAGGCCTTGAAAGTAATTTTGACTTTGTAGTTAATTATTAGGGAAAAATAGGCAAATAAATATGTAAAACTTCCTAAATCTGAGGTGAATTTCCTTACATTTTGCCTAAATTTTACTTAACTTTGAGGTTAAATTTAAGGAAATGTATGGACTTTGTTCTTGTATCTATTCCAAAGTTAAAGGCAATATAACGTAAATATTCCCTAACTTATTTCCTATTTGATTGTGTTCGCCCCTTAAGGTCTGATTTCCCAAAAAAGTTAACCTCAAGGTAAATTGGACTAAACGGGCACATTTAGTGAAATCCCTAATAGTTGATATTACGTAATAATACAACCAAAATTTATAGTTCATTTAATTTTGTATCATTAGAATTAATGAACTGCTCCTTCCATTGAATAGCTTCATCAAAATTGCAAATAGTGGTCCATTTTACGACACAGGCTCCGGAATACAATTTGCATCTTTTCTCAAAGAGACTACACTTGATTTGGCCCAATACACTTGATTATTTGCCTCCCAATCATGCGTAATATACGCATATTCAACTGCGTTTGCATCATGCACATTTTAAGAATTCTTGTATCCAAATGATTATGCTAATGATATCATTTAATATCTTTAAGATGTAAGTAAATCAATTCAATTCTTTCAATTGTCAAATCTCTTTTATTTAAGGCGAAATTCCATAATTTAGGCTAAATACTATTTTAAATATTTTAAAATCTTTAAAGCTATTCTTTTTTAAATATTCAATATTTTTAAATCGCGTTTGTGTTTTTTGAAAAACTTTGCATATTTATCAATAAAATTTTTCTGATTTTAAGATGAGCGGTTAGAAGCTAAAAGAATTAATTTTGAAAATGAACAATAATTTCTTTATTAAAACAACATTTCTCATAATCATTCAATTAGAGTTGTATGCCTTATTCATCAGATTTACATTACCTACTAGGGAAAATATATACAAACAATTCTTATAAAATCAAATTCCTTCTACATTAACACAGACCTTAACATAAGTTAAACTAGGTAGAAAATAGGTCAAAATTTACGTAAATTCGATATGAAATTTACGTTAAATTTACCAATTCAAAGCAATGTGTCCTCTGCCTTATAGCGAAATATTCCCTAATTTCCCTAATATTTACGTCGATACGACGACCTTTCATTTTCTAATTACGTAAATCGGACGTAAATATTAGGTAATCTCAACTCAACCACAATTAGTCGCTGCCCTAACTTACGTCGAATAGACGTAAATTCGACCTGAAAAAGAGGGGAAATGTTGCTTCGGTTTGTATCCGGAAAACAAGATATATCATCTCTTTTGGCCCAAGTCAACCAAAGCCTTAGAGTTGTTAGCATAATGGGAAAATACAAATCAGAATTAAAGCCCAAATGAAATCTTTTAAGAATGAAAACATCTTTTAATATTCTCCATTGATTCAAAATGGATTACGTTAATAATAGCAACAAATGTTAACAACAAACTATTAACGAAGTTAAAACTGACAGATAACACTGTAGAGCTCCCATACAGCTTACTTTGGGTATACAGTGAGTTTGAAAACTCATATCTGAAAAACGAAGCCGAACACCATCGCAAGTTTTTGCAAATATGTAGATGAGGTTTCTAGCTTAAAAATGAAAAAATAAAAAAAAAGTGCTAGAAGTCCTCACTAGTGAATAATACTACTTAAAAACATACTAAAAAAATACTATTATTAACAACAACAAATTTTGTTCGGTACTGATACATTTTTTTTATAAACAAGTGAAAAAGCTAGAATTGGTGCAAAACCAATTCTTATGATACCCTAGATGAATGCCAGTATGAAATTTCCTATGGTCACCCATTTGAGCAATTTGATTTTTTGCATTGCTTTCTCGCATTTCTTATTCTGAAGAGGTTTTTAGTACAATAAAAATGTCTAGGTCTGATCGTTTTCAAAGTATATGTAAAAATTTATATGGCAACACCAAGAATGAGTTGCCCGCTTTAGTACATTTTTGAAATTTTATTTGCTATTACTATGAAAACACAATGTATGAAATTTCAGCTCTCTATGTGGACGTGTTCTCAGGTAGTGTCCAAATATATAGTGGAAAACGAAATTTTTGTATGGTAACCCCACGAAGGAGTTGCCCGATTTGTTTCATTTTGGAACTTAATTTTACTTTTTTTTTTAATGTCCGTGTACAAAATTTCAGCTTTCTAAGTAAACGCGTTCACGAGTTATCGTGCGCACGGAGAGACGGACATGCAAAAATCAAAATAACTTTTAATTTTATGCGGGGGTCATTTTGCTCTACCATCATTATTTCTGTGCGTTACAAACGGAATGACAAACTTAGTATACCCTATAGATATCATCTAGGGTATAAAAACATAAAGCATTGAGCTTCATCTAGCATTTGAATCAGAAATATCGGTTTCTCCGTTCTCGAGGTATGATTTTTTTTAAAATGACGTTTCATCGTACAATCACGAAAATTCTAAACCTCCTACCGGGGGGATGGGGCGTGGTAGTAGAAACAAAAAATTTGGGTGAGGTATTGTGGTATTCCCTACAAACTGTGAAAGTTTCGTCCAAATCATAGATAGTCGGGCTCGCTCTAAAGTGATCGGTTTTGTGTGGAATGGCCGATAAAGGTTGGAAACCCCTGGCGATAAATTGCTCATATTTTTAGGGTTTCAATGTAATTTAACCTAAAATACGAAAATATATTTTGTGAATTTTATTTCTTTCTAAATGTTGAGTTTTTAATGCTTTAGCTACTTGGGCATAACGAATTTACAGTACCTGCATAGAAAATTTTTTTTTGGGTTATTAGGTTAGTTGTGAAATATTGATAGAAATCACTATTTCAATCTTTATTAAAATGGGTAAATGGTTTAAAAGTTATTTTCAAATTGCGAAAGCTATCTAAGAATTCAACAATAACTCAATCCTGAGACGTATATGCTAAAAAAAAATAACTCAGTAATAAAAGGGTTAAAAGTGTCCGTCCTCTCGATAACTCCCGAACGCCTTTACTTAAGGGACTACATCAAGCAACCCCTTCTTGATATTGCCATACAAAATTTAGGTTCTTTACGTGTAGGTACTGTGAAAAGGTATGGGGATGTTTTTATTGTAAATATACTGAAAAGTTCTTCAGAATATGAACACTTATGAAATTCGTTTCATTTTTACTACTTTAACATACATAAATTCACAAATTACAAACCGACACTAATCTAGCTGAATTGGTCTTTGACTAATTCTAACTTTTTGCCATGTTTTTTATGAAATTTATAAAAAAAAAACTGGAAATAGCTGCTATCCTAAAAAAAAACACTTTCTGTTGACATAAAATAGTTTTGTTGACTAACTTATGATAAACAGCGACCCTAAATATGCCAATATAAGGTAACAACATACTAATACAATAGAATATTTTAATGTTATAATGCAGTGTAGAAGGGAATATCACATCTCACTACATTTTATAGCTGGAGTCCTGGAGAATAAAATTTTAAAAACTGAAAACGACAGGGACACATTGCAAATGTTCGACGATATATAGGTAAAGACAAGGCAATGTGAAACTAACATTACTGGAAAATAAAACGTTGTCCAATCCAATCCAGAAGTGAACCCACTTAGTAGTGTATTTCTATGAACCTAGTCAGTCCGTAATATACATGTCAGTGGTTATGTCATCAAGTCGAGGCATCGTCGAATTTATATTCGAGCGAGACGTTACTGGGAAGTTGCGCTAGAGATTGTGTTTGCTTTTCTACGAAGAGTTAAATATTTGTAGGTACTTAATAGACTCAGAAATACATAAGTAAAATTCTTGGTTCTTAAGTACAAAACTAAATCTTAAGTACAAGTAAATAGAAGCAAGTACTTGTTCAAGTACTAAGTAGGGGCATTTAAAAAGAATTGAGTAATAAGTTTTAAGTAACGAAATTGTACTTTAAGGAGCACCTAAGTCTTTTTTTACTTGTGTATTGCCAAGCTCTGGTTACACCTTGGGTGCAGAGAGTGATAAGTCATCTTGAAACTTAGATTTCGGGCTTCGTAAATCCAATATGTAAATTTGGTATCGATGAAATATTTTTTGATAAAATTAGTAGTTACATAAAAAAACGAGTTAAGATTCCGAAATTTTTGTTTTGTTGAGCCATAACTTCAAAACGTAGAGGAGGAGGGGAAAAATTATAGACAATTGGAAGGGTCCAATGATTATCAATAAAAAAAAATTCAAATCAGCATAAGTGTAACGTTCAGAAGTTTTATGGTGATTTATGAAAACATACGAAAATATCTTTAAGTCCCGTCATCTAGAAAATCGTTAGGATTTCAATTACGTCTAAATATGACCTATCCATAGCTTTCGGGTTTCAGACCATTTACAGGACATGTTTTCGAAAGCCATTTTGGAGAAAACCGAAAAGTATCGGGTTTAATTTTGATGATATTGATGAAGACTTTGCACAGCAATTGTGGGCTATAATCCTTGTTGCGCTTGGTGACTGTGACTATTCAACTTTATTATTGACGATATTGATAACGTAGTTATTTTTGTGCTTATTTATATGATTCCTTTTTTATTTTTGCTAGGTGGAACAACGTTCGGAATTGTTTTCCAATATTTCATTCCTTCGACAATGAATTTGGTGATTGAAAACATGAAGGAACATTTATGCCGTCTCATTGGAATACAGATAATCAGACATATCACACATTTCCCCTGATTGTAGTGTGCTCCAATCAGATTTTGACCAATCGTTTTGATACAGCTCGACCTCTAATCGGCGTATTGAATGTAAATTACAAGAAGTATTGTTGCATACGAGTTGGTTGGGACTCGGCTATTTTTATAAAGCCCTGCAATGCGGTGGTATTACAGCGCTATGCTATAAGAATGGTGGGATTACGAGCATCAGTACTTCTTCACTAACTTGTATGTGCTCTGAGTCGACAGTCGGATAGTTCTCAAATATTTTTATATGGCAACCCTACGAAGGACTTGCCCGGTTTGCCCGATTTTCGAACTTAAATTTACTGCTTTGCAAAATTTCAGCTATCTAAGTACACGCGTTCTTGTGTTGTCGTAGCAACAGACAGGACTGACAAAAGGGCGGACAGACAGACGGACATGCAAAAATCAAAGTAACTTTTAATATTATACTATGTATCATCATTTCTGTGAGTTGCAAACAGAATGGCAAGTTTAGTGTACTCCTATCATCTAGGGTACAAAAAAATCATGGCAGTCAGAGAAGCAAAGTGTAAAGTGCTACAGTGATCTAAGAGCGTAGCAATAAAAGAAGTTTTTATAAAAAAGAACAAGATGGATGAAAAAACTGGAAATGTATGTACATCACAAGTTTTGGGGCCCTGTTGTTGAGGTTATCGGTAGAGGAACACATCGATTTCGTGATAATTGTAAAAGTATATATCAGAGAACTGATCTACAAGAACTTCAAAAAAATGTTTTACGATGTTTAATTTACAGCGAGTTTCAATAAAGTATGCACAAACAATATTGACAATTATAAACTTTCGACATCCGTACCTTTAGTTATTACGAATTGTTTGTAAACAACTATTCTTAGTTTACAAAAACTAATTATTTTAAAAGAAAAATTCACTCACCCTCAAATTGTACAGACTGCACCTGAAAAAAAGTGATATCAATAAAATTTAAAAAGAAATTAAATTTTCAAACAAATGCCCTTTTTCTTAAAATTGCATATTATCAATAACTACTAAATTGGCGAAAGTCGGGTTAAAAAGATTCTCTTAAGATATTTTATAAAAAAAAATTAGACGTGTGCGTTGTATGCCCTCTACACGCGGTCTTGTTTATTTATTTTCGACAGTCGATCCTTTGTCCTATACGTACATAAGTGTGAGTTGTTTATATTTAGTGGTTCGCTACAGTAGCCTTGATTCTCCATATACATGCTTCAGGTAAAGTCGAGAGAACAAGGGGCCTTGTAGTGGCCTACGTTCTAGGGTGCCCCCACCCGGGGGGAGACTCAACCTCTTTTCAATCCAAGTGAGGAGAAAAGTTATTTATACGTTTTGTCATTTACATAAATAGACGTATACATAAGGAAGCCAAAAAACTTAAATAGGAGCTGCAAAATATATCACGACCAGCAATGGCGAAACTAAATCTGGGTTTTTTGGATTAAAGAAACCACATTTTCAATTAAACGATTCTGAAACAATACTGACTGGTGAAAATGTATGTGCTAGCAAAAGAATTCTGGCAATCGAATTTCAATAGAAGATTTTGAATGGAGATCCCACGAATCACTTATATTGTCGGAAAGCAAGCGACTTTATTAATGAAAAACTCAGCATTTCGCAAATGAAAATTCTATTGCAAAATTAATAGAAAAAATTGTTATGAAGTTCGATTATTATTGCAATTGTCAACCCATAAGAAAAGAAAGAAGAAGATGATTCACAAAAACATAGAGTGTGCGTAAATAAATATTAAGAAATTTTCTTTTTGAAAAAGGGAGGGACTTGTAAAATTTAGTTAGAGTATAATATCCAAGGTTATTAGTCGACATTTTTTATTATGTCCTGACAAATCAGAACAGAGATGTAGACATAGATATTCAGATGGATACCACATACATATGGACTGTATAAAATAGAATGGATAGGATACAGATTGAGGCGCTAACGACTACGGAGATTGAGCGAAGATTGACGGAGCTGGGCCAAGAAGTAGGAGGAAATAAGGACGAGTTTGTTTTACGTTTGGCTTCTGTCATTGGCGGCGATGAAGTTGAACTGAAAGATAGTGAAGAGTATAGAAATGTCGACGATAGAATCGAAAAACTGGCGCAGGAGGTGAAGAAAATGCTGGAAAAAGCAATAAAAGAGTTTATGGGAACGAAAACCGGGGTTGATCAAACGAGTGAGCCACCGACGATTCAGATGGACATAACCACGGACAAGCGACAGAAAACTGTGGATCATCTCCATCTTTACAGCTGCAGTAGATAATAAGTGTATTGAAGTAGATCCCAGTTTTGATGTTTCGCATTCCGATGCGCCGATAGGATCTGAAAATACATCCTACGTAACTACGACGAATCTTAATCTTATACCACCACCTTATGTGACGCAAACTCCTAGCCTATTGAATATCGCTTCATATGTATCCAACTGACTATCAGATGCACATATGTATGTGTGCGAAATATTATAGAAATTCTTCCAGATTTTGACCCCAATGATAAGGATTCACTAACGGCTAAGCAATTCATCGATCGTGTAACGCTGTTGAGATCTGTTGCTGAGCG
This sequence comes from Dioctria linearis, assembly GCA_963930735.1. Lineage (NCBI taxonomy): Eukaryota > Metazoa > Arthropoda > Insecta > Diptera > Asilidae > Dioctria > Dioctria linearis. Next base: position 123,250,638 of record OZ005743.1, on the reverse strand, counting down.
ACTTTCCGACAACAGGAACTGCAACCGACGTTCGTATGATTCATATGAAAATGGAACGACGAGCTAATGAGAGCGCAGTTTTTTCATAGAATATGCAGTAAAGGCCGGAACGGTGAGTTAGCTGAAGAAGTCATAACAAAATATTTTTCAAGAGGAGTGCGTAAGTCGATAATGGTAAATGCTTTACTAGGAATGCCGTTTCCAACAACAACCGTTTTGCTGGTTGCTGTCCAAAGATTTACATCACGTTCAAATAATACGAAACTCATTGAAACAAGAAATGGAAAATCCGAAATGAGAGGAAAACTACTCAACATTCCGAAATTTATTACAAATACCGAGCATGAAATGGAAGCGCTCAGAAAGGAATGCAAGAGCCCTGGTTTGAAAGCTCGGACGGCTTCCCCACCGTATCCTAGTTGATATCGTTTTATCGTGAGCATGTTCGCAGAGAGAAGCGCTCAACTGCAGATTATTGGGAAGCTCTCTAGGAGCGCTTGTAGGGTACCACTCGCGGTACCACTACAGCTGGAATCATGATAAGGGCTTTATTAAAAATTTCAGTTTTATTCTGAATCCCGCTGCATTTTATTATTATTTTATATTAAATTAGATTTCAATTAACCGCACACTTCAACTGACTACTAAAGAATGACACTTCTACTGCGTTTTCCGATGCATATGAGTCATAGCTTCACACAAAAAAAACATAAGTTATGAGTCAGCCTAAGCTGAGAGAAGAGATCTGCTTCCGCAAAGCTTCCTTTGGCTATGGTAATAGAAGTCTTTGGAAAATATTGAAACTTCCGCTGCACTTTCAGATGCACATGGTTCATCTTTTCACCAACAAAAAACGAATAAGCCCAAACTCAGGGAAGAGATCTGCTTCCGCAAAGGTTCCTTTAGCTATGGTAAAAGAGCGCTTCGGAAAAGATATTTTCTGCCTATATTGTGAAAGCGCTTCTCCTGGCAAGCGCTTGATATATTTCCCGCTGGGTAACGATTATAGAGCGAATAATGACAGAAAAGGGCCCATGTGTTTCAATTGCTGAGAAAGGGGTTATATATCGATAAATTGTCCATAGGAGTCTAGGAAAGAGTGATGCTTGAAATGCAACCGAATTTCACATAGGACCGATCAATGTTTAGGGAGGACCAAAGATCAAAATTTAACTGTGCTGGCCGTGGCTGCAGATGGTGAGAATACTCCAGCGGTGGTTACTAAAGACATATTATTGAAAGTACAAGTTGTTCAAGCTCGCATTGACATTGGGAGTGAGAAGTCACTAATTTATTAAACGTTGGGAAATAAATTGGGAATAATCTCTACAGATAAACCTGTGATGTTAAAGGGTTTTGCTGGAGGTCCATTATAGCGACTCAGCATATTGAAGTACCTATGATAACGGACGAATGTACTACAAACTGTTGATTGTATCTTGTGCCCGACGAGGTGTTATCACAAGAGGTACTATTGGGAGCTGACGTATGTACTTTGTTCTAAAGGAAATCGATTAATTATTGAGTCCCGAGAATGTCGCATGCAGTCAATAGACGACATTGACCTCAATACCGGTCCTATTAATGCAAAAGAACGAGATCAGTTGCGAGATTTTCTGAATGCTTACAGTGATCGATTCGCCTAAGACTGGTCGGAATTTGGAAAGTGTATCGCTGCCGAATTGAAAATTCAATTAATTAAGGGCAAGCCGATAAAAATTTGATCTTACCACATTCCTTCTGCGAAAAGAGATAAAGTTAATGCAATTACGGAGAAAGTACTGACCTAAGGCATAATCACGCCAAGTACATCTTAGTATGCGTCACCAATTGTGCTTGTGACCAGAGAAGGTAAAGATGATCGACTTTGCATTGATTACCGTGCATTAAACGCAATCACTAAGAAACAGCCATTGCCAATGCCGGTTTTCGATGAACAATTCGCTTTGTTATCAGGAAATGAGTTCTTTTCGTCATTGGATTTGCTGTCAGGATATCATCAAAATCTAATAGAGGAGACGTCTAAACAATACACAGCATTTTCTACGATGGACCAGTATTTAGAATATAACCACCTGCTATTTGGGCTTGTTAATGGCCCTAGCGTATTTCAGTAGATAGTAAATAATAATATAATCTCACAAGTGCAGCCAGGCGAAGCTTTGGTATATATGGATGATATTATCATTCCGAGCGCAACGACGACTGAACAAATTTTTAAGAATTTCTAGGGCTACAGGTTTTACATTGCGGTAGAAGAAATGTACTTTCTTGGCAGATGAAATAACATTCGTAGCACATCAAATAAGCAGACATGGAATCAAGCGTGGGTCTCGAAAGACCGAGAGTATACGAGAGTTTCCAGTTAACCTGTTAATTAACATGATGTTCGTAGATTGCTCGGCTTAGCGAGATATTTTGGTAAATTTATCGCGGACTTTGTAATTAAAGCTAAGCCTGTTATGATTTTGCTCGAGAAGGAGGAAAAATTTATATGGACGGAGCCGCAGCAAGACACATTTGAGTTACTTCGAGACGAGTTGTGCAACGATCCGTTATTGGTACTTCACGATCCGACCATACAGAATGAGGTACATACTGATGCGTGTAGCATAGGAATTGCAGCAGTATTGATGCAACTGCAACATCAAGCTAAGGGAGATGTGCGACCTCCGTTCTACTTCAGTCGACATTTCACCGAAATGGAATCGAAATATTATAGCTACAAGTTAGAAGTGTTAGCTGTGGTATGCAATTTGGAGAGATTCAGAATTTAGTTGTTCGGCAAACATTTTACTGTGGTTACTAACTGGGCTGCTATCGAAAGAACAAAATGAGCAAGCCATTAATTCCAAGAATCAGTAGATGGTGGCTAAAGTTATAGGAGTTTGACTTTGAGGTTATCCATCGTCAAGCGGATTGACTTGGACATGCAGATCACACCGATGATAGTGATGCATGAGATTTTTCCTGTAGGAGTAATTGCGACAGATTGACTAGCTAATTTACAGCGATCGCATACCGAGATAGGCGAAAATATCAAGATTTTAAAAGGCGAATTGGACTCATCTAAATCAACTGAAGTTAAGACGAACTATTTGCTAGTGGGTGACCGTTTATTCCGAGTAATTGAGATCGATTTAAAGTTGGTTGTACATCTATAAAAATTACATGGTTTTTACATAGATTTCAATCATGTATTGAACAGAGCACCCCATACGTTGGTGGCATAAATGAGGTTCGAGCTAGCGGGGTAATATACGTCACTTTAATGTATATTTTTATGTCAGAATTTGTCCAATCCAAAATAGTCCCAGAGGGTCCTTTTAACACAGACATGGGAGACCAACAAATTCTTCAAAACTTAATCTTAAAGTAGGTGCGTCATGAAAACGCAAAAAAAACGTAAATGTGAAAATACTAAGTTATTTCCATAAATATGTAAAAAAAACTCCTTTTTATGAAGCACCTTAACAACAGGAAATTAAGCGAATTTTACTCGTTCACTGCAAACTTCTATATCCGAATTGGAATGGTTTTAACGGATTCAGGGATTGGGTAGAGAAGGAAGCTTGTGAAGCTGACATTCTATACATGAAAGATTTTCCATATTTTCAACGAAAATTTCCATACATCTACCCATAGAATTCTCGTATATATCGTCTCCATTACGCCTTGCTCTTCTGTGCAGAAAAGCATATTAAGATGACGAACAGCTCACATTCTTGCTTGCTAGGGTGTTACGCGATATATTTCAATATATATGCATACGTATACATATATACCTATGTAATTCGCATTGATGTACCTTCAAGTATGGCTGCGAATGAAACACAGTTAAAGATGATGGGGAATAAGATAAACCCCTAACGTGTGTATTGAGAGATAGAGGACGCCACCAAGGATATATTTGGATTTGGAATATACATCACATTTAAATAAACTTGAGCCAAAATCATAATATTTACTGAGAGTGGAGTGAGAGTTAAATGCGGGGACCAGTTTGTGTTCTTATAGGTACCTATATAGGCTTCAAGCTTATGTACAGTATTCAATCTTTATATATACATATGTACATATATAAATAGATAGGCAAGTAGATACTACCAGGTTAAATATACTGTAGGTAGGATATACCGCGTGCCGTCCATATTATCTTCACCTTGTTGATGAGTGTGTCAAACGGGATTCACTCCTTTCCCTTGAAACGTAGAAAATGACGATGGGCTCGCTGTTGACGATGTCAACGACAACCATGATGATATGATGATGATGCGAAGCTTCATCCTGATGTGCTTCAAGGCTTTTGTTATCTGTGCCAAGTTCCTGGTGCTTTCCTGCCAATGTATGGAATCATCTGAGGCATTTCAAGTGTTGATGAAGCCTTATCGCTTCATACTGGGTTACTTGAGTGGTTTTCAAGAAATTTTTCTGTTAAAATGTATACCACTAAGGCTTAAGGAAGTATTTACCGTTACGCTTTCATCCTGGATAAAATCGCCTATAGAATTTGAATTAAGCGGGTGAAATATAAGTTTTTTTCCCATCAAATTGTTGTTTAACTAATATATTGGTATGCTGCGGAAGTCAGCTGAATCGATAACAAATTGATGATTTAAAGAGGAAAGATTTCAAACGTATTTTAGTTAATCTCATCGTTTAAAATAACCTAGAGACTAATGAGGTTGTATACCAAAGGCTGCAGACGAATACCTAATTCAAAGTACGTAATCTTTGTCACCTTAGCCGACACAAAGTATTAGCTGCAATGTTTCATAAGTTTAAACACAGGTGTGGAAATAATTGTAGTAATTATATTGTTTATTTACGCTGCATATGTTTGCAACACCCTCTACGTGAATTCAAATTTATTAATTATTACTTGGGGTGCATTAAGATACAAAATAATCTTATAGCTACACCGATAAAAATTTTAAAAATTAGAATAATGCAGCAAACAATTTAAGACTAAAATTAATTCGAAAATGAAATAAGAGAAAAACAGATGAAAATAAAAGTTAAAGAAAATTAAAACCCATAGTTTTGTATGACAACACTAAGGAGAGATTTTCCGATTAACTTCATTTTTGAAATTTTATTTACTATTTTTATGAAAACGCTGTGTAGAAAATTGCAGATCTCTACGTGGACGCGTTCTCAGGCAGTGTCCAAATATATAGTGAAAAAATAATGTTTTATATGGCAACACCAAGAGAGGATTGCCAGATATGGTATATTTTTATACTCTAGATGATATAGTTGGACCGACATTCAAACATAAACATAATTTTTAATATTAAGCATGCGTGTCAAATTAATTTTACTCTACCTTTGTTATTTCTATCCGTGACACATGGATTGACAACTTTTACAACAGAGGCCAAGGAGGCCCATTGTGCTAACCTGTTAGGAACCCTTTCAACCCTTTCACCAAACCTTTCTGTCCCCTTAATGGAGCGCATCAGGTCTTGCTGAGGTAAATTTTTCAGCTCATCCACAGATAGGAGGGCAGACCTTAGTGTATCCAGCTTTCTCCGGAAAAATGCCGAACGAGTACATCTAAAGTGTTCGGTTGTCTCAGGCTCTCCTTTTAGGCAAAACCGACAATCGGAGCTCTCAACAACCGCCATCCATGTTAGATGAGTGTGAACCGAGCTGTGGTCAGTGAAGATGCCAACCACAGTTCTACATTGTTTCCTTCTGAGCCGGAAGAGAAAATCAGAGAAATTCATATTAGACTGCTGATGCTTCATTGGAACATCCGCTTTGTTGAGAGATCTGGTAACCGGTCCAGTCCGAGGTACGAAGAACCAGAGCCAGACCTGGCTAGAAGGTCAACCCTTTCATCCCCATGTGGCCAGAAAGGCAATGTAGGGACCTTATTTTGGAAACAGAGCTTATCCATGGACGACCTGCCGTCCTCCAGTAATTTAGATAGTATCCGAGGGAAACTTAGTGGCCATCAAGGCTGCCTGACTTTCAGAAAAATTAGCAATGTCCTTTTCCTTGATCTCCATATCTTCGCTGCTATTACGATGGTGCAGATATTGTGATCAAGAGAAAGATCTTCAAGGCTGCGTGACTATCCGAGAGGATAGCAATGTCCTTTTCCTTCATCTCCATATCTTCGCTGTCATGGCGATAGTGAAGATATGGAGATCAAGGGAAAGGCCATTAAGGCCGCCTGACGATCTGAAAGGATAGCAATGTCCTTTCCCTGGATCTCCATATCTTCGATTCCATTGCGATGGCAAATACTACAGACTAGAAGAGAGAGGTGTGCCTTCTAAGTGAGTAATCCAGCACAATGTCAGGTTGAATAACAACTTAGTATACCCCATGATTTCATCATCTAGCTAGACGGCATAAGATTGTTTTATGAGCCCTTTCGCATCACTGTTAAGTAACCGTCGCGACTGTTATGTGAAATTTCTAGTCCGTCAAATCACTGATTAAAGTGAAGCTTTTCATTGTCAAATTTGTTGTTGTGCAGTTACTTAAATTGCGAAAAATGTGTGTAGTTTTGTAAATTTTTTGGGGAAGAGAACACAAAATTCCTCAAAAAGCAAATGATTTCAGAGCAACCGAAATGCATTTGAAATCAGGAAAACATATGGAGTGTTATCGAAGAAGAAAGACCGAACTTGCGAAAATCTAACAATTGAATTCAATGTGAATAATATTGTCATGGAAATATTTAATTAAATCGCTAATTTCTAAAATGTAATTGACTTTTTTTTTCTCCATAGTATATACAGGAAAATAACAGCAGAGTTTAACACAACATTTGGAAAATGAATGCAGGAGAAAGAAACCCATCATCGAAATAAAGAAGTAATGCTAGCGGGTTAGGGAAGAGCGATGTAATGTAATAGTACTAACACCGGTTACATAGCACACTCTTAATAAATTAGATAACAAAAATTATGGAATATAAATAAAACTTCTATTTTTTTTTGCTAGACTTGCTGATGACCAGATTAAAACCACAGAAAAATTTACAGAAAGTTACGAAAATAATTTCTTCTTTGGAAAATTGCGATTTTATCGCTGAATTCAGGGAACTTGCTGATTAAAAATCAGGGGAGTCTGTTGCATGCAATCAACCAAACTAGATCTTTATAATACTAATAATGTCGATATTACAATTTGATCAAGAAGTATTGTATATCGGTCAAGGCCTGTAATCTTGATCTTTATGTGGAGCTTCTAAAATTGAAACTTCCATGCAGAAATGCAGGAAATCTGCTGAAGACGATTCTTAAAATAAAAGTCTTGTAGTAGCCAATGTAAAAAAAAAGGAAGCTGGAGAAATTCTTTCAACTTTTTTGCGAACGGTTTGATTACAGTCATAAATTATTGGTTACAAAATCATGAATGGAAATATGGCTGGCTTATGCGCGGACAAAGCCTCCCGAATGGTTCGAGCGAATAATGGTGTCTTCAACATATTAACAGAGAAACAGTCATCATTAATCATATAATAACTGCAATTAGCGACATCTGTATCCGAAAAAGAAATATAGCTAAAGAAATTCCAACTTTTACTGCATGAAACCGAAAATTGGCTTTCAAAATCATCTGCAAGGCAAGTAAGTACCAATCTACTTTTATAACAGTAATTACAGCTAATATGGATATCAATCGAATCGTGATTCAAAAAGTGCGTGGTATGACAGTGTTTGTTTTGAAATTTTTCGAAACGAATAAATAAAAACAGGACGAAGGAAATTTTAGGAAACTGAAATTGTTCAGCTTATCATCAAAATCAACACAGTTACTATAATCATTGGATGCAGAATTTTATGGAGCACGTAAAAAACGTGGAGAAACAGCAAATATCTCTTCAGGTTGCGACAAATGTGGCTTTTTGTGTGAATTCTACTTGATCTAAATCAAGGCTTCATCAAAATCTAAACTTAAACTTTAAATAGGCGCATGTGTTCAGAGCAATTTTAACCGGGAACAATATGTAGAACCCATTCTCTGTCGCCCTTGCATCTTCCAGTAACTTTTCATCTTAGCACACTATTTTGAAAATTGTCGTACTCGAGCCACTGCAACAAAGTATGCATGCTTTTCTACTATGATGAAATGTGAGCCCATGCGCCCACTGACATAATTTTTTGGTGAGGTACTGTTCTTCAGTTTTTGTTAAAGCAATAAGATTTAGCTATCGAACTGCATGGTTTTTGAATATTTTGTGATTCACCTAAATTTCTAGAAAGAAATTGCGGTCATTGTTGACCCCATGGACCCACTTGTGTGATTTTGCCAGTGCGCCTACTTAACGGTTAAAAATGATAATAAATAATAGAAGCAACACCGAAAGTTGTTATATAATACTTCAAGAAATAAGGTATTAGAATTATTATATTAGTATTAGTATTTTCTAACCTTGAGTCAAAAAAGAGGAAACAATGAACGATGTACTACAAAAGACGAACTGGCACTACAAAGGGAATAGTATATGTGCAGATTGAGAGTAAGGAAATTGCCGATTATAATGAAATCTTCAATTGTCCAGCCATAGGGACTAAATAAAGCCTTTGCCCTATAAACGGTGGGGTAGTTTTAATTTTTATATATGCTACTTATTTCCGGGCCCCGATGAAAAATCCAATTTTTAGCCCTTGGAGGGTGTCCGCGCGATCTACTATCTTGGGTTAAAGATAGAAAAAAATGTGTGTTTTTTTTTCAAAATAATTCCTCAACGGTTGATCCTACAACAAAAATGGCTGATACATCTTTGAAAAACTCTAAATTCTCTCAATTTTTTGTATAAACACTTTTTTGTAAGCCTGATGTGCAATCAGTTACAGCGGCAGAGAAGTCAACAATCTTCCAAGAAATGTATACGTACAGTAGGTACCCCTTATGCAGGGTGTTTCGTCCATGGTGGTCCAAAGGACAGGAGGTGATAGTAGTCACTTAATAAAACATAAAATTGTATGGCAAAGGGAAAGCAGGATCTCAACCATTTTGCAGTTACAGGGTGATTAAGCTAATATGCATGTCTTTCACAAAATACCTTGTATCCTAAAAAGTTCAAGGTGTAAGATTACTTACAGAGCTCATTGCATGCAGAAATTCATGGTCTTTCAAACGGTTGTCTGACCAGTCCCGTACTGCTCTCCACACAGCAGTTTTTGTGGTCTAAATAGGGATTTTTGCAATAGAGGGTGGTCTATTTATAACAGGGTGCGGCAAAAACATTTGACGGGTTCGCCACCGTGCTGTTGAGCGAGGACTTAGGGGGTGAGTAGTGGGGATGGGATGGGAAGGGGTTCGAGAGCCCACACGTGGATATTTTTAGTAGCCATGGAGCAGTGGTCAGGTGAACACCGTGCCTTTGTTGTCGAGGCGTATTTTAAAAGTGACGATTCCTGCGTTTTAATGTGGATCCAAGAGAAAGAGTCCCAACTCGTAACAATTCCACTATGGGTGAGCAACTTCAGAGCTACCGGTTCAACATAAAAACGGAAGTCGACAGGCCGTCCAAGATCAGCCCGGACGCCAGAGAATATCGATCGAGTAAGAGAAGCTGTGGAAGCCAGGCCTCGTCAGCCGGCTCGTAAACAAGCTGATGCTTTGCAGATGTCTGGCTGCTCGGTAAGACCTATACAAAATAGCTGTTGTCTAGCAGTTACGGCCTATGCAAATCGGAAAGCATTTGCGGAGCAAATGATTGACTTGATAACTGATGACAAAATTTTCATGATGAGCGATTTTTGTGATTTTTTTTTGTGGGGCTTCCATAAAGTAAGAGTTTACCAAACAAACCCCGTACACTTGAAAAAACTGAAAAAGCATATAAGCCAAGAAATCGGTAACCTGAAATGTTAGAGAAGGTATTCGACAGCTTCGGTGCAAGACTGGAAGAATGTTTGGTCAAAGAATGACATCATTTAAAGGACGTTATCTTCAGATCTTAAAAGGATGAAATCGATTGTTCTGATGTTAGTTTCATTACCTTACATGAGTATCCTTCTGTAATAAGCAATAAAGCAAGTTGTATCACTTTTAATTTATTTAAATTTATTCAATGGAATTACAAGTCTGGACCTACAATCACCAGGAGACATTATCCACGATACTCCATAGTCCATACCATATAACACATACAGTAATGGTTATATACAACGAAAAAAGCAAAGGACTATTATACATTAGTTGTCACAAATCGCGAGAAAATCAAACACGACAAGAGTCAAAAGAGAGGTCTTCAAATTTTGTTATGCCTAAACGTTAAGATCTTAATATTATGCCAAATATCTCCTTTGATGATAAAGACAAATTTTATTTTTAAAATCGTTTTTTTATTTGGGATATTGAAGAGACCTTAATATTTTGAAAACAATAGAATTCCTGTTAATTTTTCAAATTCTGCTCATTGACTTGGTACTAAATATCATATTGCATATAAAATATTTAAATTAAAGTTTTTCTTTATATGTACATATATTTAATTTCCATTGATATCTCTTTCTTTTGAGTGTCTTCTACGGGCTAATTTTCAATTCTGTTTCATTCGATACAGTTGTAGCACGGACGTGAGCGTGTTAAGTCATGATATTTGTATTAAGGGGTTTTTTGATAAGAAAAGTAAAATTTTCTCTTTCAACTAAATTAATTATTAAAAAAAAGTTACAGAACTGATTATCATATGATTCGTTCACGCGATTCGGTACGCTAGGGTTTCACTCTCTGTCTGTTTGTGCATGTTTGTATCTGCGCGTATGTGTGTGCGTGCATACGTTGGAGATTGAAGGTCTCTACGGCAACGTGCTCTCACGCACTGCCCAAATATGTAGGAAAAAACGAAAGTTTTGTATAGAAACTCTATGCGAAGGAGTTGCGCGATTCGTCCCATTTACGAACCTTAATTTCCCTTTTTGAAAAAAAAACCGTGTACAAGATTTCAGGTCTCTACGTCAACGCATGACATAGTGTCCAAATATGTAGTGAAAAACTAAAGTTTTATGTGGCAGCACTAAGAAATGTTTGCCTGATTTGCTCTACTTTTGAAACTGTATTTGAAATTTTTATATATGCAACACCAAAAAAGGAATGCCCAATTTGCTCCAGGTTTGAACCTGTATTTTAACTTTTCATAAAAACGCCGAGAACAAAATATGAGTTCTGCATGTCAACGCCTTCTCAGAAAGTATTAAAATATATAGAGAAAAACCACAGTTTTGTATGGCAACATCTGACGGGGTTCAGAATATTTTTGAAATTTTATTTACTATTACTATGAATATACCATGAACCAAGTTTTAACTCTCTACTTCGAATCGTTATCAGGCAGTGTCCAAATATATAGTCAAAAACGAAATTTTTGTATGGTAAGCATACGAAGGAGTTGCCGATTGATCCCATTTTTATACCCTAGATGAAATCTAAAGGGGTATACTAAGTTTGTCATTCCGTTTGTAACACCTCGAAATAATGATGATAGAGCAAAATGGATTGGACACCCACGCATAATATTAAAAGTTATTTTGATTTTTGCATGTCCGTCCGTCCGTCCGTCCGTCCGTCCGTCCGTCCGTCTGTCCGTCCGTCCGTCTGTGCGTACGATAACTCGAGAACGCGTACACTTAGAGAGCTGAAATTTTGTACACGGACTTTAAAAAAAAAGTAAAATTAATTTCGAAAATGAGACAAATCGGGCAACTCCTTCGTGGGGTTGCCATACAAAAATTTCGTTTTCCGTTATATATTTGAACACTGCCTGAGAACGAGTAGCTGTAGAGAGCTGAAATTTCGTTACATGGTGTTTTCATTGTACTAGCAAATAAAATTTCAAAAATGGACTAAATCGGGCAACCCATTCTTGGTGTTGCCATATAAAAAATTAGGTTTTTTATGTATACTGTGAAAACGATCTATCCAAGACATTTTTATTGTGCTAAAAACTTCTTCAGAATATGAAATCCTATAAAATTGGTTATAATCATTTTTTCTGTCCGACGAACCGTTCTAGAAATATATGCGAAAAACCACTGCAAAAATCAAAATTGCTCAAATGGGTACCCATACGAAATTTCTTAGACCAATTCTAGCTTTTTCACTTGTTGAAGCTAAATTTACATTTTTTCTAAAAAAATGCCGTGTACACAATTTGAGCTTTCCACGTCCACGTACATATAGTGTGTGGCAATATTACTTTCTCTAGAAACCTTGTTCGGACTATTACGAACATTAAAAAAACAAAAAAAAAAACTTAACCAAATCGCTCCAGCTGTTCTCAAGTAATGCGATTACCAAAGAACAGCATTTCATTTTTATTTATATGGAACCAAAGTTTTGTATGGCAACAACAAGAAGGGGTTGCCGATTACTGTTTCGTTACACAATTTTGGTTTTCTTCTTGTTCGGGTTCTCGACGTGAGAACACCTATGTGAAACTCAGTTCAATAAATTGATTATGAAGATAACCAAAGTCATTTTTAGCCTTATACAATCCACATCTATAGCTACTCACCTGTGTGAACTAAAACAGGTAGTTAAATGTATCCTCGCGTCTTTTTAAAGAAATATATTTCTGGTTTTCATTTCTTTTACAGTTTTAATTTTTTTCCAAAACATATTTTTCTACCACACAATATTGAATAACAAAAAAGTTATGGTTCGAATAAAAATATAAGTTAGCAACCACTCTTAAAAAATATGTTTCATTACAAGAAATTTTGTTGCCAGAGTACACATATAGCTAGCCTCGTGTTTAATGAAATTACTTCAACAAGAAGGCCAAAAATCTTTTAAATGTGGCGATGAAAACTTGAATCTTTAAATTATTTTCTATTTCAATGTGTACGCCCTTAATAGCTACGTTTCTATTCACAATCTTAGCCTTTATGTATTACTAAAGAGACCACAAGAGTCCATAGCAATTCCAACTTTTAAAAATTCAACATACTCTAGCATATATAGCTATTATTAAAAGAAAAACAAAAATAGGTTTTTCAATTTAAAGTTAACCACTTTCCTAACTTGTAATTCAATGTAGGAAAAAGGAATAAAGTTTCTTGACCAAACAATGTTTTCTGTAAGTTATTGGTGAAAATGGAAGGTGCATCCCAGGCTTACATATACTTTTAGATGTAGTAGTATTCATGATGTAATACCAACTGAAACCCATATTAACCAATTTTGAAGCTCTTATTTAACTAAGGAAGCAGATGATTCCAGCTTAACTTCGAGTCCTTAGTAAATAGCGGTAAGTCCTCGAAAAGTATTCGCAAATAAAAATAAATAATTTTGAATTTTTCCAGAACTATACAAAAAAAAAGATGAAAGAAATTCATGAAGTGCAAAACATGCATGTTTTCATTTGCTATAATATGTAGAATTAGCATAAACAACAATTTCTTTTCCCATTCCTATTTAAGAAAAGCCAAAAGGATTTATAGGAAAATCTAAAATATTTTCGCATCATTTTATTCGTGCTGGCAAGGAAATCACAAATTCAAGAAGACGACGCAGCGTATTTCCACAGCACAGTTGCCTCCATTTCCGGGAAAAGGCACCTAATGAGAAAAAATAAATCCGGCTTGCCTTTTCGTGCACTTGACACTCAGCCAATATGCAGTAAATTTGGTTGCGCTAAGAACAGGACCGTTCCATGTACCGCGAGTATCCAGAAATCGTAAGGAAAAAAAAACAAAAAAATAAGAGAAATCCCAGAAACAATTGAGTGTTAATAATCCGGCAGTAATGATGTTTAAGGAATACTACTAGCAGGGTAAAGCATGCCAGAACAAGGATATCAGAGTGGATCACAGGAAAACAAACGGAAAAACAAGGACATGGCAGAAATAAATTGGGGCATTTTTCGTCTCCTTGCTGTTGGACCACCCACCTCCTTCCACCGTTATACTGCTCCTGGTTTCTTTAAGTACAGACATCGCCAGCATCTGAAAATTGAAGTTATTTAAAGTTTCCTTTCCGAGATTTGGTTTTTTTTTTCTTATATAATTTCCCGTGAAGAACGAGTGGGAGTTAGATTTTATGAGAGGATTTATTCAAATAAAGAAGTGTTTAAGAGAGCGAGAGGGTTCTACTGCTGATGGAAAATTGAATGAATTTTCTGTGAAATTACTGCAAAAACGCAAACAATAGCATTTTGTTACGAGTTATAAATGGTTCAACACTTGTAAAGACGTGCTGTTTGCAAAGTTTGTGGGATGCATTTGATGGACTGTGTTCATTCCAAAACGGATTCGTTTTAAGGCGCTGTCGGATTGTTCAAAACATTTCATTTTATTTGTATAGAGAAGATATTAATGTGAAATTTTCCGAGTAAAATACTTTATCCAGATGCGGATCGGGATGTATAAATTGACTAAGCTAAGTATTTTGAAATTGTGCTGAATAAATATTTTTATAATGAAGTTGGCTAAAAGCTAACCACCATCTTAAAGAAGTTTCCTATATAGATGTACACTTGGAGATTTCCTGACTATTCTTAGTGAAAATTATAACAATAGCCTTCATAATTTTTCTGATATTATTCTCTATGTGTTTTAATATCATTGATAGAGTCTCGAATTCTTTTGTGTTTTTAATCTTTTACCCTTAGCCCTAACCCTAGCCGTTCTTTTAAAATTGAAATTGAAATTTTTTCATCTCCCTATTTCAAAATCCAAAAGAAATAATGTTAAATAATGTTCAGACATTATATCTATTTCAATTTTTACCCCAATATTTACATTATTAAATTTATTTCTGTGCGAAAAAATACTTTCAAGTTCATTTTCTGTTCAAATGTTGTATTTTTTCCTCACTATGAAATCAAAATAATGAACATGTAGTCGCTCGAATGATTCTAAGACGTTATTTCCCTCAAGATGTGTAACTTAGACACATTTCACTATATTTCGGTAAGTTTTGTAATTTTGTATTTTTCGTTATATTATATAAAAAATAGTAAGTAGTAGTAGTAGGGTGCAAAGAGTTAAAAAATATTCAATTGAAATTGGGAACATTTTTAATGTCTTTTTCGGTAAGAGGTAAAATTCATTACAATAACTACAAGTGGGCGGGCCAATCGTGTGAAACTTTCCTTTTTTAAGTGAAAGTTCTAAAGATAATTTTATATTAAACTGACAGTGAATTACTAAAGTAATGGGATGCAAACTAGAGGAGCTTTGAATACAGGAATTGAAAGTGGATTTGGGGAAGCGGTCATTGTAAGCGACAGGTCTATAGAATGCTCTAGTCGAGCGATTTAGACAAGCTTTGCTAGAGGATAAAAGAATTCTCAGACATTTGTTTTGCGAAGAAGAACCTGAAGTTGAAGATGAGCCTGCGATGCATAAAGAACAGCTTTTGCGTACTTTAATAACCAAAACGGAACTTTCAGCCCTGCATATGAAGAATATTCTGGAAGAATAAAAACAATCTCTCTCGGAGGAACAAAAGAATTCTCTAGAATTCCGTTGGGGGGAAACTTGTTTGATGGAACAGAGGAACTTTCTGAAAGATTTATTGATGAATAGAATGTGAAAATTGAAGAAAACCAGCAAGAAGTGTTGGAAGTTCAACAACATGTTACAGAGCAGATTGGGAACTTTAAAGCAGACTTGGAGTGGATAACCTCGGCACAAAGAAATTGAAATATCAAACAAAATTCGTGGCATATTTTCAAGAGACAATTCAAGGATGCTTCCGAAGTAAATGGATGGAATGATGCAGACAAAGCTACAGCTGTGGTACTAGCACTACAAGGTCTTGCGTCAGAGCTATTACAAACGCTATACCGGTATATCGATTAGTACAGGCGATACCATTACGTTATGGAGATGAACACATGCAACAAGTATATCGCCTGCAGTTACGCAATAGGATTAAAAAGCATGGCGAATCACTACAACAACTGATGTGGAAAGATTAGCTTTTATTTCATACTCTAACGTCAATGCAGAATTCCTTCTTGAAGTGGCAACAGAAGCACTTGTAAATGCTATTGCAGATCAAAATTTACAACAAGCACTAAGGCTAGCAGGAAAGAAGTCAAGAGCAGAAGCGCTAGCCTATGCATTAGCGTATGAATCTGCGAGATAAGCTTCCCGGAGTGCAGTACGAGTGAGAGAAATTTCGGTGGAGAAATGTACTTGCAATAGAATGTAGACATCACAGAGCGAGAGCACTCCTTTACGTGATATTCTACGATTCTAGAATTGTAATAGACCGGGACATCTCCAAAGGGACTGCAGTAAATGTCAGCGAATAAATCACCAGAAGAGGAGGATAGAAAAGAATGCTAAAGATGTCGATACAAGCAGCAAGCTATTCGGGCAGATACGAGTAATCAAACAGCGACTAGTCGGATCAGCTCTCCTGTGCAGAAGTCGGAAACATGTAAAAACCAACTTCGGGTGGCAGGAGTTTGTTGGTGGAGTCGAAGTCGAAGAAGGAGCCCCGAAGTCATCAGTCAGCAGTCTTGTTATATATGGAAGTGTAGGAAAAAATGACTACATAATCAATATCGACAATGGTGCTTCAAGATCAGTTATAAGAGCTGATTTTGTCAAGGAAAAATGGCTTCAAAACACCACCAAACATTTACTAAGATCAGTAACTGGAGCAGCCGCACAGGTTTTTGGAGAAATAACTTTGGATGTTCAACTAGGTGAGCTAGTATATCCCCACACTTTCCTGGTTTCAGACATCATAGATGAATGCATTCTTGGAGGAGACTTCATGAACACATATAAAAAAGATCTAGATGTCGGAGAACGGATACTCAAATATTTCTATGAGACTAGGAGGAGGATCAGGTTATCCTGTGAAAATAAGGACGACGGTCTGTGAGAATATTACTATCTCTGTATGTTCCAACACATTTGCACGAATTTACACCTTTTCTGTTTCTTTTCGTTTTCGTCTCAAAGCTTTTATAAATTTTGAATGCGTTACAGCTTCCGCTCTTGCATGAATTCAGCCGAGGTTTTTCGCTACTGCAATATATATTCAAGGAAGACTGACAGCTGTCATAATAAGAAAAGTTCTTTTTTCTCTTGTAATTTTGTAATTTTCTTAAAACTTTGAAAATATGAAATAAATTAAAAATGGGTATATACAAGTTTTAAAAACTAAGTGTATTACTGCTTGCTTTGTAATATATATAATTTTTAAAAATCAGAGTTATTTTGATATGGAATTAGCACTTGGCGATGCCACATTTGGAAATACAGGAACGAAATTGATATTTTCAGAAGAAGTCAAATATTTGGGGCTGCAATTCGCATCTGTCCAGGGTGACGGAAAGAGCGGTAAGATCTCTCTATACATGTCGTCGCTTCATTGGTAGAACATGAGACCTGAAACCAAAAATGATGTGCTGGATGTACACCACAGTTGCTAGACCCATGGTCACCTATGCGGCCGTCGCATGGTGGCCAAAAACTAATCAGAAGAAAACCGAGGCTCTGCTTAAAAAAAACCCAGAGGCTTGCCTGTTTAGTAGTCACCGGTGCCATAGGACCTGTCCTACATCTGCTATACATTTGTAGGTGCAAAAGGAAGTTAAATCCAGGTAATCTGTTTGGTCATTTAAGTATCTTAAATCAGATATGCTTCGAGCAGATGACGAAATTATCTGATATAATCACATCCCAGGTGGATTTTGTAAGACAAATTGATGTGGTCTTGAAAGACCAACAAGGATCAATGGTGCGATATATAGACGGTTCCAAAACGAAAAGTTAAGTCGGACTGGGTATATACGGCTATGCTATATATCAAAGGCCCTGTGCTCTACTCCCACCGTATTCCAAGCTCAGGTATTAGCGATAGAAAAATGCGCCAATATCTGCATTTCGAAAGCCATAAATGCTCAAATATCTATATCCTCTCGAACAGTCAAGCTGCTCTCATGACCTTAAAACCCTACACAATCAAGACAAGTATTGTCTGGGAATGCCTTAAAGTTTATGAAGGAAATACAAGGTCATCCCCATGTGTGCACCTGGACATGAGGATTATAAAGGTAATGAAATTCCTGACGATCTAGCCATAACAAAAGCGCAAACTACCTCTGTCAGACCAGAGCCATTTTGTGGCACTTGTAAGAGTTACCTCAAAGCAACGTTAAATAGCTGGAAGAACAATCAAAAATCCCTCTATTGAAACGGCTACAGGCACTTTGTCAGGAAAAAAGGTTTATCATTACCTCTGGCGGAAAAACTAAACAACGCCAACTTTTTATGAGAACAAAGCTCAAAATGATCACAGAGCTCTTCTCAGAACATTATCGATTAAGGTATCACCTACATATGATGAGCTTGGCTGAGACTATATCCTGCCGTTTCTATGCGGATGCTCTGGGAAACTCGGAGCAGCTGCTCTGCATCAGCAAAGCGTTGGCCAGGCAGAGATTACTCCACCTCGAACATGCTTTTCCTCCACCAAAGTACGTGTGTAATCTAAGTCCCAGAATGATCCTAGACTTCATTAACAGTCGAAAGGAAATATATTGAACGGGGACTCGGACTAGATTTTTCAAGTCGCAGTGAATGCGAAGCCAACGCCCCTCCAGAAATCTAATCTAATCTGATCTAACATTATTAATTTGAGTTGAGTTATAGTGCAGCGGAGCATAAAGCCAAGAAATTATTGACTTTGAAACTGAGTTATAATTTCCACCACATTTATTCATTAATTACGTGTTCGGTCTGACTACGGGCAGAGCAATCGATTTCTATTCATTGAGTAAACCCCAGAGATTTCATCTATTACGTATGATTTTATCCACATTTTTATTTCCCGAAATATGATTGTCGTCCAGAGCTCGAAAAATAGGTAAATCATTATATTATGAGAGGGAGTTTTGCGCCATTTTATACTTTATAACAAATTTCGATTTGACATAAGGTTTGATTGTGCGACTGTGCGAGCAGATGGTAATGGCTGTTCAAATATTTTGTTTTTTTTTCTCATTTAATGATGCAATCATGCATTTCTGTTTCAATCTTAAAGCACTTTCACTGAGTGCATACCAATGGTAAACATACAGCGAAGCCTCAGGTGATGCTGTCTGAAAACTTAGTAAGGGACAACCGTTGTTTAAATTTCAGAAATCAAAGGTTTTTGCATCTTAAACTACATAAGTAATGTAAACTCAAAAATAGTGCGATAGAGTCTCAATCAAAAGTTTTGAGTTTGGATAAAATAAAAGGAATTTTTCCAGAATATATCAAAGATTTTGGAAAAATATCTAACCGGCCAGAACATAGGTCGTGAAGAATCGTTGGAGCTAGTAGTCTGTAATTAAATCGATCACTAGTCCTCCTTGTATAAGACCATCTTTCTCAGCATGTAGCTTCTACGAAAAAATTCCATTTGTGTTACATAATTGTATCTAATAGCTTTGGTAGCAGCTTGTGTGGCACATCTTATTAAAAGTACGGTATTATGACCCATTGGGCCCCCAGTAGACTTAAGAACATCGTAATCCCAAAGCATCTTAAAACTTCTCCGCGAGTAACAGCACGTTAATCCTAATGAGAAGTTATAAGTAAAAAAAAACTCGGACCTACCTTTTATGTAGGTAAAGGTCGCGATTTAGTTGCAAACTTAATCTGGATTTTATTAATTGGGTCCGGGATCGTATCACCGTTATAGAGCAAAAATGGAATAAACGTAGAAATTCTTCTTTTCGTTTTTCAACACTGATTTAAAGTTTCAATTTCCCTGAAAGAAGTTAATTCCTTTTGATATTCTTATAAAATTTATCTCTTTTAATCGCGAATGCGTAGCGAGACAGTGAGCCACTTTTTGTGCTATTAGTTAGCATTCTCCTTTAGAGAAGATATAAGGTATGAGGTGGGAAATAATTCTCAAGATTTGCTAGGCCAACCGGTTTTCCACTCTGAACATAACAAGATGAATAAGGACGCTAGCTTTAGCCTACGTTCAAGGTACACCGTTTCCAATCTATCCATCTATAATTATACCATTTCATCTAGAACGTTAATTCCAGAATAGAAAAAAAAATCAGCACTATCCTCTAACCACGAATCAGGCAACTATTTCCGTGAATATATCCCAGGCTTAACTGGCATTTGCATCTGCACAACTGCATAGTAATAACGCATCTTGAGTTTAGAATGGTTATTGTCATTTAAATTAGCCTCAATCTGCGTGCAATATGTAAACGATAACGTCAAAAGGTGTTCATTTGCATATCCGCTCGCTCATAGAGAGGATTTATGAAAATTAATCATCCCATCGACTCCTTATTTTGCATAAGCGCTTGCCAGGATTTGACTTCAAGCTAGCATTGTATGAGCGAGTATACCGAAAAGGTAACAAGATCCCTCTCAAGCCCTTTCACTATACACGCGAAATTGTTTGCAATAAAAAAATTCACATAACCATCAGTTTAAGGAAGGGAGGGTCCTTCTACATTCATACATAACTTCTACTCAACGAAACTACCCAGTTTTTATTGAATCCTTGTTAGAGGCTATTTACGAAACGACCATAAATTCCAACAACTACTATACACACGACAATCTAATACTTATGCAAATTTTCTATTTTTTTTTTATTTTTTTTTTCAACTAGCACGGATTTCATTCCTGATGTGACATACACATGTTCACTGGAAAAAGGAAGAAAAAACTCAACCAAACACAGTCGTGTACAAAGGAGCCAACCCTTTCGAAAAATAACCGACCCGTGTGATTTGCATACGAATTTTCTATCCTATACCATGCTGCCATGTCCTGATTATATCCTTTTTGGCTTTCGGGGCTGATTTCGTTATTTTATTTGGCCCTCGTCTTCGATTTATTGTGATCCTGTTCGGGTATGTAACGAAGGTTGAAGAAAAGAAAAGATTTGCAGACTATTCAAGCTTGGCGCTCTGTGTTCAGTTCGTTGGAGAGAAAGAAAGTTGAAAAAAAAAATATTTTTTTTTAGAAAATATCGTGAATAATCGAAATGGTCAAATAAAGCCACAAAATGTTGTTGAGCGGGGAGAAAAACGATACGAAATATTTATATATGAGCTTTGATGTTCGATTTGAGTTTATTTTAAGAATAGCAATTATGGGGGTATCCATACAATGCTGAAAAGGAGGTATTTTTTCCATTTTAAAAGTGTAAAGAACACTTTTGGTGGGTAGGTACCACAATAATAACAATATTTTGTCGTCAAAATTTATTACTGATTTTAATAAATTGAAAATACCGTATAATCGTAGGTGTATTAGTAAATAATCTTGTAAGCCTGTTTGCTATAGCCGTGAAATTTGAATACTGGACAGGTTCTAAGACTTTTTTTTATTATTATTATTCATAGATATTTTTGTTATTCAGAATTGTTATTACTTTTAATAATTATCAATAGATCATCTAAATTTCTGAAACTGAGGTGGTTATTATTTACTTTTACTTTTAGTCCCAGAACTGATGAAAATCTCTGTATAGTGTCATCTGGAGATTTTTTGTCGCAAAACTCTTTTGTCATCAATTCAGTCAATTCCATAGGCTCTAATGTAAATGCTCGCATAAAATGACGTGACAGCAAGGTAACCTTTTAGTACAGCTAGTTAGTAATTTTTGGGTGACGAAGCTATCACCGCCATCACATTTATATGTGCACGGCCTGGACTACCATTATTTTGGGAGACGAAACTTACACATATTTTTTTGAAAAATATCTGCTGCAGCGATAGTCTGAGAGGAAGAAATAAATAATGAAGCATTAACACAGGAAATGCAAATGAGACCACTCCTATACAACAAAAATTTGAAGGAATACTCTGATAGCTATCTGAATATAAAAATGTGGAGGGGATATCTATGAGAGTAGTTCTATACGGTGAGAGATTTTTGGATTCCAGTCTCCGGTTTACAGAGACTAAAATCTCTGAAAAATTAACAAGAGACTTTCGGCTCTAGAGACAAAAAAATTAGGTCTGTGGAGACCATAATAAAAATATCGCCAAAGACACGTCTCTGAAGTGTACACACGAAGTATGAAGTTTGGTCTCTGGAGATCCCCATAGATCTTTGTTAATTGTCAGTTAAGAGATTTAGAAAGAATTATCTCAAAAGTTGTTAATATTTTTATGTTACGGGAAAAATAAAAAAATATAGCCTTGGTGTACAAATTTTACAGTATTAACACAAGAAATATACGTGATTTGATTTTTTTTCAAATCTATTGCAGACTCCAAAATGAACGTTATAATAATCAATCGAGAGTTCGTGATAAAATAATTAAATTGTGAAACTATTAAAACTCTCCATTGAGGTAAGGCTTAAAAAACAAATTTTCAGCCCGAAATCCATTATATTAATTATTAGATTTTTTTATTAAGTTCTCCACTTTATTCCCTTTCCTTTCCGAGTCGACCTATACTTACCACAACATAAAAAATAGTCTCCAGAGACCTTGAAACGACAAATGAACAAACTTCAGAGACCGGTTATCGAGTCTGGAGACTTGTTTGTTTTAAAATACACAACGGAAGACCGGAAACCAAAAAAGTCTTTAGAGACTAAGTCTCTTTAGAGATTTTTTGCGTTTCCGAAGTGTATACACTGATCTTTGGGTCTCCTGAGACCAAAAATTTGGTATCTGCAGGACAATTGTTCTCGCCGTGTAGCTTCACCTTTATATGGAGAACAAAAGAATTTTTAAGAACTTTTTACATTTAACGATTCTAAATCATACAAGAAGAAAAAAAAACCGCCTCGTCCGGGATTTGAAACCCGACATTCCGCTTGGCGGGCGACTGCTCTTACCACTGAGCTAACGAGACAGATTATTTTCCTTCTTGCATTTATCAATTTGTAATTAGCGTACTTAGCTACGTTTTCTTTCAGCTGGCATTAACCAGTAACGATGAAGGCTTACATATAAATTGTAAATTCAATTTTATTTTATTTTTCCCAGACGGGAATTGAATCTACACTTGTTAGAATCGGTCAATGAAGAACTTTTTATTTTTAATGATTTAATGAATGTCTCGTTAGTTCAGTGGTAAGAGCAGTCGCCTGGCAAGCGGAAGGTCCCGGTTCCAAACCCCGGACGAGGTGGTTCTTTTTCTTCTTGTACTTACGATTTGATTTAGAATCGTCACCTGCCCAGATTTAATAATTCCGTTCTTAGTTTTTTCTCTACACGTCACAATTTTTTATTTATGACAAAACGAATATAGCGATTTCGGATTTCTTGTTGTCTCGAGTTTTTAATTCGGTAACTTAAGATCGCGTTTACATAGAGAACTATAATTTTGCACACGAACTTTTAGAAAAAAACATTGTAGATATAAGTTTTAAAATAGGACAAATCGGGTAACTCGACTTTGTAGGGTTGCCATACAAAAATTTCGTATTTCTGTATTTATTTGGAAAATTGTCTAAGAACGCGTTGAGGTATAGAGCTTAAATTTCGTACACATCGTTTCCATAAAACTAATAAATAAAATTTCTAAAATGAACTAGGTCGGACAACCCATCCGTGGTGTTACCATACAATACTTTCCGTTTTCATTTTATTTAACATTTATTTTAATCTAGGACATAATATTATTGGTCTTAGACCGATTATAACTATATCCCTTGTTGTTCTGAAATATTTTTATAATCTTCCAACATGCTCCTCATACACTTTCCATTGATGCGTTGTTTAATTGTTTTGATCGCTTGGTGAAATCACTCACCATGCTCGCAATAACAGCGCCCAACTTTTCCGAGCAAATGTCCAGCGGGTCGTGCAAAGAGTGAATCTTCCTAGGGCTATAAATGCGTGATTCTCTTTGTCTGTTGAATCTAATTAACATAAGAAACTTGGATATTTAGTATGACCAAATTGACATCCGCGAACTAAGCAGATGATTTATAAATCATTCCAAATGTGCCACTCATGCTGAGAATATTGCACACATTCCAGGAATATTTTTATGTTTTCATAAGTATCCTTTAAAACTACTCCGTATTCTATGGGAGTGGAAGACGTAATATAGCCCCTGTGAAGAAGTACTGCATTCAAAGTTGTTTTGAATGAGTCTATAAACAATCACCATTCTTTAGGTATGTAAATTAATGTCTGTAGTGGTAATACGATTTTTTTATATTGGCTAAGTAAATTTATTATCATTTTCCGTGAAATATGATTCTAAATCCTTATATCTGTTTCTTTACGATGAGATGTTTATTTCTGGTTCTTGAAGATTCCATTGTCTTAAGAGAGAGTCTAGGATAGCCACCTTTGAAATTGGAAGATTCAGATCACGAATTAGGTCGTTTAATTATTCTTGCGTAATTAATTGTGGACGTTGTAGGAGATCCTCAAGTTCAGAAGATACGTAGGAAGCCTTGTCGTGATTTGTAAAAGATAAATCTTCAGTAAGAACACTATCTAGGTCGCTAACCATATCAGATAATACTGGTACAGGATTCTCTTCACTATGTGGAAGTGGTGTCAACGCATAAGACATGCACTTCTATACCTTATACTCTATGCCCAAATACTTCGTATACATAAAAATATCATGAGTCTTCACTGTACTGAGTTACTTCGGAACACTTCATCAGACGTCCAAAAGGCATTGAAGAATGCGAGCCTTTCCACAAGCTGAGTAAAGTATTAGAACACGTTGTGCATATTTGACTTGACGCCCACTCCACGTTTTTGAATATTAGTCTTCCGAAATAATATTTATAAGTTTCTTCAACTAAAGCAGTTATTTTCCGCTTTTATCTGCTAAATATGTATTCTTCACACATGGAACAAAACTGATTGGCACTTTGTTTGGCTGCACAAATTCCATTTTATCCTACACTTTATTTACACTATTTTCACCAAAACAGTTTTTGAGAAATAAACCAACTCGCATGAAATATAACCTCATTTTAAATTCTCCTACATTTCTTTTGTTAATAAAATGCTGTTGAGCAGTCACACGTTAAGGAGCCCTTACTTACTGAATTTTAGGTCCTTTGTACTGCCGAATAGGTCATTTTTACAGTCGGTAAATGTATTTTTTAGTACTGACTTCACTACCATATTTCTTAACATGGTTAGCTGGTTGAGCAGAAAGGCCATGAAGTTCTGCACACAATGAGCTCTTAACTGTGACCGTACGCCCTGTACTTTTTAAGACAAGGGCCATTTTTTAAAACTAGCTTTTTTTCTTAGTCATCCTGTTACCCCGAAACGATTGATATCCCCCCCCCCCCCCTCCTGCCATACAATTTCTTGTTTGTTTAGGTGAATACTATCACCTCCTGCTCTATTGACCAGCTATAGACGGAAACACCCTGTATATGTAACACTGGTTCCTTGAAATTTAATTGTATCCAAATGAATCCAGCTGTGAAAATTATGCTCTGCGTATAGTCTATTGCCAACTCAATAGAATTTCAGTGTTTCAATAATTCCTTCGGGTGTGAACAGTAGAATCTAGAAGAGATCACGTTGGCACACAATATCTTCCTTCAGGCAGATGACCTATACACAAACATTGCTCACTAACAAGTCTTACCATTTTTAAAAAATACCTACTTGAAAAACTAGTATTTATGTAAATGAACAAATTTCTAACCATCCGTAAATTAATTAATATCTAGTAAACAGTAAAATTGTCTAAATTTGCTAGAATTAAATAAGTAAAAAACGAGTTTTCAAACAAAACTGAGGCCAAGCCGCATGAAAAAGTAGAAAATAAACTTTTCTTCACACACAGAGGTGGACTCAGATTTTTGATTTGGCCATTTCTCTTGAATATTCTTTCTCTTCATGAATCAAATCACTTATTACCTCTGATTGATCATACTGAAATACATTGGTAATTGTCAGCGAAAAAAATTTGAGTCCACCTCTGTGTGTGAAGAAAAGTTTATTTTCTACTTTTTCATGCGTATTGGCTTCAGTTTTGTTTGAAAACTCGCTTTTTACTTATTTTATTTTCTCCCTTTTTTACGTTAACTAAACTATTATTACGTGCTGCATGGAGATATTTTAAAACAATTTTTAAGTCATGTTTGGTGCCGATCCGAAAACAAAACTTTTTCTAGTATCAAATCGTTGAAGTACTGCCACGGTTTTCTGAAATTCAAATTATATTTTAAACAGCGCTTTTTAGCTGTATTCCAACTTGATCCCATACAACATGAATTTTCCCGATTTTCCATGTTTTCCACAGACTTTTCCTATTACTATGAATTTTTTTTCAAAATTTACATGAATTTTCCTCGATTTTTCATGCAAGTTTTCATGATTGTTAAAGAGAAAGTATTGATGCCAGTAGGACGGAAAAAAACATGCAACCCGCATAGCTCACAAAACTTTTTTTTCGGAAAATTCCGGAAATTTTCGGAAAACTATCCAGAACAATTGGAAAATTCTGCATTTTTCCTGAAACAGATTTATCACTAATCATATCGATGAAAATTTGTCCGATGATTTTCCCGCTTTTCCACGGAGTTTTCCACAAAAGCAACTTTATGCAACTCATTTCGCTCTACAACTTTGTCTTAGGTTGCAAAACGCTCAAACGCTTCCTTGGTCTGAAAAACTCCGGAAAAGCGTTTTTCATGAATTTTCCTCGATTTTTTCTGCAAGTTTTCACCATTGTCGGAGAGAAAGTAATGATGCCAGTTGATAGGGAGCTTGATCCTGCATAATTTAGAAAACTTTTTTACCGGAAAATTTTCCGGAATAGTCGGAAAATTCCGGAAATTTTTTTCGGAAAAATCGGAAAACTCTGCATTTTTCCTGAAACGGATGTATCACTAATCAAATTTGTACCAAATTTTCAAATGATTTTTCCCGATTTTCCGGGTTTTCCATGCAAATGTCCTGTTCAATTTCCTGTTGATAGATTCAATTGTCACGCGACATGAACCTGTGTGCCAAATTTCAGCTCGCTGTGATGACGTAAAGTGGATCTACGAGAGTGTCGAAAATAGTAAAAAAGAAATATCTAAATAGACAAATTCGTGTACGAGTTAAAGGGAATGGCCTCAAAAATTGACTGACCATTTTTTCATAGTCTGAGCTTGACCCCTTTCTAAGAAATCTGCAAATCTAGAAATTTTTGTATGGCAGCCCTACAGAAGAGCTGCCTGATTTCACCCATTTTCGAACTTTTATAAAACACTCAACGCTTTTCGGAGTTTTCGTGTAGTCAGATGGACAGACAAACAGACTGACCATTAATACTTTTACGTGTTACAAATGGAGTGACATGACTTGAATACTTTATTTCAATATAAACTGAACGAAATTACAGTCGTAGAAGTCAACAGCGATAAAAAAAATTTGTAGGAATATGAAGTATACTTAATTATTTTACAATTATTCATAATACCGTTAGAAAGTAATAAAATTTTAATAGAAATACAAGGAAACTACTCAATATGGAGTTTGGATGATATCCATCCTTGTTCGAAATTTTGAATTTCACACGTTGAATTTTTATAGATTTTCAATTTTATTAATAAAATTTTTGGCGTTTTTTCTTTTCAATTTATGAATTTTCAAAAGGCTCAAATTGAGATGATATTTTACCACTTTTACGATTTAAGAAAATCGCTTTAAATAATTAATGAATTATCTGGCCGAACCACACTGGTTCTGATTCTGGTTTTTAACTAACCGAAGGTACTTTATTGTCAAGTTTCTTTATTCTTGCGACGACTTTTAAGAAGTTTTTATCTAAAAGCTATTACTATCTATATTTTGCCAACACTATCGTGTTGAAAGTTTTAAAATCAAAAAGTTTATTGTGTCACATTCATTTCAAAGTGGTAAGAAAATATTTCTACTGATATACAACTGTATAAATTAACGCACTGTACATATATATACAAAATAATAAATACTCTTGTATAAATCAATTTGTCCCGTAGTATTTAATAAAAAAAAAACATAACACTTTTCTATTAGAAAATTTGATACACATAAAAATTATCATAATAAGCTGCCGAGAAAATGACTTGACATTGTCATTGGAAAGATACGATTTTAAAATACAATAGTTAGCGCGAGAGGTATCAATATAAATGTTATAACAAGTTTCACATATTAAATGATTCTAACCTTAGACATACAGGGTGTTGCATAATTAGCGCATATAACTCAAGGGTTTGTGTGCCTTACTGTGACTTTCTCTGGGAAGTTGTAGGACGTTAAAATCAAAAAATTGAAAAAAAAATCTAATTTTTTCAAATTTATACGATTTTTTCGCCAAAATGCATGATAACTATACAATTTTTTTACAAGATTTAGAAACCTGGGAATGTTACCTTTAATTCGACTATAGGCATATACCTATGTATATTTGAGATATTCCCATTTCTATGATTCGTAATATCATTAATTTTCCTCCTGATGATAGAAACCACGCCTAATTTTATGCAATTCCACGAAAAATTTGCAAAATTCATGAAACTATGCATCTCAAAAAACGGTTACATGTCAGTAGGTACATGGGTATTCTCAAATTACAGGTAACATTCCACGGTTTCTATTTACAAGATATAGTGTCTAGTTATCATGCATTTTGGCAAGAACTCGTTATAATTTGAAATAATTAAGAATTTTTTTCCAATTCTTTGTTTTGACATCCTACAACTTCCGACAGAAAGCTAATTGCGCATTCATTGGAAAGCTGAAATGGTTTGCTATTATCTGATCATCCCACCTTCTGAGGGTGTATATCAAGAAAGTTACAGGGTGTAAAGTGGAAAAAGTACTGAACATTTTAAACCCCGCTTGCTGCAGAAACAACGCGCTTCCCGTATAATTTTTCGCTTGTCTTCACCTCAGCTATCAAACCCTTGAGTTATGTGCACCAATTATGAAACACCCCTGTATATGGCAGAAAAGTATTGAATCAAGTTCCAGTAGTCTAGACCATACTTACTTAGTAGTGCATCTGAAGGATCGCGAGTAGTATAACAAAATAGCGTTAAATGGGAAAGATAGAAAAAAAAATTGCTGCCTTTGGAAGATTACGACGAGACTGCGGTAAGGTGATACATAGCTCGTTTTAAGAGTTGCTGTAGCATCATCATCAACTTATATAAGGAAGATGAGAAAATAAATAGATTAGTTCATCGCTGTGACCGCGGTGATTATTATCACCCTCCAGTTCTCTCAAATGCCACAAATCACTAAATCCATTTATAAATAATAATAACCATCGTAAATTGATGAATTCAAGTATGAAATTTCCACGGTACTTGAAACCCACGAATAAAAGTTCAACAAAATTACTTCAACAACGAAGTACAGAACTCTTCAGAAAAATATAAAGCAAAAGTGAAACTGCATTCAATATAAGCCCGCATTAAGCCCTGTTACCTACATATATATAAATTAAAGAGCCTCAGGTATGCATACTCGTAAGAATATACAAAAGTTCCAGATTTCTCATGTTAACTTAGAACTGACTGATCAAACCCATCGACCCCTAAGGCCGTCTAAATTAAATTCATTTGCATATTATTATTCAACCTTTTCGAGGTCTCCTCTACCCTGTCGCACACAATACCCAACATCTGCTTTCTTCTTGCTTAATATGTTAATGAGTTAATTTCCCTGCCAGCCCCATCACAAAACCTCATCATCCTTGCGCCCTTTTGCAATTAAATCACCGTCACACAGTAAACGACAAGATTAACTGATTCAGTTTTAAATTGGCCGCTTGCCGGGATAGTCGATTTCGCGACACGGTCTTAAGAACCGACATACCTGACACCTTGTTACAGTCGTTACAAATAATACTAAAAGTCACTTACCTTGTTAAAAGTTTCGTGTTCTTTAAGGGATGATTTTAAAGGAAAAAACTTTCGCGTTATCACAACACACTTTCGAACAATGAATTATTCACAACTTACTGGAAAACTGTTGAGCAAAGCAAGGAAGAAAAAAACTGTAAAACCAAATTCGAACTTCTTGAGACCGAACGAGTGTGTTAAGGTGACGCGGTTCGCGCGATTTTAAGATGGTGGCCCTTCTCGATAGCACGTCAAATTTGCAATGGGGTAGTTGAAGATATGCCACAAAGTTTTTGAAAAGACGAAAAAAGTGAATCGCAAACCTCATATCCTATTCGATAAGCTCAAGCCGAGCCACCCTTAGAATGACAGCCGTGCGCGTACTCACAACAAACTCCGCATAAGCCCACATATATTCTCCCGGGGGGAGTCAATCCATTCCATCATTCCAAATTTGATCACCCACATCACCGCCCGCCCGATGGTGCGATAGCATGTTCTTCTTATAACAAACAGAAAAGAAGAAGAAGAATGGGGTAGTTGTATAGTGGTGGCAGGCAGTGTGCGTTTCGAGAGTATTTTGTGGAAAATCACTTTTTGGGGAGATGTTTATCCGTCATGTTCGAACGGAGCTGGTGCTGCTGCTATACACCACAGTGCCTCCTGTGCAACAAGGAATGGAATGGAAGAAACTTTTGGAACCAGCACCAAATCTCCGAACTCCACCTCCAACAACATTTGCAGCCATACTCCATACTCTAGCCACCAACAGGACCATAAAGGAGTATAGCATCCATCGCAAGGGTTATATCCACAGAAGAACGAATCCAGGGGGGGTATGTGCGTATAAGTGCTATTGTTGGGGTGATGTTGACTGAATTTATTTTTTTTTTACTCCTTATCTTCCTTCGGCTTTTTCTTTCCTCCGGCCAATTTTCAAAAGATGACATGAGGGATGATCTGCAGGGACCCAGGAGTGATGAATGATTGCTTTGTATCGTTCGCATCTCTTTTTGTCAAATTCATATACACATGATAAAATATTCGATTCGAGCTGTCTTATTATGCAGACTACTACCGATATGGCTGTTGTTGCTATCGAATAATGGATACGATGCTGCCGAAGTTGATGTTTTTTAAGCAGACATCCCATGCAGTACCTATACTATCCTCTCAACTTTCCGGAAAGTTGTTAGTGTTCCATGGATACTTTGGTGAAGTGGAAAAGAAGTTTCCATCATTTTTCAAAATAATGCTTAATGGAGATGGGCTCCGATTTGGATATGTGTATACATATACACAGACACA
Source organism: Dioctria linearis (assembly GCA_963930735.1). Classification (NCBI taxonomy): domain Eukaryota; kingdom Metazoa; phylum Arthropoda; class Insecta; order Diptera; family Asilidae; genus Dioctria; species Dioctria linearis. Next base: position 123,219,579 of record OZ005743.1, on the reverse strand, counting down.
TACCGCATATATTTTGGACATGCTGGAGCCTCATAAAATGAAGAATGATTCTTTGTTCAACTTTTAGAAGATGTGTTGCGAAAAATTTTCTATAGTTGGAATGACGTTGAAAAACATTTTTTCCCCATTAAAATCATAGTTTTTCCCGGAAGACCAACCATTGTGGGTCACTGTAGAGCTGACTGAACTTAACGAATCAAACAAGGAAGTGGAAGTACATAAATTTGTGCCTAATTTGAATTTTTTAACAATATGTTATTATTTTTTATAATGTATAGGAATGTGTTGTTGTTATTAGGAATTTTTGTATCAACAAAGTTTTCGATATCGTACGTTGTCCAAGACCATGTTTTCGATTTTTTCTTAGCTTTAACAACTCTTTGAAGAGATTGTTCACTGGCTATAGGAGGTAAGAGTTTTGCAAAGGTCGAAAACTCTATGTTAACTTTTATGGAATATGTGCAGTCTTATATTCCTCGAAATTTCTATATATGTTCTATATAACGGTGCTCATTATTCAACATTTTTTTCCATGCCTGGCATTGTTTTCTTCTCTGTCTAAACGGAGGAACCGCCATCCACCGTCGTATGGGATATAGCGCTCTAAGCCACGCAGAAAAGGTTGACTATGCCTACGCATACTAAAGGCTTTGTGGTGTCTTGCTTACTAAGTTTGCCAATCTTTTCGGGAAAGAGGCTAATACTAATGCCAATTAGACTTAAGTGTTCTATTGACAAAATCTGATTTTTTTTCAGTTTGTCAGCCACATTTCCAATATTTTGAAATATTTTCAAAGATCAACGTTAGTAAGAGAATTTTATCACTATGTCCGCGAATAGCGGAATGCTTGCTGGCATTCGATAAATTCTTAACAGAAACCTGTTTACGTGTTATTGATAACGATAAAAAAAACTAACTAGTATATATATACTCCTGGTGTCGGATTCTGTAACACGGAGAGTTATGGAGTTTGGGAGATGAGAGTTTTCATTTTTCCCGATTACAGCTCCCTAACTCTCCATTCACGATTCTCTAACATACTTGAGGACTTGGGAAACATGAGAAGTGTCGCTTTATTGAAGGACGGCTAACTCTTAGTGGGAGGGTCGTAGAGCTTTGGGATTCTTCCTATACGGATTTAGCGTCAAGAGTACAACAATACAGGTGAACAATTTCTGGGGGAGGGGATTTTGGATAGGGCGGGGGGTCGATCACCCCAAATTTAGGGTTGTCCAAAATACGTCATGTTTGGTCTCAAATTGGAGAGGAAGGAGCGAGTAATCGAGTGATGTAGTCTAGTTTTGATCATTTTTACGTTAAAACTGATTTTTACAACCTAAAGATGGATTTTTTGCACTTTGGTCATATACACCCCAGTTCCTATATTTTGCATATATTTCTTCGGTTCTTTGTTTCACATCCATTCGTGCTCTCTTGTGAACTTTTTTCTCATGGAAAGTCAATATGCACGACTTACCATTTCTTCATTATGATGTGTTGAAAATATGTACATTTTTCTACCAAAAAACGGCCATTTGTTATCTTAACAAGGACTGATTCATTTTTTTGCAGTTATCTCCAAAACCATATATCGGACTCAAAAACGAATTACATATCTAATTAGGGCACAGCATGTATAGATGGAATTTCATCCTTCATACAAGCTGTAACGTGCATGTGGATATTTAAATTTGTTATAGCATATCTTCTGTACTGGAATGGAAGACGACCAAATTTCGCGTTACTTAAATTTTTTATCGGGTACCTTGAATCACAAAAATCCATATTACTCTGTAAGTATTGCAAGGATTTCCATAATTTAATTTAAAAATTCCTAGGTATCTAGCTACCTTCACAAGATACAACAAAAATAGACAATACTCTCAGTAAAGAAATATTCGTCCAACTTCTCCACAACTGAAACTAAGTTTTCCGAGTAGAATAGAGAGTTTCGGTAATTCTCAATACAAATTCCCCGAGTTACAGAATCCGTGAAGAGACTTAAGTGTCAAAAGAATTCTCATCTCCACAACTCTCCGTGTTAGTGAATCCGGCGCCTGTTGCGAGCAGTAGAACAAGTTTTTCAGTACTCTGAATGTTTACCATTACATATTGCAAATTCAATATCAAATAGTATTACTAATCGCGCTATTTGTAATTTATTCAATTTGTCCAACCCATAGATCTTAGTGTATTGAGACCGCTTAATAATGTGGTGAAAACGCTTGCTCATTAATGACGTATTCAAAAACAAGACTGAAAACTAAATCTTGTGAAGCTGAGTGGCGAAGGAATATACCCTGGAAAATGTGGAAGAGTTCAAATTGAAAAAAATTTTGTTATTTGCCATCAAATCCATATTCCAGTTGCACAGAAGCACATCAGGTTCGATTGTCGTGGGACAGGCAAAAACTGTTTGTTACATGGATTAAGTCGTAAAATGCACGTTTAAAGAACAGAACGAGAAGACGTTTTTTTTTTCTAATAAAACCACCTTTATTGCCCTATTACACGTTTACAAAAAGCAATACTTAAAGAAATTATTTCGGTAAATGTATTTCGGACTCAGTTGTCCATCTTCAGTAGCTTCCTTTAGTGAAATAATTTTTTTAAGTATTGTTTTTTTGTAAACGTGTAATAGGGCAATAAAGGTGGTTTTATTAGAAAAAAATGTTTTCTCGTTCTGTTCTTTACAGGTAAAAAATTGCTCTACGGTGTTTTCCAGAAACTCCGTGAAACGTAAAATTCATTTTGAACTTGTATTATTTTTAATTTTTTTTTTTTTTTGTGCCGGGGGTCGAAAGATCCAAAGCACGCAAGGGTAGGCGGCCTATTGTGCTAATCTCCTTAGTAGGAGTAGCTATAAAGCTATAGAAGTCGACAGGAATCTAGGTGTGAGCAAATAGAGCAGGACCGTATCGAGGTGATCATCTTGAATTTAGAAAGATATGCCTATGTTCATGAAATCAAGTAGTATATATTATTGAGGACATTTTATTTCAGATGAGTTCTCTGATCAAAGGCACTCAAATACTCTGAAGAGCGCTCTTACTCTGCCAACCTTAAAGTATGCCCTCCTTATTGGATATAATTTGTTCGAATAAATATTATATCCCATAAGAGTGATACTGTAAAAACCAGATTAAGTGGATCAAAGTGTAGGAAATTTTCGAGGAAACCTGGAAAATGTTGAAAATAAAAGGTGGTCAGAAAGATAATTCTATTTTCCTTTTGCCTAAGTTTTAAGTTTCTTACCAATTGCAGAAGTTTTTGCAATTTTAACCAAATAATCCATCCAGCATCAACAAAAAAAAACGTTTCTTTGAAACGAGCCAGTAGGTGTCAAAAAGTTATACGTGATCCATATAACAAAGTGTTTAATAACATTATTTTCTGAAATTCTGTCTCATTAAATTTAACACGATATCATAACTGCGTTTATTACGTAGTTTAAAAATTATTGTAAGCGATTGATACGCTTGATGTCAGACTTTCAGTTTAGGCCAATTATCTCCTGTCAGGCATGGGGGAACTGAAGCATATTACCTATTTTAGACATTATATATAAAAAATTATAAATCCCAAAATCTGAATATTAATTACTAGACACATTTCACTAGAAAGAAATATCCGGTTGCTGCATTTATAGTAGACTCACAAATATTAAATAATATAATATATTTAATCGTGTTTAATTATAGATCTACTGATATTAAATTAACAACACAAAAATAACAAAGAAGACGGTATGAACGGTCATACACATATGGACAATTGGAATAAACTTGACAATTGTACTTTGACCACGGTACATAGAGCAAAAAACATGCCTACCAGTTATTTTGACATTTGAGCTGTGACGTCACGGTGTCACAAGTTATATGAAGAATTCAGAAACATTTGAATAGGATATACTCCAAATATATTCTTGTATAGAATCGATCTCCGAGGAGATTCGGGATTAATCATGCATACTCATACATACACACATCTATATTTAAAGAAAGAAAAAACAAATGATTAATTAGGATTTCCAACAATTTTATAAAAGTAAGTATCTAGTACTAAAAGGGGAATGCCCACTTTTCATACAACGTTGGGCCCAACGCGTCGGATGCAGCTTGTGTGACATTCTTGGGTAAATAAGTGGACTTTTCTACTTCCCGTGTTCGTCAGTGCATCGTGAAAAATGCCTTCCTATGAGAAAATGTTCACAACAGAGCACTAATGGATGTGAAAGAAATATCTGCAAAAATATATACGAAATGTAGTAGCTGGGGTGTATGTGACTCAAGTGCATCAAAATGGGTTTCCCTGCAGCAAAAATGTTCCGAGAACGTTTTTTGAATCGGGAAAAATATACCCCACCCGACAGATTTTTTCTTTAATTCGTTACGCAGTTGGTGGTATTGGAGCCCGACGCCGGGTGCTTAACCCCATACCATAAAGGAAGGTAGAGAATATGTTTCTTCTACGAATTTTGCCGATAATGAGGCAAACAAGGAAACTCGTTTTCCGATCGGATATAATCCTACCGTGTTAGAGCCGATCTAAATTGCGAAAAATCTAGTACCTCAATTCGAATAAAAAAAAGGGAAATACTAGAAAAGTGAGTATGGGGATGGCTATAAATAGCTATTTAAGACTCCGAGTGTGGGTACTCAAACTCCTTCTGAGGATTTAAGGAATTCGGTTCTGTAGTAGATTTTCCACAATGTACCAGACCAAACTTTAACCAGCCTCCCCCTTGATAGAAATAAACATTGTTAATAAAAAATGTTCAGAGTTTAATAATGGATAGTTTAAAATATATCCCATGTCTGGAGGTGTGGGCCTAAAATAAACATTCCCATTTCATTTATTATTCACATTTTTGTTGTAGTATTCTGAGGACAACAATCAAAATCTGATTATCAGAACCATCTTAACTCAATCTCGCTGAGGTGAAACGTTTAATAAATATACGGTAAACAAAGCATGCTTTTTTGTCATCATTTAGTTGGTGTTAGTATTAGAATATTAAATTAAAGATAAACAAAGCATGGGTTAAAATGACGAGCAATGCAACACGAAACAAATGATTTAAATAATATTACATATACAGAGTTTTTTATAAAACCTACTTAGAAACGTCAACAAAAAAATTCTCAGCAATTAATAGGTTCGTGCATGCTAAAGTTAGACCTTGAAGACGTAACATGCAAGACAGGTAGCCTTCTCCAGCAGCGCACAGGGAGGGAGCATAGGTGTTCCAGTCCAGAGAAAGGTAAAGCAAGAATGGGGCTCTAAAATCGTGTCCTATGCCTATCTGAGCACTTAAGAGCTGCTTTTTTTTTTTTTAAGGTCATGAATTTCAAGTTTTATCTGCTATCCGGCATGGACCATAAAGCCACTGTTTTCTTTATTTTAAGTAAATTAATCATAATTTCATAAGCACTGAAATCCATTTAGTTATCTATTTACAACCCACGTAATTTGTGCCGTTTTCACAAAATTAAAACAAAAGCTAAGACTGTACAAATTTATAAAGTGTGTGTGGGGACGTGTATTGTACGTCTGCAACTGATAAAAAAATTACACAATAACTTTCCTCCTGGTATACTGTACATTTTCTCTACTTGGAAAATGTTTATGCAATTTAAATTACTTTTTTACTTCAATAAATAATTTGTTATATTTAAAACATTTCTGATGTTAGAAACTACTTATTTCTTTCGGGTTCATATTTTGCTAAAACTTGCAATTTTTGTGGGGAAAAAGAAAAGGAAAATCTAATTTAGTTCTATGGGCGATTAGTGATAGCTACTGAAGCGATATTTTTCTAGAAGTTTGATTTATAGCCATGCTATTATATTTCTCTAAATTTTGTATGTTCATCCAACTATGAAAAGATGGAAATTTGTTTTTTGTCACATCATATAGAAATTATGCCTTTTTCAGTGGGATGATACAGTAGAACTTTTATATCTCAGAGCCGTTCTGAGCAACAAAGAACGCAATGTAGCATTTGTAACGAAAATAGTGTTACTTGGAACGTTCTAATAGAACTTTGATTTAGATATAAAAACTTGAGATGGACTAACACGGAACAAACACTAAATGCGGCAACTACCTACTTTTAGCCGATCTCCTTCCGTATCATACTCAACAGTTCCCCCCTTATGGGAGAAGTTATGATGTGTTTTGTTAGTAATTTGTAAAATTAGCTATTCAGTCGTTTACTTATTCTAAACTGTTCTGTCCAATCATGTCTGTACATGCCCGCCGCCATGTCGCCGAATCTTGGCTGTTATTTAATATTTAAAAGTTTTTTTTTTATTTTATCCGTCATTGTTATAATATACAGATTACATTTGATTCCTGATTATATCCCAGATGAAATCGTAGAGCATATAATAAGTTTAACATTCCATATGTAATACCAGGCAATAATGGTGGTAGACCAAAATGGATTGGACACCTATGCATAAAATGAAAAGTTATTTTGATTTTGCATGTCCGTCCGTCTGTCCGTCCTCACGATAACTCGCGAACGCATGCACTTAGAGATCTGAAATTTTGCACATGGGATTTAAAAAAAAACTTCTTCGTAGGGTTGTCCGGAGAATCCTAAAAAATTCTTTCTTGAACAAAATTAGGGTTGTCATATAAACAGCTCGTTTTCCACTGCATGGACGTTTATGTCGGATGTATGTCTCTCTTTTATCGCTATTTCTATGGTCATAGGTCTGACGGAATTTTTAGTCTGTTCCATTGTAGAATTCCTCCTATGCGCAGCACCCGAGCTGTAACTTGATCTCATCCTCACACCCTTCAAGGCAAATTCAGCCGAACCGTGAAATTCCTTGAAGCCTGTAATATAAGTAAAACAGTACGAACGTGGAACAGTTTGCCATCCTCTGCCCTCCCCCGCTTCCCTTTCATAGCTATGATCCACAAACATTCAAACGTAATGCGCACCATCCCCTGCTTGTATCAACCCAATAATCCTCAATTCCCTACCTCTTTTTTCTTTCCATTTTCTGCCAAGGTTGGGCTACGGCATGACAGGGTATCCCCTGAGCTTCGGCAGTATCATAAAAACAAACTACCTGAGAACGATTCAAAGTAAGGAGCTGAAAACTTGTACACGGGTGTTTTTCATAAAACTTTTAAATATAATTTCAAAAATGGTGTTACCATATAAAAATTTAGGATTTTTGCGTATGAAATCCTATGAAATTGGTTATAATCATTTTTATTGTCCGGCGAACCGGTCTAGAAATATATGCGAAAAACCACTTCAACGATCAAACTTGCATAGAGAAGTGACCATGCGAAATTACATACATTTATCTAGGGTATTATATGAATTGGTCTTAAAATACAATTCATGTCCAACAATAATAAAAAGGTAAATTAAATAGTGACTAAAATTAACATCAGGGTTGTCGTAAAACCCCTACCTGAATAATATAATTGCATTGCATAGAAAAATATTCGGCTGCAGATCAATAGCATTAAAAATGTAAACAGGACACTTCTTCTATGTTTATGCCAAGTTACCGGTCACAATAGATTATAGTGTTTTGAAAATTCTCAATTTTTTAAATTAAATTTGGAAAAGAAACTGGACGAATTCCGAATTTTCGAGATGCCCACGCAAGTCAACAAGTAAAGTATCTGGCATAATTTTTTTCAAAAACTTTGTGTGGTTTTGAATTTTTAGATTTTGAATTCTTTTTTTTTATTGTTTACATTTTTCTGTAGTAAATTACATTTTTTAAAACTATTTGTATTTTTCTTATTGTGCGAGAGTCATGATATTTACCATAATTTTCCAGAAAATCTATGTTTCACCCCAGAAGGAAGCACCATTATGAAAACTGAAATAACATCTTATCACGTTATTGTACGCAACTGGCTACACTTATAGCTACCAAAGGCAGTAAAACATATGATGAAATTCATACGGGAATCTTAAACCTTAAGTAGGCGCACTAGCAAAATCACACAAGTGGGCGCATGTGGTCAGCAGTAACCCCAAATTTCTTTCTAGAAATTTAAGTAAACCACAAAATAATCAGACATAAAAACAACGTAGTTCAATAACTAAATATTATTGCTTTAACAAGAATTGAAAAACAAATAAATTCTCTTTAAGTTAACACAAAAATAAAATAACAATTATTAATATTTTTTATTACATGCTGAGAACCATCTTGTCAGTCTTTATAGAAAAGTAAAAAAATTAGAACCACTATTCGGAGTAGAGAAGAAAAGCTACACTATTCACTCAAAACTGCAATCTCATTATACGTTTTATTTATTTTCGCTAGAGTTCATCCGGAAATATTATAAAATGTCGAAATTTCAAAAGATATACGTAGCAAAACTTACCTCACGAAAAAAAACCTTGCGTACATTGCAGTGACTCGAGTACGACGATTTTCCAAATAGTGCTCTAAGATAAAAGGCTACTGAAAGACGCAAGGTCAAGAGAAAATGCGTTCTACATTTTTTTCGCGGTTAAAATTGTTCCATGAGTCTACTTAAGGGTCAATAGTGGTTTGCTTGATTGAAATGTTAAACATATCCGGAGTACACAAAATAACTCTCCAATGATTGCAGGGAGAAATTAATAAATCAAAACATTTCAGACAAAATAAATTTCATCTACCTCTCTATATGTATAGGTAGTTATTATACAACCAATCAAAATATTTTCCCGCGAGGTTTACCTTGACGTACCTATACTCGCATATCTATGACTTAGTCGTTCTGCCTGAGAAAAATAAACATCTTTGAAAATTGTCAAGTTATACATGGAACGTAGGATAGACCACATGAATTATGATGCTACTGATTAAACTAAAAATACTGTAAAAGCTGCCAAGACTTGAAATATGTATGCACCGAACAAACATTACCACCGTATAGCAGCATAGATCTGGAAGTCCTTTTTTATTTTTCTGTCAGCCAAAAAGGGTATAGTACTTCTCCAAAAATGATTTATTTAAACGTCTTGGGAAATTTCTCTCGCTTCCCGCAACTCCCGTGTTTTTTCCTATTTGTTACTTTTTTTTTCAAGGTTTTGTTCCATTTTTTAGGCTTCACAGTCTCATCCATTATTGTCTACCCTCCCATCGCATGTGCTCAAGGTTTAAATGGGACACATCGCATGTATTTTTAATAATGATAAGTGCTTTTGCATGCCAACACAGAATCTTTGAATTATTTCCAAATTTCCTGTCTATTTTCCCAGCAGCATCCGGACCAAGATTGCTTTCACAGAACTCCCATTTCTTTTCATATACCATCTATCGGTACACTATTTTCGGTTTTTGAATAAAAAGCCAGAGAATTTCCATTTTGTTGTCCAGTTTGAAGGGTTGGGCATCAGTCTGTGTGAGTAAGTACTTAGTGCTTGGCCATTTATTAGGGGCAGTTCTTTATCTACAAAAAAAAAAAAAAAAAAATGGCTGTATACAATTTGCCAAAGGATATAGCAAATATATGTACATAATAACTAGGTACATAATTTTTTATATATATATTTTTTTTGGTTTTTTTTTCTGCTCAAACTCATCTCACTGACATTTCACGAGATGCTCGTACCATCATTAATGTAAATATTTGCGATATTTTTTGTTGAAGCAGTATTTTATATGGAATATTATTTTCCAAGAAATAAGGTACAAAATTTGTCCCAGAAAAGAGCATAATAATGTATACCGACATTCCAGAAAATTGGAAGGTTGAGGATTGACACACAATGCGAGGCAATCACATGTCAGCCCAAAGCACTCGAAATCAGTCAGCCCACCCCCTCTCTCTCTCCCTATCGCTCTGTACAAAACGCACACACTACCTTTGACATATCCAATCCCAATCACAACCCGAGCGTACATAAAGTCTCGCATCCTTACAAAAATTCTTCAGAGTAGGCAGAACGAGATATTTTTTGATATAATTTTGATCACCCTTTCCCAGGACGCTCTTTATAATCGTGCGAGTTCACGTTAGAAGTAGGGAAATTGGTGACATGAATTGTGACCTGTAACCATGTCACAACTCTTTGCACACAGTGGCACACACAAGATGAAAAAAATAACGACATCAAGAAAAGTATTCAAAAAACTCAACAATGGGGTTGTGGGTGGTAACTAAGCAACCTTCACGCTACACAGTGTGTTCTTCTTATTCATGTCACATTTCCAGGACTTTGAATCCACCAGCCGTGCGTGTGTGTGAATTGGGAGCGCAATGCACGAAAGTAAAGGAAACTCAAATTTTCTGGGTGTTTCACCCCTTTGCTGGTTAAATTCAGGATAGGATACGTACATACATTCATTACATACACGTACTTATGTATACCGCACAACCTGAAACAGGCATACTCTGACGACCTTTTTCATACCATTCCTCTGGGAAATGTAATTCTTGTATTTGTAAAACTACATGCGATCTACATCCCTTAAGCCGCACCCACCCTTTTGGTTGATGTTTGCTACGCGCGCTGGTTCTGGTCCTACTACACATTGTCCATGCATTCACATATGACACACAAATTGTACGTTTTCTTGCTACACATTTTGCTCATCCCCCACTATAGACAAGGGATCAACCATTTTTGCGTGAAATACAGGGGTGCAGATGTGTGTGTTGGTCTGAAGTTGAATCAAAGAAAAAGGAATAACTATAGTTGCGGTATTCTGTAAGACTAGTGAAATTGAAATTCCTTTTGAGTCAGCTGGCAAGGTTACAGAGAAGGAAACTTTGAGAAGCATTTTCTTTGGCTCTATTCGAAATTAGATATTTCGATCCAAGTTAACTATTGGACTCTCTATGACTAATTTATAACTCTTGTAGCACTTCTTTTTATTATTATTATGTTATTTGATTGTAGCTAGCAGAATTAGCTGTAAAATATTTAAAAGCATTCTAAGGACTCTTTTTTACTTTAAGGAATAGACAGACAGGTGGTGAATCGTTCTATCTTAGAAAAGGTTTTTGCTTCTTAGTCGAATTGGAATAAAAAAGAAGAAGATTTCAACTTCCCAACTCGTAATAGATCCTTCACTAGAACCCTTTCGGCAGGCAGATTGAATAATTGTATGTTCTTGTTTTCGATATTAACTCCGTATGTAAGTTTTGAAAACACATCATAATAGTTAGTGGCAGATTCCCATCTATACCCAAAGTTTTTGGTTCGTAAAATTCTAGATGGTAACCTCTCAAACAACCGGCATTAGCTGCGATCTTAAGTTTTTATATAGGTACTCATAAGTACAGGTTTTAACATTTTCGCCCTAATCAGCTGCTTACCGTTAAGTTTTCATATAGCAGGTGCCATATTTTTCGAAGGTATTAAGTTAGTGTCTTGAAGGTTTTAGGACGAATAACACTGTTCTACAAAATTTAAATTTCTTTTTGTTACACAAAAACTTTTATCAAGTTTTGAATGTACTATGGCCACCAAACAAAAATATATCAATGAAAAAAAATATGACATCAAAACATATATTTTCATGAAAAGTACAGAAATCACCTACACTTAGACAAAGTTTTACTTAATGTACAATAAATAGTTATGATTTTCGTGAGTGTTTGTGGTAGCTCAATTTTAAGTCTATTTTAAGAGTGTAAGAACAATTCGGAGGAATCGCTTCTACCGACAATGCCCGACTTGCCGCTTTCAAGGCTTTATAACTTTATAAAGCAGCCTGTAAAGAATCTAGAGGAATTATGGATAGTAATAAACTAGGTTCGAAGTGAAATAACCGGGGAATCTAATACAAATCCCATTCAAGCTGTGCCACTAAGAATAAAAATGGGCTTAAATAATAATAACAATATTGAATTGTACAAAATATTTTATAGACGGCGGTGTGATTTCTGGAATCACAAAATCCATGAATGTATGTTGGTGATATTACGATAATTCAATTATTGTGGAATGATGTCTAGCAAAATAGCAATAAGTTTAAGAAAGTTACTTGCATATTAATTTTATAGACACTAGAATAAAGTGTATGCGTACCACCATCCTTTTGTAGAAAAAATAAATAGAACATTTGTCTATTAGATTCAAAGTGTCGCTATTCTGTTTCTAGTTGAAATTAAATTCTTAAAAACCCTTACATAAATATGCTCTTAAAGAAAACTTTAAAATTCCAACGGAAATTATTAATTTTGCAAAAGAAGATATAATCTGTATTATTTTTCTAAAATTCGTCCTATCTTAACAGAAAAAGAAAGGCACGTTTATTTCATGGTTATTCGGACCTTGCCAGGAAAACTCTTTTATCGATAATCCTTGCGAAAAACAAAAGAAGTCTTTCTCAGGAGATAGAGCCCAAAACAATTATAGAGCTCTTCTTAGACCACTGCCACTGAAATAAGATGGGATTGGCTACGATTAAATCCTGATGCTTTGATGCTTTTGCCAAGATGTCCCCGAAAGTTCGGAGCACCTGCTCTGTGACTGCGCAATAGTAGCGAGGTAGAAATTACTCCACCTAAGTTGTGCATTTTCTATGTGGAACCACAATTCCACAAAGCTTCTAGACAACATAAAAAACTTAACCTAGAATGGGAATAATTTTGTACGTGGATCCAAAAAACCACCCCTTCACACAAATCTTAATCTAAATTTTCTTTATGTTACTGTTGTCTGAGCAGACGAAAAAACAGATTTTCGAAGGTTGTAAGTTACAAAATTGGAAAATGCAATGGAACATTTTCTAAAATATGCCGTAAGAAATTTATCCTACCTTTAACATATCGACAGACCGAGCTTAATCAATTTGTAAGCGATATTTGGAGTAGGAAACTGTTCCTGCTAAAAAACAAATAAAAAAATTAGAATTGGTCTAAGACCAATTCTCATGATACCATAGATGAATGCTGGTTTGTAATTTCGTATGTTCATCCATCTGCGCAACTTTTATTTTTGAAGTGGTTTTTAAATATATCTCTAGAACGGTTCGTCGAACAGAAAAAGTGATTGTAACCAATTTTATAGGATTTCGTATTCTGAAGAAGTTTTCAGTACAATAAAAATGTCTTGGACTGGTCGTTTTCACAGTATATGTAAAACACCTAAATTTTTATATGGCAACACCAAGAAAGGGTTGCCCGATTTAGTCAATTTTTTTAATTTTATTTGTTATTACAATAACAACACTATGTACCAAATTTCAGCTCTTTATGTCTACGCGTTCTCAGGCAGTGTCCAAATATATGGTGCCCGATTTGTCTTATTTTCGAACTTAACTTTACTTTTTTTTTTATGTCCGTGTACAAAATTTCAGTTCTATAAGTACGCGCGTTCTCGGGTTATCGTGAGGACGGACATACAGGCAGACGGACAGACGGAAGGACACGGACAGACGGATGAGCCGACAGACAGATGGACGGACGGACAGATAGATGGACGGATGGACAGACAGACGAATGGACGGACAGAAGGACGGACAGACACATGCAAAAATCAAAATAACTTTGAATACACATTACGGGTGGGTCTCCAATCAATTTTGCTCTACCATCATTATTTCTACATGTTACAAACGGAATGACAAACTTAAGTAGTATACCTTTAGATTTCATGTAGGGTATAACGAGGTGATAAAAAAATAGTAGGTAGGCTTATAAGGAAAGAAAAAAAGGAACTCAGAATTTAAGTTCCAAATCAGGAAGCTTACTATACTAGAGAACTGTACCTACTTATTAATTTTTTGCATTTTGTTGGGTCTTCCAAAAGTGCATTTACCAAAGACCACTGGCAATCTCCTTTGTTGTGTATCATCATTTGAATAATTTCTGCTTGGAGGGCACTGAGATTGTCAGGTTCATAGTAAATGGACGCAGAAGATAAGATTGGAATTATGTGTTGATTATCATTCAAAGCTCTTGAAAATATATATTCAGTAGTGTTTATATTTCCATTTTCTGGCCAAAGATTTATGCCTGTATATCGTCTTTTTGTACATGTTGAATAAGAGATAGAAGCTATGTTGTGTTATATCACCTCAATTAAAAAAATTAACTATTTTACACAAGCAATTTAAGTCATCCAATTTTGAAAAACAGAAAACGAATAATTCATATGAAATCGGCTTCTATTAGGTGTAAAAGATAAACAAGAAACTGACGGGTATTGACAAATTCTTTAAGAAACATTTTGAATATTTGAAGATTTTTTACAAAAAAATAACGGGCAGACAGACGGATCTCAATCGATAAATATTTTATAAAATTGAAATTACTGTGAGAACGTCTTGATGGCTCTGCAAAATTTAAAACTATTTGAAAATTCTTTCTTCCTTTTTTAATATGTAGCTATCGTTTTTGTTGTTTGTTCTTTCTCATTGTGTTTGTTTCAAAGAAAATCTTTATTAAGAAGAAATAGAATTTCGCCGATAAAATTTTTTTTTTTAATTTCATAACTAGCCTTTCCTTTACTATCGAATTTCAAAACTAACCTATTTTATTTGTTCTATTCGAAAAATATTATTAAAATTTTGTAAAAAACTAACAGATGTACAGTTTTAGCTATGGATGCTTTATAGAATTTATGTTTCAAAGCAACTACACCCTCAGCGCTTAAATTAGTCCAATGACTATAAAAAAAAAATCAGAGCATAATTCATCCAATTTTTTGAAAACATCATAATAAGGGTTATTGGTAATATTATGAATTTTAATTTTCTGATGGTATCACATGGATACAGCTCTGCCTAGTGGAAAATTATTGGGCAGCTGAACATACGAAAAGAAATCCGTGCAGGAAAATCTATTAGATATATTGCTATGGTATATGCAAAAAAATTTGAAGGAAGTTTTCTCTGAAACCAAAGACACTATTGAAAAATTTATCCTTAATAATTATGGATATTTATTGATGATGTAAAGGCAGAGCAGAGTAATACAAATTAGAGCTAGAAATATCGCACATGTTTAAAGGACTAGCCCAATCAAAAAGGGTACAAAAAAGTACAAGCGTTTTTTCCAACTTCTTAAATGTTCTTAGAGAGAGTATTTGAATACTGCTTTAGTTCGCAGTATTTTTGTTGATATAAAAATATTTTGAATGGTGGATATTGAATTAATTGTTTTGTACAAAATTTTTTAGATTAGTGGAAATAGGTTAATCTGTAGTATCATGTTGTGTTTGTCTGTCTGAATATTGCATTTAATTCACACGAATGCATTGTATACTTGAACGGAATAATTCAAAATATCTCCTTTTAAGTTAAATAGTCCAAGGTTAACAGTCGAGAATTGAAATCGTGGAAGTTTTTTTTTTTTATAAATCAACTAAAACGTAAGACGTCCTATTTTGTTTTTATAATTTACCTTTACATTGAATCTTATTCGTGTTAAGGGCGAGCTGTTAAGGTATCCCATGAAGTGTGCTTTTATAATCTTCTATTGGCCCTAAAAGGAGATAGATCTATACATGCATACCCTAAAAGGCGAACAAAGTAGATAAATGAAGACAATAAATAATAAGTGAAATATTGTGGGGACTCTACACAAGATGGTACAATTCTGGATAGTGTATAATAAAATTTAATTATTGAGCTCTAACGTAATGTTTAAGAAAAGCTTTAAATCATATTAAGATGATAGAAACATACTCTCGATTGGAAATTATTTTTATAAAAATATCTTTCTATAAAACATAAAAAAAAATTATAATAAAGGGCGCACAAATATGGACGGAACATTGGAGTGCCGAATTTCTGTTAGTGGTACTATATATACTGACAGTAGTAGAAGACATAAAACAAATACCAGTCAAGTTAAAAGGTGATATGTTTATTGACAACAGTAGTGAAAGTACTTGTGTATTGTTCACAATTTTAGATACAGCTTGTGAAATTTCATATATGCAATAAAACAACGATATAAATAGTTATGGTAATTATACCCTGCTCAGTTAAGTTAGCTTATAGTGGCGCCTATCGAAATATGTATAAAATATCAACAACTCTTTTTTGACCATCAATAGTTCAGTGTCATGCCACATCACCTGGTTCTTACCTGTAAATGATTGCGCACTTTGAGAGTGGGGGGGGGGGGGTGTTAAACTAGCCCCAAGCATACTCCTACTACGTTTGCCAAAGCTGGGACATTCAAACAGCATGTGTTCAATGCTCTCAACATCCTCCTCCTCCATACAACTTATACAAAAAACATTGTGTGAGATTTTGCAACTGCAGTAAGATTCACATACATCATTACGGCACTCCTTAGTAAAATTTCTTTCCTTATAGGACATATCTTGGACCATAACTGCCCTGAAATATCGTATGTGATTAATTCTCCTCACCCAGCGCGCTTACGAATCTCTAAATCTAGAATTAGCTTCACTGTTTATAAGAGCCTTCAGCTTCGCATATATTCATAGCTGAACCCATCTGGCTAGTGCTGCTATAGCTAGAGCTGCCTCATTTTCTGCTATATTACTGTGGAAGGACAGCCAGCGGAGAATAACTCTGTGGTTGGCAACAAGTCTCCCAAGCTCCTTGCATCAATGCACAACCTGTTTTCCCTTCCCAATCAATATGTATATTGTTAGTTTTTTTCTATTCGTAACTAAAATCCCCGCTTGGAAGCCACTACAGTTGTCTGATAGACCCTGTTTAAACAAACCAGTAAAATGTGCGCTCTGAGGTACCTAAAATTGTCTTCATGATTACATCGGTCAAATTGCTTCCCTTCCTCGGTGGAATAAATAACACACCCACACACACACTTTAAACAAACCCAAATATAAAGTATCCGGGATATTTAACATCAATTCTTATGTCGTCTGTTTAAAAGAGCTGCATCTCTTGACAGCCTATTTTCATACCCTAGCTAGATGATGAAATCATAGGGTATATCTACCCTTAACTACAGACGTATAAATCTGTCACATTACCACAGACGCGCGATCCCATGGGCCGCTATTTAATTTGAATTAAAAATGAATAATATAAACAAAATATTGAATTTTAAATTACTGTTATTACCAAATGGGAGCTAAAAATCGAAAGTCATTTAACTTGTTTTAAGTTTTTAGCTTTTATTTAGTAAATTTTCACATAATACTAGTGTATACCTCAAAAGTTCATATAATTATAATAGTTTAAATATAGAGAAATAAAAGAAGCAAAATAACAAAAAATATAAGAAATGTTCATGAATTTCATTGATTTAGGATCCATTACACCTGAAATTTAGAAAATCACATTAAAAATTGTCGGCTACAGGAAATTTGCAAGGTGCATTCTTATTGCTTTTTCACCATACATTTCTATAGATTTCTATACAAATTTCAAAATCTGAAATGTCTTAATGGAGCTATCAAAAATTATAGACACCCTTTTCTCAAAATCTGAAGCACTTCCTTTTATTCTTTTCGCGAATTGGCTTGTATTAGGATCGGAAATTTACTAAAAATGCGCACTGCTTATAAACTAAAAAAAACTTACGTCCCACGGACCGCTATATACAAATTCCCACAATAACAACAAAAATAATCGTGTACTTACCTCATAAGCAGTCGGTGGAGAGCTAAAAACTAGGAAGCTACTGCAACAAAAAAACCAGAATAGCTTACGATGACAATGATATCAAAATAGTTAGACTTCAAGTGGTGCCTGAGACCGTGAGTGTCTGGTTAAGGGTTAAGTTTTCCATTCCATTTTTAACGATATAATACTGATAAAGTAAAATAGATTGTCCACCAATGCATAATATTATATAGGACGGACTATCACACTGTCCATCTGTTCGTCCGTGTGTTGGTCTGTGCTCTCGATAACCCGAGATCGAGTTTATGTAGACAGATAAAATTTTGCCCGCGGGCTTTTAAAAATAATTTTTATATTTAATTTCAAAATAGGACAAATGAGTCGACTCCTTGGTAGGGTTGCCATATAAAAATTTCGTTGTTCACTATATATTTTTTAGCACTGTGTGAGAAGTTGTCAACGTAAAGAATTAAAATTTTGTACACGGCATTCTCATAAAAATTGATAGTAGAATTTGTAAAACGAATTAAATCGGGCAGCACCTTCTTGGTGTTGTCATACAAAAATTGAAGTTTTTTACGCATACTGTGAAAACGTACAGTCCCAAACATTTTTATTGTACTGAAAAGTTCTTCAGAATATAAAAACCTATGATCCTATATTATGATCGTTTTTAC
Organism: Dioctria linearis; assembly: GCA_963930735.1. Lineage (NCBI taxonomy): Eukaryota > Metazoa > Arthropoda > Insecta > Diptera > Asilidae > Dioctria > Dioctria linearis. Next base: position 123,201,391 of record OZ005743.1, on the reverse strand, counting down.
TGTGTTGAAAACCTTTCTAGTAATATAAGATGCGTAAAATCAATTTAGAAGTAAAACTAGTACAGAGGCGAGCGATCATCTAGTACGAAATCTAGCTTTTTTCCGTGTTATTTAAAAAGTCGCGCAATCTTGTAAATAATAAGTTGAATTATGTAAAATCTTGATACTAAACATCCAAATTAGATTATAGTGTTTCACATAGCAAGCTTGAAAATGCTTTACAGGATATTATAGTCCGAGAGCTAGCAAAGTCACGAAAAAAAAACTTTAGTTCGGTGGATTCTTTGCTATCTCCCCTCTTTCACCATATCAGTAGGCATGCGACCCATCTGGCTGATGAAAGGGGTTGCGTTTATCTGTACGTATTCCGTTCCACAGGTAAGAAAATCAGTTTTCAAAGTAATTTTAGTTCCACTTTTGTTTTTTTCATCTGTTTTCATAAACATCTGATAATATAAATTCACTATTTCCAGATGATTACCGCGCTAGCACCGTCTAAGACGTTTTATTTTTTTCATTTAAAAAAAAAACAAACAAAAAATGGGTGAGCTAGTTTAATTGTTATCGAACCACATGAAATAAATCCCACACGAGTGTTCTTGATGCAGTATGCAAGCCGGTTTTCTAGGGAAGAGGTAAAAGACGCAAAGAAATGTCTCTCCAAAATGTACAGATATTATATTGCTTGTTTTACCTCTTTTCGAGCAAACCTGTTTGTAGGGGAGTAAATGTAGCGGCTATTTTTAATTATACACTGAAATGTTAAACAGACAATTTGGGAAAGCTTTGAAAATAAATTATATCTCAACTAAAAGCAACCCGCATTGATGTTTTACACCATCAATCAAAAATGGTGAACGTAAACGTCGAAATGAATCAGCTAGCCAGGTTTCAATCGGACCAAATCAAATTCGTCTTCATAATTTCACTGCTGCTCAACTGAAAATTGTTCAGTTCAAGGAAGTATAAGTTAATTTTTTTATCAACCAGTGGTCGTCTGATGATATGGCGTCTTATATTGGTGATAAAATAATTCAGTTAAAATTAAACGAATTCTTCTCTTATCGGATTGAAAATAAATAAGTCATTAAAGGAACACAAGAGTCATTATCATGTGAAGAATATGAAGAAGCAGATTCAAGGATTATCTACCATATTTGCCAAATTGATATCGACGTTGAAGTTGTAATAAGATGATCAGATTATACTACTTGGTAACATACGCAAATTTAATGCTTTCTTAAAACTTTGAAATAACATGGGCGCTGATAATAATGAACGCTACATCAACGTTAATGATTTGTACAAAACTTTGGGTCCTTCCGTCCATATCTAGAGTTTTACCAGGCTTCTACGCCATGACATGCTGTCAGTACAATCCAGCTTTTTTTTCGCAAAGGGAAATTGAGGCCTTTCAAATTACTAGAGGAATCGAAAGATTATTATCTTGATTTCAAAATATTGCCACCGATGATGAAGAATTACTGAAGAATGCATTTTTCACTTTGGAAAGATTTGTTTGTCATATATATGGAGTTCGGCAGATTAACAACGTCAACGATTTTAGATTTGATTTGTTTTCTATTTCGTATCAGTTAAATAATTTCAGTGAAAGTTTTGGGTAAAAATGCAGAAATTTCATGCAGAGCTGAATTACGGCAACATTTATTGAGAGTCCAATACATGACCACATTTTGAAGAAATGATCACTCTAAATCTACTACATCTACAGAAGTCAATAAAATTTGTAATTTTTTATATTCCAAATAATTGCTTTTATTAATTTTCCCTTGGAAATCTATCCATGTTCCAATTCAATAGCGGAGCTGTATAATAGTGGATTTTTTCTTCCAGTATTTTATCAAGAATATCTTCAAATCTGAGAACTCAATTCTGCCCAGAAGTTTTTCTGTAGATACTGAAATTCTCCACAAAACAAAAACAAAAAATAGGACAAAATTGTGCAATCTCGTTGAGTTCTCGAAATATTCTCAAAACATCATCCTGAGAAAAAAAGACCACTTTACCATGCTCAAATCGGTCCGGTTCCTAATAAGCAACCGAATTATCACCTGCAAATTAATTTTATGTGGTTCGATAATTATACTAGCTCGTATAAAAATTACAGCCGTAATAAAATAATTTTTTTTTAACGAAAAAAAAACGTCTGGCACGGCGGGCGGTAGCAACGAGGAAATTGTCTGGGAATAGTGAATTTATATTGTCCGATTTTTATGAAAACACATGAAAAAAACCAAAAGTAATTCAAATCATTCTGAAAACTGTTTTTTTTACCTGTGGTAAGATATGCGCACAGGTAAACGCAACCCCTCTCACAAGCCAGATGGGCCGCATGACTATTGATACACTGTAAGGAAAGGCATATCAAAAAACTAGCCGAACTAAAGTAATTTCTCGAAAACGTTGCTGGCTCTTAGACTATTAATGATGGTGATGATGTCACTGTCACTCCGGAACAGAATTTTACTTTCACAGTGTTGATGACATTGGAGCCAATTCTATTTGTTATTGTGAGACTGCATATTACTTTGATACTGTTGGGACCGATTGAATCTCCAGTACTTTGTGGAACATATCTTACGTGACGTCTTATTATCATTAGATGGCAATGGTTTCCAATACTTCTTAACGTTCAGCCAATTACCCTATGCTGGTGGTTAGATTTGCAAAAATGCTACTACTTACTAGACGTATCAAAAACTTTAGACCAAATGGCTTATTATATTTCTTAGAAATATCTATAAGCACCTAAACTTAAATCAAAAATTTCCTCCTTATGACGTTCATGGTCAGGAATCAGCTCTGGATATAAATCTAAAGCGGCTCTTGATTTATTGGCAGGTTATGCCCATCTTTCTTTTCTGTTCGTCTCTCAAAACATAGGTCACACTTTATTTCGTTCCTGTCATGACTGGTTTTATTGCTGCACTCCATACCATTGAACGATATGTATGCTTCATACTCTATACAAAAGTGAACAGCAACAATCCTTTCCGAAACTAGTAAGCAACTAGCGGGACAATCCCCGGCTTTTGAACGAAATGAGTATTATTCGAATGTCATTTGTATGTTGATTAGTTAAAGAAGGATTCCCTACATTGACATTATATTCTCGTGCATCATGTCATCTATTTTCGTTGAGCCCTATAGCCGCGATGTTATATTGTCTAATTATCGCCCATTCCGTAGTCGAAAAGACAGGGTTGTCAACATTAGATCAGTCCTGTTTAGCAGTTTAATCATTTCCGGGAGAAAGTTGGTATCCTCTCACCTATAGGAGAATCATGAGCACTGTTAGGGAATTTAAGCTAAGTCAGGAAAATCATTAACCTTGATTGGTACAAAAAAATGGCTTAAATTTTCTAACAAGCACTTTTTGTTTAGCTTAAATTTTATAGTTCATTACTAGAGGCCACTATGACCCAGCGATACGGCTTTTTGAGGTCGAGAAACAGTTTCACTTCTGTTGTCATCACTTAGCGTTTTAATAGTTCGTTACAACTATTTCCATTGGTTTAGTTTGCTTTGGTATTGTAAATTTCAATAGGAATCAGATAAAAGGCTTGAGTTTTACTCTACTTCCTTATTGAATAAATATTTAATTACTTATAATGAATGTGTAGACAGAATAATTAAGATTCTCTGGCATTATATGATGATCCAGCAGAACTACACACATCTTTTCTCAGTAACGAAAAATTTCCGACAAAGTCCTAAAAAAAAAAAAAAAAGTTGGTACTGTCACCCCATATACCAGACTCATCTATCTTACCAAAGTAACTATCAAATCAACCGAAACCCACAACGTATTAAGAACACCAGAGGCTCAAATTAATCATCGTAAATGATCGACAACCAATTAAATTATCTTGACGGGCGCTAAGTTAAGTTTCTTTAAAGTGATACTCGCCGAATGTAAAACAACAGCCACGAAAATTTAAATGATTACATCGATAGCGACCTGGGCTCCTAGCTTGGAGTCATCGTCGTCTTAAAATAATTTGCTCGCATGTCAGGTTCTCATTCATATTGTGACGTGACGTTAAGCTAAAGGATTAGCCTAAATTAAGTTTATTATCGTCAATTTATCGACTTTCCCGACTTTCCGAGCAGAACATCAATTTCCTTAATTCAACGAGTTCTGTATTCAGTGACACATGATGAAACGACAAAGCGCGTGCATGTGTTCGCATTCGCGAGTCCCATCATCAAGCGAGCGCTCGCTGTGCCAATGTACCTATTTTCCGGTTGCTTATGCCTACTTACATAACGGCACTCCCATCATCCAGGAAATTAAGAAAGGTAACTTCATTGAGCTTAAGCCGCTTCAAGAGTCTTCCAAGATCCATGCAAAATGAAAAGCGCCCAGCAGTTTTTTTTTTTTTTGCTTATTCCGCTACCCAACCTAGTTATTTTTCATCCAAACCCAGCACCCCGACTGCCTCTGTTCATTCTTTCTCTTTGCACCAATTTACAAATGGGTCGTCACTCGTCATACCCACAGTACAGAACCCACACAGTCACTTTCACTTTCTGTGCTTTCCCCCAGTTTCATTAAAATAAAATTTTCATTCATAAAATTCCTGCCGAATGTAATAAGAGGTGGTTTCAGGCTGACGAGGAAACTCCTGCTCCTGAAGGCATCACAAGAGTACAATTTCGGCCTCTCTATATAGTAGACATAGTACCAGACTTTGAAGGGGGGTTGGTGGGAGTTCATTTTCGGGGATCGCAATTAATTAAAATTACATTGGGGCTGGTTAGGATCGTCGGCTGCTCCGTTGTTTCAAAGCGGGAAAATTAATTTCTAAATTGGTACGCTACTCGTATTTGCCCTTGTTAAATAGGGGTTTCCCCGTAATGGATTTTAAGGAGGGTCTCAGACATGACTGCGGACGTTAATTGGTTCACAACTCGACGATTTTATGAATGGAGACTTGAGATTGAACAAAGATTTTTTTGAATGCTCTCCCCTTTTAGTGTTTGTTATTGCGGAAAGAGAATGGGACCCAGGAAGCGTTTTGTGTGGAAAGATTAAATTAATGACTAGAAAGGGTGTGAATGTGCCGTAATTGTTTGAAATTTATCAGGGAGCTTAAAGGTATCACGCAAACGTTGCTTATGCAACAGGTATTCAACGTTATAAATTTTAGATTCTATTCACACAGTTTTATTTCGCTGATTTCACGACCAGCTAATGATATATTTCGCAGAATAAAATTAAAGAAAATTTATTTTTCAATGGGAGTATATTACGCACGACGACTATGCTTTAAGTGGACTAAATAGAACTGGATTTAATTCTTGGTTTCTTGAGAATGTATCGTAGCTGCTCTTCCATTTGTTCTCTTTGCATTTAGAATGTTATTTGTAATGCAATCTTTATCATCAATTGTTTTCATAAGCATAAAAAAGGAAAGCATTGGAAAGAAAACTTTATATAAACAAGTTGAATTTTAAATTCATGAGAGTCTAATGGACTCTTTTTATGATCGCTTACTACCGGGATCTTCAACTATTACTTCTTCTGTTAGTATTGTTATTTTTGGCCTTTTGCCTTTAATAATAATAATGTTTATTTTGTAATCCATTCATGCATACTTAATTATAATAATATACTAATAAACTACAGCAATGGCACCGAAGCCGTCTGCCGGAATTAGCAACTAATCTAAAAAAAGAAAAACTAGTTACGGTGTATAATTATTTTAATCGAATTTAATTACTAAAATCTTTTACCAAGAAGTCTCGATATTTCCAGGTACTTATGGCGTACAAAAAGATATCATTAAATTTATTTTTCCCATTGTATACTTCTATAATTTCCTCCTCTGTCAGTCTTATCTTTTCGAATGCTTCGGCTAGGATGGGACATATTCCAACAAAATGCATCAAATTCTCCTCCTCGTCTAGATTACACAGTGAGCAGATTGCCCTGCTTTCACGCCTAAAGGAACTGGCGTTCAAATCTCTAAGACCAACTCTATACCTACAGATAATAATAATTTTTTTGAGGGAATATTCATCTCGGAAGAAGCTATTTTCATTCAGGTACTTACTTAAGTTTACTGTACAGATCATGTCTCATAGACCCCCTTGCTTTTTCAATAGCCCTTTGTTTTCATTAGTATTCTTCCTTTTCTAAAAGAACAGTAAAAATATTTCGTACGCTGTCATACCAATATGTCTGTTCCACTAAATTTAGCTGAACGTTATGAGAACTAGCTAGTTCTCGCTAAAACTGATACCAAAATATATTGATAAGAAAGCCTATTTGGAGCTAGGCGAAATAAGACCCTTTTACATGTAATCAAAGTGGCACGTCAATGTGTGTACATAAATATGAGGCAAACCTAACTCAAGATCTAACATATAATTAGGTGTATTTTTTAACCAAAGCAATTTCTTGACAAAAAAAAACTTTCAAAAATATCGTTTTGTAGAAACCCCCACATTTGAGCTCCATAGCTAAGTACTGACCTTGGGACAGTGTTAAACAGAGCGATTTTGTTAGATAGTGTAATTTCGTTTTTTTCAGGTCACATTGATCGCGACTTTAGCAGATTCCAAACTATTCTTAAAATTGGAGGTTAATACAAGTTTTGGTGTTAATTTAATACCAAAGTATGTAAGAATACTTTGTAACAATCTCTATCTCTGCGTCAACAGAAACCCAAAGTTCGCTTCTGTTCCTCGCACCATTTCCGTCTTGGAAGATCATGACTTTAGACTTCTAAGCTGCAGTAGTTATGGACATTATTAATCATACGCTGTAGTTTGAAAGGATCATCAGTCAATATGACAATATCATCAGCATATTTTAGATCTTTTAAGTGAATACATATCACCAAGAGTATAAGAACAACTTCCATAGAGTCCTCCAAGTCATTAATAAATAGCGCAAACAAAAGCGAACTCAAATGCAACCTTGTTTGACCCCCGATCTGTTCACAAGTATTCTCCGTTCCAAGCCTAGGCAGTTGTGCCTTCATATAGCTTTTGAGCCATGCGCACAGATTTATTGGACATGACAATATTATACAACTTATAGAAAAGAGCACCGCGATATATTGTGTCAAATGCTGCCTTAAAATCACTACGAAAGCTAGCGTGATTCGCATACCTTTATTTATTTATTTATTTTATAAGTTCAGAAGATAGCATACAGATTAAATCCATTTATATAACTACCGTTAAATGATAAATTAAATAATACAAAATTAAGAAGAATAAAGTAAAAAGTAAGTTCTAAATTATAACAACTAATGAAAAATAAAAAAAGAAAAAAAGAAAAAAAGCAAAAATTCTAAAAGTACTAAAGCAAAACGTAAAAAAAATAAAATGAAAATATAACTATAATTCTTACAAAAAATAAAAGATTAAAAGGTTCAGATTATTAGAATGGAGGCAAATTATGGAATAGTTATTGTCTAACTGCACTATAGCTAAAATATAAATGTAAATACAATAGAGCACTACTATATAATAAATACATATTGAAAAGTGTGGGAGCAGAATGATCAGTCGTTTCAGGTCGAAATACACTTTATCTCACTCAATAGTAAATGTTTAAATTAATATATAGCCTCTATCAATTTAAACATTTACTATTGAGTGAGATAAAGTGTATTTCGACCTGAAACGACTGATCATTCTGACCGAAAATGTCTATGTGATTAAAGAATACATTGTGATTCTTTTGAGGTCTATATAGTGGTGATTTAGTTTTTAAATATGTTTTAGCAGTAGCCAAACACAAATGTTGAAGGCAGGTCTCGTGATGGTCTTGAGGGTATATGGAAATTTATTTCGGCAAGCAGACGGGGACTATCCAGATAATCATGTAAGATTTTGTACAAAAAATATTTCATCTATGTACATCCTACGCTTTTCAAGAGATATAATAAAAAGCATACTTGACCTTATAGAATATTCCACAGCACTTAAACCAAACATTTTAAAAATAAGAAATTTTGTAAATTTCCTTAAGTCGTTCCAACTGCTCAATATATGTTTTATAAAAAGGGTTCCACACAGGGGTCGCGTATTCTAATAAACTTCGCATTAGGGAATTGAACAATGCAATATGGGAGAAAGTTGTTTTAAAAGATTTACATGTTCTGCAAATGAGTCTAAGCAATTTAAATGATTTACGTACAATGTAATTAATATGGCAAGAAAACAAAAGTTTATCATCAAAAACCACTCCTAGATCTTTAATTTCAGACACCCTTTCTAATGAGGTACTACATAGCTTATATGCAAATTTGATAGTGTCCCTTTTGCGGCTAAAAGAAACTTGTTTACATTTGGTTATATTTAATGGTAAATAGTTTTCGACACACCATTTCTCAACCTTACTTATATCTTCTTACAACCGAGTACAATCTTCAAAATTACTAATGACACGAAAAATTTTTGCGTCGTCTGCGTAGAGCAGGCAATTGGAATCTAGATTTATTGAAAAGTCATTTATATAAATAATAAAGATAAATGGGCCGAGGATGGTACCCTGAGGGACACCTGAAGTTTTCTCAAAGGCCAGTGATTCGAACCCATTAACAACTACAACGCTGTGTCGTCCATCTAAATATGAGGAAAACCATTGAATGGTATTCTTACTGAAGCCAATGGAGGCCATTTTAATGAGTACTTTTCTGTGTTGAATCTTATCAAAGGCCTTAGAGAAGTCAGAACAAATAGAGTCCACTTGCTTGCCCTCATCCAATGCAACCGCTACGATGTCTGTGAACGTAGTCGGGTTTGAGGTTGTAGATCGTCCCGGAAAGAAACCGTGTTGATTTTGGTTAATCAAATTTTTAGATTGAGGGAATAGTTCATTATATGTAATTTTTTCAAATATTAACGCTACACTATCTGAAATTGATATTGGTCTATAGTTGGATATTAATTTAGGGTCTCCTGATTTGAATATTGATGTAACGAATCACTCTTTCAGAATCGTTGGATATATCTATTGATTAATAGATATATTAAACAATCCATTAATAGGTTCTGCAATTGTCGAACCACATCTTCTATAAAATATATTGGGTATACCATCAGTACCAGGGTTTTTATTAATATCAAATTGATTGATTACGCTTGCTACACTCTGAGGCGTAACATGATATAATTGAATGGAGTTAACGTTACTGTAAGGTAAAGAATTGTGTAAATCATTAGTAACGCTACCCTTGACAGAATATACCGATTTAAAATGCGTTGAAAACATTTCACAAGTCTGCATTTGTGTGGCAGATATACTGTCACCAAGTTTCATTTCGTTAGGATAAGAGTTGGATGTTTTCAAGCTTTTATTAAAAGCCCAAAAACTCTTTGGATTGCTCTGCGCAGAAGATTCAGTAGAACTAATAAAATTGTCGTAACACATTCTTTGCAATCGCTTAGAATGATTTCTCAAGAACGAAAATGTCTTGTATAATTCAGGATGTTTATATCTCATATACATACGCCGAAACTTGTTTTTTAATCGGAGAGTAGTTACTAATTCTCTTGTATACCACGAAGGATATTTTCTAATTTTACTGACAGATTCTGGGATAAAATTTACTACACAATGATTTAGAACGTCATAAATTTTTTCCAATGACAAATCAACGTTCTCTGAAAAGATACTTGAAAACGCTATATATTCATTAATGGCATCATAATCGCTGAACTGAAACTTCCGTTTTTTCTTCTTGTATTCAGCGATTTAGTGGGGTTTTTCTATTGAAAAATGTACATATGTATATCCAAAAGAGGGTGATGAAGATCAATTCGAGATAATGTTGATATTGAAGATGACACTAAAATTTCAATGTTTGTTACATTTGACCAGTATACTTGATCATTATATTGTTTCAAACCGCAAAATCGTATATTATTAAGAAGGGAGGTTGATATGCGATTAACATTTTCTGAAAACCACATACAATTATTAACATTATCAAAAGACCAGTTTAAATTCGGTAGGTTGAAGTCACCAACAATGATGATTTTGGAACTTGATGGTAAAGTTAAAGATTTTTCACTAATATTCGAAAAGACACGGTCATATAATTCATACGGACTCTGCGGTGGAATGTATATGTACCAAATGTATAGAAAGGTATTATTTATTTTAATCATTACTGCAATATCCTCATGTTCTGTTTCAAAGGATTGCATATGACTGGAATTGTAATTACGGTTTATGGCAAGAAGACTACCACCTCCGTCCTTCTTTGACGTAGGCAAAAAAAAGATTACGGTCCCTTCTGTACACTGTATAGCACTCATCAAACAGGTCACCACTGTTGATATTTTCCTGTAAAAAGGTTTCTGTAAAACAAATAATATCAAAATTATTGGCTAATATCTCCAGCCTGACAACTTCGGTTTTAGTACGTAGTCCCCTAACATTTTGATAAAAAATATTCATTACCATTGCTTGAGATATTGATGTAAAAGAATTTAAGGGTAATGTTTATTTGAGAGGAGATTAAAAGTGTTTTCACCTTTGACGACAATAGGAACTGAGTTATCATCTTTTTTTAAGTATATTTTGCTGTTTTTCACCCACAGGTATTTATAATTTTCAGGTTTGAATACATGCGCTTTATAAAGTAGTGCTTTTTTGGATTTTGACAGGAATTCATTTATATATAACCTACGATTCTCAGAGAAATCTAATTGACTTGAGCTAAGGTTTTTATTCAGGCTAGCTGCTGCAAGAACACGATCCTTAACATTTCTGAGCTGTACTTAACCAAGAAAATATCTCTATTATATAGCATAGCCATGAACGAAGGTGTATTCATAAACGACAATCTGCGCTAATTTTCAATTCTATTTATATCACCTTTTTTATGAAGTGGAAAAATTATAGAAGTGGTAAATGATTCATGTATCTCACAGTGAGTGTTTAATATAATTAAAATTGTTTACCAATTTTATCAAAAAGCATTCTGGAGCATTCTTGTAGAATTCATAGGAATTCTATCCATCCCCGGTGCTTTATTATCCTTAAGTTTAGTGGGTACTGCATATAGTTCGGACAAGTGGAACTCACTATCTAAGATGCTATCGTGTATAAGTGGAGCAGCGTGAAGTATTGGTCTATTCTTTGTAACAGAACTTTAAAATAATGCATTAAGGTATTTACATCAATACGCAAGCCTATCGTAAGCCTCATACCTGTAAGCCCTTTTGCAAAGCTTCACCAGGTCTTCGAGTCTGACACAGAGTCAAGTTTACCTTTAAGCGTCTCATAATACAACTCTCTTTTGGCCTTGCACAGCATTTAAAATTTTTTATTTGTTTTTAAGTAATATCCCCGCGCATATTCTATATGACATCGACGATACATATTAAGCCACTTAAAGGAAGTTTTCTTTGCTCGAAAACACTCCTTGTCAAACCACTTCTCTCTAAGTAATGGCCTAGCAGTACGACTAGCAGCATTACCACTTTAATCAAATCTTTAATTGAATCTGTAGAGACATTAGCGTTCACGTTATTACACTAAATGGAAACCTTATTTCTGTATATGTCATTTATTTGCATTCCCCAATTTAAATTAGGGATTAAAGTCAAGGGCTTAGCCTCTTCGCACTGGGTAGACCCAAGTAAAGGCATGTTAGGAACAACCGGTAAATGATCTGAGAATACCTGTTACATAACGTGAAGATTTTGCACCAATGGACACAACTTATAAGACGTAGATATAATATCATTTACGGAAGAACCGCATTCGCTAATAAACGTATACTCTCCATCATAGTCCCCTTTCGTAAGTCCAATCAGCATTGCTAAGCCACAATCATAGCAGAAATGTATAAATTTTTTACCCTTACCATTGACTGAAGAGTCTTTGGAGTTTCTACAAAAATTCAGGTATGCACCGATATCTAGTTGCTCAGATAGGTTTTGCAGTTAAGCGATTCTCACATTAAAATCACCTATAATTACAATATTATAGTCACAACATCAAATCACATCCTCGAATGTTTCAAAAAAATTTTCTTTCCCAGTGATATACACGAGAAAAGTTTCGTTGTAAAATAAGAAATGCTACAAATCACTGAGAAAGAAAAAAATTATTTTTTACTTTTGAGTGCATTTTATTTACTCCCATCTATTACAGTTAATATAACCAGGAACTAAGCGGATATTCCCTAATTGCTGTTTCAACTGTTTTCTTTTATATTCGACATAAAAGTACTTACCTCGGCTAAGGGTCTGATTTATAACATGACAAATATGAAAAAATTTTAAGATTCAACCTAGATACCTATTGGCTTTTGAGTTCCATTTTCTCTACAGGAGTCTAGAGCTAGATTATACTCTCTCGAATATCATCTCATTAAGTAGAACCGAAAATGGACCCTTCAATATTTTAAACTATTAAGGATATTAATACGCATTGAAAATAACAGCAACAGTATTCGCAAAACTTCCCCTGAGTTAGATTAACTCATGTCAGTTCCTAATTAAAACATAATCAAAAAGTCGCCTAAGGCTCAGTGCAGACATCAGTGTCTTGGCTGTGGGGTGCCACTACACTCAATACGGTTAAATGACCTTAAGTACGAATTCTGTTGTCATCAGCAGAAAAAGAGTAATGTTTGCTTACCTTGTATACAAAATCTATATTTTGAAGAATAAAGGACGAATTGGATGCATATGTGGCGGCGTCGGGGTAGCGTTGACACTTAACCTTAGCACAACGCTGACTCGCTCCTAAAGTGCTCACGATTGGCAGCCCGAGAATCGGTTTCGACATTTGTAAGTTTGTGGAACCAGTTCAACAGACTACCTTGCGTGTTGTGGGAGAGGTAAGTTTTAGGAAACTTTGCAATCCCAAAAATTAAATGTTTTTGTTTTAAGTTAAAAAATTATTCTTCCAAGTTTCTTGAGAATAGACAGCTGTACTGTGTTTGTGTTAAAAATAGAAATTTTATTCTGTCAACTTACCCATTAAGATTTCCTAGCGAAATTATAACGATTATCAAGACAATATAAATAAAATAGACATTCATATAAACAATAGTTTCTATTGTCTCTCAGAGTCTAACAGTAATTTATTTTTCCTCCTCTTTAGAATAGAACTGAAGAAACGCAGTCAGGTCTCCCAAGAAATAGTTAGTCTAACCACGGAAGACACCATAACGAAGCTGTGTATCCGCTACCGTAGTGTCCGGTAAATCATTTAAACGACACCATTCAATTCCCGTAGCAATCGAATTCAAGCGCGGATATATTCAGGTACCCACGAAGTGCAATATCGGAGCAATATACAAGTAACATCAGAACGTACGTAGACATAGGTTTCTTACCTACACATCCATTTACTGACACCAGACTTCGTGGTTCGATTATAATATTCCTCAGCAGCGACATGGTAAATCTCTGATCGCTTCAGTAATAAAAATTTCTGTATCGAGCTCCTGTAAATTTGATGCAGCCATTTCACGTCAAAACGGAAGACCGGAATTGCATTTACGGTACAGCTTTGATACTATGGAAATCTACGGCAGAACGTACAACCAAGCCGAATGTTCGGTGTCGCAACATCGCCGGAGTTATGTGTGCAGTGCTCAGTTTATTTTGGAACAACCCAGATCATAATTCCGGCGACGCTGCGGTACCGTACGTCCGAAACCCTAATAATCGTCGACAGGGACGTACCGAGTTGTGAGACGAACGGGACCCCCCAAAAAGTCAGTGTTTAGAACATAATTTACAAATTATGAATCAAATGTAATAAGTATATTATTACAAAGTTTAATAAAATAAAATAAATTAAATAATAGAGGAGACCCTAGAGCCCTATTTTTTCGATTCCCTTTGGACCCATTTATTAACAATGGAAGCCTGGGGGGGGGGTGGTATATTTTGAAAAATCTAGTACATAATTAAATTCATTAGGTCCTCAGAAGAAGGTTGAGTACCAACACTCCTACACTCGGAGGCTTAAGTAGCTATTTATAGCCATCCCCATACTCACTTTTTTAGTATTTCCCTCTTTTTTATTTGAACTGAGCTACTAGATTTTTTGCACTTCAGATCGGCTCTAACTCAGTAGGGTATGTCCGATCGGAAAACGGGTTTCATTGTTTGCCTCAGCTCATTACCAGATACAATTCGTAGAAGAAAGTTTTTCTCTGCATTCTTTATGGTGGAGAGTAGGAATCCCCGGGCGGGGGGAAAGCGGGTAGTTCCAATACGGCATGTTGCATATCAAATTAAGGGTCTCGCCGACTCCTATCGCGTGGTGTAATTTTTTTCCAATTGCGAAAATGTTCTCGGGACGTTGTTGCCAGCGAAAGCCCCATTTTCATGCACTTGGGTCACATACACCCCAGCTGCTACATGGGCATTAGTACTCTGTTGTAAAGTTTTCTCTCATAGGAAGTCATTTTCCACGACTCACCAATACCGCGCAACACAAGAAGCACAAAAGTCCACTTTTTCAGCCAAGAAAGTCGCCAAGCTACATCCAATCGCCAAAGCTTTTCCCCGCTAGATAGAAATAAACATTGTTAATAAAATATGTTTACCACCCGCACCATTACCTTTACCATACTGGCATAGTCAAACTTCTCCAACTGACGACCCACTCCAAGGGCTAAAGCTGAAAGGATTAGCTTTTTGGAGGCTTTTTGGCCATAGGCACAGATGTATACTAACAATATATCCCAGAGGTTGCCTAATTGTAAAAAGCGACTATCCCAATGGAGAATTCTGCAAAAATCTTCTTTCTTAAAATACCAAATAGAGGGAATAGGATTAGAACCGAATAATCAAATACTTCGTTCGTACTACGGGTTTCACGGATACAAAATTCATTTAAGTCAAGGAACTGGAATTTTTACAGAGAGCCTGAACATATAGGAGGATTAAGACCTACTGGGGGTCTATAATGTGTTTCAAAGTGAAGATTTAGCCATTAAAAATGTAACTTTATAGCTATTGTCGCATGGAATCGATAATCCGATTGCAGTTAAATCGCTTAACTCTTATACAATCAATTCACAATTAATTCAGAGATATACAAAATCATTCTATGCTGAATTTCTAAATACCAAAAATACCAAGATACATCATAATTTGGATGCCGAGGCACTAGCCAGAGCAGGCTCATGTAAAGATGCCTTTCTAGTTGATAGATTAATAAGAATGCCTCTGGATGTAATAAAAAGAGAACTGGATTTGAGGACCATCCAACGACTCAAGGCTTCTGTGACAGAATACAGATATATCTCAAAAAGTCTGCCAAAGTCAGTGTAACATCCTGAATTTCATCGCGGTTATTACCGCAAATTGTGCCTTTGTCAATCAAAGTTTTTTAAACGGTTAAGCTGTTGAGCACTTGTCGTGCGAATATCACAGCACGCATAGCTCTCCATATGTCATTGATAAATAAACAAATCAGCAAGGTGTCCAGTTTCATGGGGAGCACTCAGCAGTAGATACCGTTCAAACGGAGAGAGATTGTTTCAACGATTAATCAGGTAAATTGCTGATAAATGGAGTGTGATTGCTTCTGGAGAAGTTAATTGATTAATGCTGGCCAAAGAAATCCGAAGAAAGAAAGATACTATAATTGGCTCCGTCCAAACTAAAAATATTCTAATTTGTTGAAAGCTGTGTGAGGAACAAGAGCTCGACTGCCAACTTATTAACCAATTTCTGTTTCTGGGTTACATGATAATGGGTATTCAGTAAAATTCTATTGTTGGCTTTCGGAAGTGAACTGAAGAAGTACATAGTACTTCCGCAGGCAGCTAAGGTTGAGTTTTGAAATATAATTTTGGCGTTTACATATAAAAGCTGAAGTAGTCTTATTGCAAGAATTTTTGTACACCTGCCTGTTTATCTGACCTGAATGGTCTATAACAATGAGACATAAGTACTATTACGGCTGTAGGTTTTTTAACAACGACTACTGTTTTCATTCAAAGAACTGTTTAAGAAAGCCATTATGGCCTTCTATACAATGCTACCAACCAGGAGTGTTCAGGATGTAAATTAAGTAATTGCAGAATCCGATATTTATGCTTTCACGAATGGTACTACGACGATTGCGTATACAGGAGCAGGGCAATACTGGAAAGACTCGTAGTTACATGAAACTTATACGCTCCCGGACAAATGTAGTATCTCTCAGGTAAAGCTAGTAGCAGCACTGATGTTGTCTATGTGCAGTTAATCCAATTTAGACATCTGCAGATACATACGGAACAAGCTGACCCCAGGGGCAGATTCAGCAAGAGTCGCGAGAACCCCGCCCCCACTTTTGAAGACCAGAGAAAACAAATTGAAACAGATCTTCTGAGTTTTTCCTAACAAAATGATTCAGTGCGCAGTAAATTTTATTCTACTGCAGTTTTTGACAAAAATGTCAGGAAGATTTCAATTTGATACGTGGCCCTTATAGCTAGTGGCTCAGCCTTCGCCCTACCTTAGGCGTAGCTATTGTAAAATTCACGTACATGAACGCGGCTTTTCTCAGGGTGTTTAAAGCAGGAGAGCTTATTTCTTATTCTTTATTCCTGGTCGCTGGTCAAAATCATCAGAAACCACTACGGCAGTTCCTCTATACATTTAGTACGTAAAAAAGTTAAAGCGGCGGCTGACTCCCTAGATAAAGCTAACATTTTTACTCCTAAATTTGCTTCAAATACTCGACTTCCACCCAGTTCACAGACACCACTTTTGCATCTCCCGTGTGGATGTATAAAAGAGGAAATACACATCCATGAAAGAGATGTGTTCAGTATTCTTAAGGACATCAACGTCTCCAAAGCCGCAGGTCTAAATGGTTTCTAGCCCCTTTTAATTACGAGTTGTACCCTATCCTTGGCTAATCCACCGCGCAAACTATTCTACTTGTCTTATTCGACAGAAAAATTTTGAACTGCTTGGTAACTAGCCCACAGTCAGCCTGTTCAGAAGAAAAAAGGGGGTAGCCATCCCTTAAGTTTTCGACCAGCTACAATCACTACGATTCTTTCAAAGGTTTTTAAATCTGTTGTTAATTCCAAATTAATGAAGTATCCAACCAATCAACTTATCAATGATCGCCAATATGGCTTCCGGTCTGGACGCTCATCCTGAGACCTGCTGACTTTTCTTACGGTACGGTGGAACTGTAATCTTCACAATTTTTGTGAGTCCAAAATTGTTGCCCTCTTCTATTATGAGTTGAATTTTTTTTAAGTAGTCACCTAATACGGGTTATACTAGATGGCATTCTATCAAAATCTCATCCTATAAATCCATCCATCTCTCTTCAAAATTTTTATTAATTATCTGCTTTCCTTTATTTTCAAAGCAGTCCATAACTTTGCCGATTACGTACCCTTGATTTCGTTTGCCCCTTTGACACGCTTGGGGACTGCAGAGGGAATGCCGCATCTGTTAAACGAGATTGCATGATTAGATCATTGCATACAGACCTTAATATTATCCTCTCTTGGGGCAAAGCGAATCGCATCGAATTCAATACATCTATGTAAGTTCCCAAGCTTCTCTTTATAACAAGATCAAACTTTTCATTCCCATTTCTTTTGAAGGAGCACTGATTTACGTACAACATCTCTATATATTCTTGGCATTAATATTTCCTGAAAAACAAGTTTGACAGATCACATCTTCTCCATTGCCAAAGAAGCATCGAAATGTCTTGAATTTCTAAAAAGGTGTACGAAATATTTCAGCCCATCGAAACTAGCGCTCCTCTACGAGTCATACATCAGACCTAGCATTGAATACAATTCCCATATCTGGGCCAGGGTTGGGCGCACAGCACTAGCTTCATTGGATATTGTCCAAAAGAGAGGCTTAGAGCTCATTGGAAATAGGGCCACAACTTGTCACAACAACTCACTCGAACACAGCCGCAATGTTGGATGCCCTTCGCGCCTTTATCCATAGATGCATGTTTTAGTCAAGTCTAGTTAACTGCATTTGCGAAATTTTCCTCTGATGTTTGTCGTAGTTTGCCTCTATGTTCGCTTTATAGTCGTCTTTGTTGCTTGGCGCTCACCTTTAGCCCTCAATTCGGTTCCGTGTCTTTTCTTGTCCTCTTGTTCACCGGCGTCTTGTAGAATGATTCCTGCACGCAATACTCGTGCTGCAAATCGCGAACATGCTTTTACCGTTCAAATTATTTTAGGTCATACAGTAAAATTCCCTGATGCTTTTTTATCTCAAAATATGTGAATGTGGAACAGTCTGTTATCTTTTGCTTTACTCTGTCATACAATCTGCGCCACTCTCCTCACGTTCCCGAAGTCCTTTCCCTAACACCTTGCATGCTGTGCTTTGCATCATAGGATATCCGCTGAGCTTGGCTTAATAATATATAAAGAAAAAAATATCCCCTTTTCTTTTAAATGATAAACATTTGAGCTGTTTCCGGCTTACTTCATTTGTAAACCAGAGTTGGGTTGACCCCCCCCCCCCCCCCCCTCACAAGAATTCTGGTTCCGCCCATGGATGAACCTATGCTGGCATCTGGCTCCCAATTGATCGGAGTTTTGAATGTTGTGATTACCAGGAACGCCTATGAAAAGGCAAGTCTTCCGTGGAACAGCAGAGGCACCTACCGTATGGTGAGACAATTGTGGGTTACACACGATTGGAAAAGAAGAATGAAACTACTTAGTAAGAGGAAGAGTCGACGTCAGGAATCTTGTAGGGGTCATAACAGGCTATTCTACCATAAAAAACCATGCTTGCAGACTATGTAGAAGAGCGAATGATTTATACAAAAGCTGCAATAACTGTAGGAAATCGAATCATCAAGTACTTTGCGAACGCATGGCTCAGATGAACAAGATGGGTGGGCTACTTGGTATCAACACCTCCGATATGTGTAAATTTTAAGTAAAGAGCTGACATGTAGCTTGAGATTCTAACAAAAAAATAGATTTCTTAGTATAGTAGGGTTCCTAAACATGGAGGAAGGAAGTCAAATTTGACTGTACTCCTCCTTCTCTTCAAAACAGATAACAAACTGATGAATTGAAGACAGTCACTTGGTGGATCAAGTGAAACGTAGTCCTCAAAGCAAGGAAGAACATTCGTCAGTTAGAGAAATAACTTTAGTGGTAATATGCCTACAAAATAAGTAAATAGTGTAGTGTCAAATAGAAGCTCTTAGATCATGTATATAACTATTAAAAAATGTCTGCCATCTTCAAAAAATATCAATAAAGCACAAACATTTGCTGACTACATTTTAAAGAGAAGTTATCACCATGAGTGTGATTCCAAGAGCCTTCGCTTCAAATTCTATAAATTTTTCCATATTTAATGGTTCTACGAAAAAATCCAATGTCTGCAGATAATAATATTCAACCAAGTTCGCGTGTATTGTATACTCCCCACAAAAATGCTCTTTACAATGACTTCCCGTAATATAATAGAAGCATTTAATACGAGCACAACATGGCATCACTCGTAATACAAGAGGATAATGAGGAAAAGATTGCTAGGCTAAAGCCTATTTAAACCTTGCCGCATCGTAGCTCTAGCATATTCGTAAAAACTCTAATTTCACATGCATCAGTAGACACAATCGATGGCATCGGCTGATACGACTTCGCCGGTATGTTTTCTCCGCGGTAATTTATGTGCAAACTGACATGAAAGGGGTTATCGGTTATTTATGCTTTATTTCTGATTATGATCCTCAACATGCATAAAAATTGGAAATATTTTTTTTATAATATGCATTAAAACGAGCACACCTCACCCCCTGCTTATTGTGTTCCACACCAACTCGACTATTGGATTTCACGGGTTCTGGAGCTAGTGAAAGTGGAAATTTCTAACTTGAACTCTGGGCACGGTCAAAAACTGGGTTACCGTTGTGGGCCTGGTGGTATATATCTTTGCTTATAAAAATCCAGATAGTTATTTTTTTTATGCAAAACTTTCCGGACGATTTACTCGAGTTTTATTAGCGAGTGATAAAGCATTTTTCAGACAGACAAATCGCTTTATTCGCCAATTCGAAAAATATTCATGCATTTATTGTACCTAGTGCTTGAAAATAAAATTTTAAAAGCATTCTAACCGCGTCGTCAAAATACATTTTGTCTATCTACGAGTAAATTGGAAGAAACGTTTTTGCACCCATGCAAAACAGACAGGACAATGCTCCCTTGCCGTTTTCGAAACCGGGGTAATCCTTAAATTAACTACTCCAATTCATCTTTGTACGCAGAACAATGAAGATCCTTGGAAAGGGTTGCAAAAAACCCTCAGTCACTCTGTTCACAACAGATAAATAATATCAAGATGATGGGTTTGTGTGATTTTCTATTGTCCTTCTGTGTACGCTACCTCTCCATCCTCTCAACGGGCATATTTAACGGAAATTTTATGCGTGTTCTGTGTATTATCGCTGAAAGTCAGGTATCCTATGGATTATAATAATATTGGCAACAACCACGGCTTTATACCTATCTATCCATCCCCATTTAAATGAGCGTTTGAGGTGAGGAGATTTATGAATGGTAAGGGGATTTTCAGGTACATGGATGAAATATACGAATTCCGTGAACAGTGATTTATTGGTAAATCTTTAATCTACTAAAGTTTTTAGGTGTTTCCTAATATTGAGTTCCTCAGGATTTTAGATATTGAAAAAAAAAATTAAAATAATATTCACGGTATTTGGGCATTCAGAATGGCACGTATCTTACTTGATTAAATCGTATTCTTACTTTCCCCTGACATTCAGTTCTATTCAATAATAACAAAAATGTTGCATTTCATTATACTTTTCAAAGGAACATCAAGGAAAAGTCACACCTATATTTTCAGGAAGAGTAATATATTTTTTATTCCAACTCTTTTAAAAAAAAAGACGTTTGGCTGGAAGACTCCAAAGTAGTAGGAGTACGGTCGCAAGACCCGATAAATTCGTGTATTTGTTTTTAGATAAACGGCTATCGTTAGAATGCTTTCAAACTTCACGAATGAGGGAGGTGCCTGTATTAGGCCTCGGGTAGGCTAAAAGCGTAGGAAAGCGTAGCGTACCGTGGAATATGGTATTCAATTCCAGTGAAAGCTTGAGCGTAAAATTTGAAGACTGAAAGCGTATCGCAGCGGAGCGTAATAATATTAAAATTTTGCAATCCATTTTCACTTTTCAACCAATGAATAGCGACTGTTGCTTTCTACGAGCGTAAAAATTCAAACCAATCGTGTAGCTCACCTACTGTACGCTACGTTTTGTTTGCAGTATACGCACTATCAAAGAAACAATGGAATTGGAAAATCGCCCATTTACGCTGCGCTGTTCTATTAGTCTGCACGAAGCCTGATAGAAGGCGTCGAAGTTATCTCCGAAGAAATGGCATTTTCTTAAAGCCTGTTTCTGTTGGTTTCAAATTTCTTTCGAAAACGAATTAAATTTCGGTCCAGAGCCTAGTTGATAATCAATTTTCCTATTATCCTGGTTTGCTCGAAACCCATTTCGACGAATATATATTTTGTTTTTTGACTACTCGCAACCAGTAAAATAATTTCCAAATCGATTTTTTTGTGCAAAATAAAATTCTCAATGCTGAGGGATAAGTTGTGTTTTGAGTATTTAAAATCTATTAGATTTGAAGATATGTTAATGATTAATTAAAAATTTTAAACTTAAATGTAAACTTAAACGTTTAACTCTGTACGAATGTGTTTCTAAACAAAATTCTGTATGATATTTTCACAGAACTTTCCTTTCACTTTTTACTGACTGGTTTTTATAGAAATTAAATCATAATCCTATTTTAAGGAAACATATAAAGCTCTTATATTCGAGCTATCAAATCGTCCAATGTAGGAGGCATATGAATTCAATTTGAACCTATCACGACCACCAAAATTCTGAAGCAAAAATAGATTCCAAAAAAACTGAACGCTTATCAACGTCCAAACGGATAATTAAGACACTTGTGGTGCAGTGGCATTTTCCACGTAGATAAGTTGATTAGCAAATTTCGAGTTGAAGTTATCTGTTTATCTGTTTTTTATACCCTAGCTGAAATCGTAAAGTATACTATGATTGTCATACGAAAATCCAAACAATCAATAAACTCCTCTTTAAACGATGTCAAAAATTCAGTTTCAGTTTCAGTCTTCGAATTCATCTAAATTTCGATTCAATAAAATAGAAAGAGGAATAAAAATTCCAGCTGAAAGTTTCTATTTTTATTCGAAAAAAATAAAATTAGAACCATCGTCAAATCTTGCCCTTAAAATGTCCAGCGATAAGATTTGCTCAAGGTCGAAAATGCACGTTTAGCATTTTTCCGACCCTGAACTAAGTGACGGGATCACCAAAAGGGGGGTGAATCCAGTTGAGTCGGTTTTTTGGCTGGTCAAGTTGTAAAAAAATAGCAAGAAATATAAAGTTATAACAAAGAAAACAGAGTGTGTTTTTTTGGTCGAGGTTTGGTTGGAAAGGTTAGTCACCTGGTGACAACTTTCTTGAGCATTTTTCATCGAACCTGGCAGCTCATACCAATACTTTCCATTCGTACAATTTTCTCATTGAAAGGGTTTATTGTTTCAAGATTAAGACCTTCATAAAAATCGAACACCTTATCGTCATCGCTCAACATAAAAACAATTTGGGCTATTAAGTACTTTTCAACCCAGCCATGAGAAAGGTCTCATCAGTATGGTTATCTCTGATCGCCTACCATAGAAGTTCGATAATAAGGTCGCCCAATTACCCATACAAACACATTTTATCAAAAGCAAGTTTGAATCATATGGTAGCAACAATTTCTCGTTGCAATTTTCAAATTGGGTGATTATTCCCCTTTGTCACCATACGGCCCTTGGATAAACTAAGAAAAATTTATAGGTGGATTTTTGCTGGTCTACATCAGACTGAAATTTATTGAAAATAATTACAATTAATTTCTAAAATGCATTAAGAATGCAGAAAAATTGACCTTTTCGACCCAGCGATCAGAAAGGTCTCATCAGTACGGGCAATTGAATTGGGTGAACCTATCATCGAACTTCTATGGTGGGCGATCAGAGATAACCACATTGATGAGACCTCACTGATAGCTGGGTCGAAAAATTCGAATTTTTCTGTATTTTTAATGCATTTTAAAAATTAATTGAAATTATTTTCAGTGAATTTCAGTTTTCTGTAGACGATAATCCACCTGTAAATACTAATCATGTAGTTCAATTTACGAAGATCACCGCTCCTCATTCAGCTGAAGTCTAAACAATAACCAAATTAAACGACTGGAAATTAGCACGAATTTGATTACGAAAAGGGTAAGATACTTTCAAATAAATTTTCGTCGAATTTTCGAACGTTACGATAATTCTCGTACCACCAGCGAAATTTCTTCTTTCTCTTTTATAGTTCACACATTTCATTATGGTTACATTTGAATTCGACATCGAATTTAAGGTATATTGAAGTCACGTAATCTTCGCTGATAACCGATCGTCAATATAAGTGGGTAATTCTTCTCAGTTTTTGTTGCTCTCAGCAAAAACCAAAACTGAGACAAGGACTCCTTCGCACTATGTCAGACTACGTACTAAGCTCAATTGAACAGTCCAATAATCTGCACGTATAAGGTGAAGAATGAGGTAGATTTAGTGGTCATCGGAATATTTTGTAAAATAAATAAATTCTAGTTCAGCTGAGACATATTTGAAAGATTCCATAATAATTTTCTAAGAAATGTGCCGAGGATGATGATTTAGGGTGTACTCTTAAATTAGTGGACATATAATTTCATGTAGTCAGTGATGGTAACGAAACTAAATGAATTTAGTTGACATTAAATTTTAAATCAGTCGTCATATTTATTGTTATTATTATCTAAAAATGAAATATTTTTTCGAGCCCTATCAAAGTGTAATCCTCAGTCGCGAAGGTTTAATAAATAAATATATATATAGAGAGATATGTGACGCTGAAATCATTCATTTATTTCAATGCGTCAGCTCATGCCAAGAGTAATTATGTATAAATCAGGTATAATCAAGAATTCAATAACAGGTGCTCAACATAAAAGAAACATGCCTTAAAGCCCTTAATCAGAAAAGGGTTTGAAGAAACAAACACTATGCAACACATTACAGAAAAGGAACACCCTCCTCCTTATGTAGGTACGCGAAGCAAACGAAAGTAATCTTATAACAGTTTATCATACGAAGAATTTCATTGTCATCTGCGGAAGGTAGAAACGAAAACCATTTCAGATGTGTGCACCAAGGATTGAGAAATTATTCATTCGAATAAGACGCCTTTTCTTAAGAAAACATTACTCCAACTGAGATGTTTCGTAGCCGTAAACATATGCTGAATATATCCTGTTTAGGTACTAAGGAATAAAAACGAGAAAGGAAATTATAATAAGAACCAGGATGTTGTCGCATTTACATTTCGAAATTGAAAGTATTCCCGGGAAATGTGAGGGGATTGTATTTAACGGATTGTCGTATGAGATCAGCCGCACATGTCCGACGTGAATTTACTTTTGTTTAGCTTTGAAATGTCTTTATTTTTTCTGATTTAAATAACAGCCCTTGACTAGAGTTGATTTTGTGAAAGGGTTGGTTCGCTTTTATTTATAGAGAGAACAGATGTTAAAACATAAGAAATAATTGAGATTTTGCGGAATTATCTAGCATCTGGATGTTGCATGCATAAAAAGATATTATTAACAATTAACTTGTATTGTGAAAGTGTTTCGACACCTCACAGCCTTTATGTAAAAAAAAAAAGAAATTCTAAAGTTAATTTAATCTTTTCAGATATAACGGAAAATTTAAACGATAACGAAATTCCATTTTTCTCTAAATGATCATTTCCTGGATAACCGTGCAAATACATATAAGAATTCCGTTCCTTTCTTATGGTTATCTAAATAGTATTTAAATAAAGTGTATTATAGGGTCGCTTAGGTTACCTTACAGTGGCGGCTATCGCATTACCTGTGATTAGACACAATTAGAACACAAATGGTCCATTGCGATACCACATCATAGCGATCTAACCAGAAAAAGATTGTATAATTTAAGGAAAACGCTAAGCTATACTTGAAAGCCAGAGAATCACAGCTAAACTGCGGGAGGACTATATTACAGTAGTGACTGCGAAAAGATGTCCCCAAGGTGGGGTTCTGTCCCCACTAGTCGCTAGTTGTGGATGATCTACTACAGAAGCTAATCAACTCCGGCTATGATAGTCAGAGATATGCGGATGACCTGGTCATTACGATTAGGGGCAAACATGATCAGATAAACTTTGATGTATTGCTGAATGCCCAAAACATATTTTGCGATTGGTGCCAAACAATGGGACTTCGAGCCATTCCTGGTAAGACAAAAGGAAGTTTTACTTACAAGTACCATCTCTAGAGGATACAGTAGTGGAATTCTCAAAGGAGGTCAAATATCTAGGCATTACCTTAAATAGCACACTAACCTGGATGTACCACTTAAAAAGAGTACTAGAGAAGACTACAGTGGCAACATTGACTTGCCGCAGGCTTTTTGGAGAAACTTGATGTCTTAAACCCAAAATGACTCTGTGGTCATACAGATCTATTATAATACCCATGGTCACATACGCCTCACTCATTTGGTGGGCAAAAACAAAACAAATGACGGCTCAAACTAGTTTGCAAAAACTACAACGGCTTGCATGTCTAGGAGTAACCGGTGCCATGCGTACCTGCCCAACTGCGGCCTTAGGGGCTATGTTGGACCTACTACCTTAACATTTGCCTGTTAGGGAGGAGGCCATACTTAATGCAATTAAGCTACAAAAAGCAAATCTCCAAAGTAAAAATAATTTGGTTGACCACCTGAAAGTCATCCAGGATTTTATAGAGGACCCGAGGCTCAATTTCAGATGTTATGCCGAAACGCGATAGCTTTAAAACACCATTTATAGTGATCTTGGGTGACCGTTAATAGTGGCAAACGGGGGACCTACCCTTTGAAAAAGGACCTCTTAAATGGTATATGGGGTCCAAAATGGAAGCCAAACCAAGCGAGGATATATACGGGGCCAGGTGCCATCTCGCAAAGGCACTGGAGTGCTCACCAACAATTTTTCACGCAAAAATACACGTCATAGAACTCTGCGCTCGCGAAATAATCCACAAGAATATGCGTGGAGCCAAAATATACATAATATCAGACAGCCAAGCAGCACTTGAAGCGTTAAACTCGATAACCTTTGAGCCTAAGCTGGTTTTGGACTGTTTTACTGTCTTGAAGCAACTGGTCGAAACAAAAAGGATGACATTGATCTGGGTACCAGGACATGAAGTCATTAAAGGAAACGATATTGCGGACTGCCTTGCAAAGGAAGGTGCCAAATCTCTGTTTATTGGCCCTGAGCCTATCTTTGGACACCCAAAAAGTCACCACTCAGCTCAGATCAAGCTTTGGGTGGTTAGAACCAAGAAAGAACACTGGGCAAATACACCAGGGCTGAGGCAAGTGAGGAGGTTCATAAACTATTCGCAACAGAGGACAAAAGTATTCCTCACACTCAGCAGAAAGGAATTATGAGTTATGAGCTTTAGATAACGGGCCTACTTACTGGGCACTGCCCACTTAGATACCATCATAAAAAGATAGGTAAGGTCGAGGATGAGACCTGTCGCTTCTGTATGGAAGACGATGAAACGGCTGAACATGTCCTGTGTAACTGTGAAGCTCTGTGCCGCATAAGGCTAAGACATCTAGAAAATGCATTTCAATTACCAGAGGATGTCGGATAAATGGCCCCTAAGCCTCATCAAATCATATTCGAATGGGCGCTCTAGGGCATTTAGGGGTAATGTCACAAACGATCTTATAGGTAGCAGTGAAAGGATGAGAGGCGGGAGGGAATCTTGTCTGCATTCCCTCAACTTCTTGTCCACTATTTCCCTTAGTTCGCGGAAAGGTAGCTGCTCAGCTTATTTATTCTACGTAGGTAGGGGAATTCCGACAGCGGATGTCGAACGCTCTCAACCTCTTCCATACAGCTACTTCAGAAGTCAATGCTTGCATGCATTCCGCGTATTTGCTAAAGAGTCAGTGTCCCGTGTTAACTAGAGTAAGGTTCCGCATCTTCATCCCGCTTTCTCCTTAGTAGAGAGAGTTCCTGTCTTTCTATGACATATGTTGGGCCATAGCTGTCTTGAAATCGCCTATGGGAATAAACCTATCCCCCTATTTACACGATACTGGTTTTACACGGTTTTTAAAATATGGATTTTGCAAAAAAAAAAAAAACAAAAAATGTCTGCAGTCATATTTTGTTTCCGATCGCTTGGTAACATTGGCTCTCATATTTCATCAATGAAATGACTGATCGTGATAATGATCTTGATGAATCCGTGAAGGACTGTAATTAGGGCGATATTTGTCTAATAATTTTTTACAAATTGACCCGAATGTTAAATGAGATATCCTATTTCAGCAAGATATTAATAAACGCTTAACTTAATATGAGGTTGTCTATAAAGATTTGACCAAAACCCAAACACATTTGAAGGGTTGTAAGAAAGGGTTTAAGTGCCAAAAAATTAAAAGTCAAGATTTTTGCAAAAATGCCACCTAAGTGCGAAGCTAATAACATCCAAATGGATCCAAGTGCTTATTTCTTTTAAAATTTTACCCACGCACAGATAAAGTTGTGACGGGGTCGAAGTGCCAACGAGCTTTCGCTCAAAAAGGTATGTGCATTTTTGCATGAGTGACGAGGACGCTATATAATCGAGTGATCAAAACATTAATAGAAAATGTAATAAACAGAATTATAAGGTCGAACAAAGGAAACGGCGTTTACATGGAGATGAGTACAAAACATCAAAAAGGTTACCGTCGCAAAAAAAAAACGTTAATAGAGGTAACTTTGCTATTAATTTTTTTGATTATCTTGTTTTAATGTACTCTGGTCAAAAACCACTTTATTAGTAGTTTCACAGGAAAATACTTAAAAATGAACATTTAATTTTGAAACTAATATTTTATTTCAGGTACTTTATTTACTCGGCCTCATTCAAATAATATGGCGTGTAGGTCGTATACGTCATGGAACATATCCATTGGAAAGTCGCAGAAGGACATCTGTAGCGTATGCGTTCCCTGATAATGGCACCGCTAATCACGTTCAGGTATTTATTTATTTATTTATTTTTTTATATTATTAAGCCAAACTCAGCACAGCACAGCATGGCAGGAAGGGAATAGGGAAAGGATTATTTATGCAGAAAACGTTTGAAGCAGTATGTGCAATAATCCATAAAAAAGTACAGACCTTGTTAGAGAACTAGAAGAGAGGAGAAACTATTTATAAAGCCAAACGTAGATCAGGAAACAAGCGGGGAAAATTTACGCTCTATGTAGATAATCTTGTAATAGAAAAATCATTCCAATATCAGGAAACTCATTACCGTCGACATGATACCCAAAAGTTCTATTTAAGCCCTGACTTGAATATTAACAGTTTATTCATGGCATTTACCCTCATTCTCCTGTTAACTACAGATATTAAATACTATTTAACCTTCAAAGATAAGTATTCCTAATTTGAGGTTTGCATGTCCTAGAACGGAAACTTATTCAAAGTGCGATTCATATGCGGGAAGAGGTGGTAACGAGGTCGGCTCTTCCATATTCAAGGTACTAAACATGATGTCATCTAAAACTTTAAAAAAGCATGCAATTATTTGCAGCGTTGATCTATCATAAGAAAAATATTATTCATATCATTAAAATCAACGTAATACATGCTACCGATATGGCAGAGTTTGAATATCCCATAGAGGCATTTTTCTAATTGCATACCTTAGGCTTAGAACCATTTCTTATTGAGTGTAGGTACACTATGAATGGCAAATACCTGCATAGGACAAAACTAGAATAGAATAGTTCTTTTTGCCTTGATTTATTTAATAGTTAATGGCATTTATGATACTATTGATCATAAATGTTTGGTCAGTGGTCACCCTTTAATGCCCCGCGATCTAGATTTCGCTCAAATTGAAAAAAAAAGAAAGTAGTTAAAAGTTTTGAACCAAAGGATGTGGATAAAATGATATCAGAATCTTGTCACAAAATACAATTTGAAGTGGTTAATTTTGACCAAAATGATTTAAATGACTTGAATAAGGCTTCCATGGACTTTTTAGATACTACAAAGTTTAAAATATCAACTATTTATTGGGGTCCGCAATCCGCATCGGCTAGGATAAGTTATATCGCGTTGATTTAATGGAATCGCACAATAAAAGGCAAGTCTCCAAAATAATTAAAAATCTACACTTTTCCAGCATAAGTAGCTCGAAATAATATTTCAAAAATTTCAATGACATGCCACCATATATACCAATCGAAAATAAAGCATTCGACGAACCTTTGATTAATCAAAACGAAACCTGAGAACTTTTTTAATATCTTTTATAAAGGTACTTCGCCAATTTTCAATATTAATTCATACTTAAATAATGAATACAAATTTTTTATTACTTCCTTGGTTTTCATTCTTTTAGATATTTTACGACTTCCTGTATTTCTATTTAGTTGATTTAAGTAAAAATAAATAATTACTTCATTCGATTGTATATTTTATTAGGTACGTGTTTTTGTTATAGGTATCTCTAAATAATAATATTGGCACTTAGATCGTTTAGACTTACAACCGTTCAGAATAGCCGCTCTGAAATTGTTTTTGATGAATCTAACATTGAGCTTGAATTGTATCAAGTTTGTACTATCGAGTGATGAAAGTGACATGATACCAATCAGGAAGAAAGGATTAATAGTCTACAAAAGTGATAACAGTAATTAAATTTCTGGCAAAATTTTTTAATTTATATTTCTTGTTTCTATAACTAAAATGAATTACATATTATATGTAGGTATATACTTTTATATTTTTGTCATTTTATGAATAGACCGTTCTTTTTATGTTTTTTTAAGATAACGAAATAAATGAGTGAATTCTGCACATTTTAGTTTGATTTCGATTTACACGGTTTTACGTATAAAAATCTACGATTTCAATTTACATGGTTTTCTAAGGGACTTGTCTACAGAGTATTTCGAGGGATAGATGTAGTTCTCTCCATCTACGATCCACCAGCGGACTGGACTGTAAGTCTATAATCGACTGATTTCAACCCTGAGTGTCCTTTTGATTCTGAGGAATTTAACCGGTACTTTACTTCAGATCCAGCATCAAATTTGCTAACTCTACAACAACCTAGCATGTCCTTTCTTACTTTACGTGATAAAAGTGTTAATTGCTTCTCTTTCCGGTGTGTGGAGAATGATGAACTGTTTAAATCGATATACTCTATCCCATGCTACTGGTTTTGTTGAAATAAATCCTCGTTTTCTCAAGATCTTATTGCCTTACATTTTTCCGTACGTACGGCACATCATGAACACTTGTCTAACTAGGTACATCTCAATTCCCAGAAGTATGAAAAATAGCTAATGTTATTCCTATTGCTAAAAAAAATGTCTGCCACTGAGCTGGCCCACTACCGTCCTATAAGCATTCTCAGTTTTCTTTCCAAAGTCTTGGAAAAGCTTATGCGAGCCCAGATTGAAAATTATGTAACATGTAATGATCTCCTGGCTTTCGTGCACGACACAGCTGTGAATCTGCGTTGCTCAAGGTCACTACGGACTTGCGATCGGCTTTAGATGAGGAAGATCTTGGTGTAATGGTTTTGTTAGACTTCTCAAGGGCATTTGATTCTGTTGTACATGAAAAACTGCTGCGTAAGTTATATACAAACTTTTATTTCTCCTCCTCTGCTGTTAAAATGATATCCAATTTTCTCTCAAATAGGTCGCAAGAGCTGGTCATAAAAGGACTTCCGTCTTCCCGAATGCAATTAACATGTGGAGTTCCTCAAGGTTCAGTCTTAGGACCTCTTTTCTTTAGTCTCTACATTAACTGACTGATTGAGGACTGTATCTGCAGAATAAACGATGATCTGTCACAAATTTTTAGGTGGGAAATTGATAATAAACTGCTTCTTAACCTCAATAAATCGCAATGTATAACCCTCTATAATTATGGTCTTAATATTGAGGATCTTCCCCCAATTATGCTTAATAAAGTGGAACTTCCTTATGTAAACTGCATAATCAATCTGGGAGTGAAAATTAATAATCGTTTGAGGTGCTGTGATCATATCAAATCTATTGTAAGCAAAATTTATGTTGGGCTTAGGAGACTTTGGCTGTCTGCAAATATACTTCCCGTCGATTTGAGTTTGAGACTAGTTAGGACACTTTTGGTGCCTCTTGTTGCTTATGGTAGTTTAATATACATGAGACTAGACTCAGTTTGCAATCGAAAGCTTGAGGTTGCTTTCAACGACTATATACGGTTTGCTTTCGGTTTGTGTCATTCGGCTCAAATCTCTTCTTATAGATCATTGATATTGGGTTGTACTCTAGATACATACCTAAAGGGTAAAGCACTGATTTTCCTGCATAATCTTATTTGCACAGGTGAGCCAGAGTATCTTTTTTGTAACGTCAATTTTCTGCAGTCCCTGAGAGGGCGTAAACTTCTAATTCCACATTTCAATTCATCCATCCTTGAGGGATCTTACTTTGTTCAGGTTGCACGCCTTTGGAATTCCATAGCCCCCCCCCCATGCACAGAGTGTTACTTCTATCAGTGAATTTAAGCAACGTATAATGTAATTGTATTTCACTAATTACTATAGCTGATTGTGTCGAACTCTTTTCTTCTTATCTTTCCGCTTTGTTTTTCTTTTCTTTTCTTTCCCTTTCTATTTTTAACTATTTTTCTAATATTTTGTAAGTATAATTTTATTTTGTAGTTTATTAGCTAACCCAGCCATTGTACTAGCATAGGATTTCTAATCTTGTGTACAAATTAGGTAAATAAATGATTGATTGATTGACTTCGCTAATTCTAGAAAACTGTATGGATGCTTCTGATAAACATACATTAATAATGGGTAAAGGGTAAAAATGTGCAAAGTATCATCTTAAAAGCGTCAAGTAAAATTGGTTTTAAACTTTAACACAAGTTTATTTTCTACTTCATGCTTGTCTCATTTCATTTTTCAAATTCATTTGTAACTTATTATTAAATAGCTTTTAGCATTACATTTTGATCAAAAGGAAATTATTCCTGGTTTTGCATTAAGTTTATAAAAAAAAAAAAACATTCAAATTTAACTTGGTTCATTATTCCCTTGCGTCTCTCAGATCAAAATGAAATTAAAAGAATGGCTAGAAAATTGTTGATTGATCTTAACCTTAAGTCACCTACCACCGGCTTGGGTCACGTAACCACCTACCACCTGTCAGGGAGACGTCGGCGTAGTATCGCTCTCTAAAAGAAATCTGTTATAGTGAGAGGTTATCTCCTGTGGTAACGTGAATTTTGGAAGCTTAAAGTATTTATTAAAATAAAAATGCGCGAACTAACTAACTTACTATACTTCTATAGTTAATAAATGATATATTTTTACATACTCTTAATTTGAGGAAAAACATCTAACGTACTTTGAAATGAGATCCGCATTTACAGGAACTAAAATTATAAACTTTTCTATATACAAATTTTCATAAATTCAGTATCAACAAATATAAAAAGAACTTCATTTGAAAAATACATTGTTATTTTTATTAAATTGCTACCATTCAAATTACAGTTTTTCGCGGCAGCAAATGCATAAATTGTTTGAGCATTCGAGGTATATGGCTACGGGGTCTTGCGTCTCTCCTTTGGATCGCAAGTGGACCAATTCTTACGTTTTACTAGCTTGTCTATAACCGAGTTACTAACTTCCTGCAACTGCTAGAATTTACACCTTATTGCGTTTCATGATCTGGCGAAGACCGATTCTGATGCCTGAATATGCACATTATTTCCTCGGCGCTCCATATATGGTCGTGTGAGCTGTTCAGACAGTCTCTTGAGCCTGCTTTCCGTTTTTTGCTCTTCGATAGACAAACTCTTTTCGCTGTACAATATTATGTTTTAACGTTCTTGAACGGTAGACCAGAAATAATTTTTCATCCTTCCTCCCTGCTAATGGCACATCTTCATTTAATGATACTGGTGGTGTGTTTTGTGCCTGAAGATTGGCGCTTCCACACACTAAAGGCAGTTCATCCTTACCCTGAATTTCAGATCCCTATTTGCAATTCACTTCCAGCACGTGGTATTCTCCAATATCGATTTGAACATCACTGAAAACTTCATTTGGTAACTAATTCTCGTCTGATAAATCTTCCTCTAACCACCTCTAATAAACTTTATCATTAGCCGCCATTTTGCAATAGAATTATAAAATTAAATCGATCTGAAAAAGCAACGTAACCACCTACCACCCATCAGACAGACTTAGAACAATAGTTTTCTACTCACTAAAGGCGAACGCCGCTGGTGTCTGAGAGACGGGTGGTGGGTAGTTAAGGGTTAATATTGGCGAAATTAGATGATTGGAATTATTTATATTAATTTTGCTAAAATTTGCACCAACAAAATTCTAGCTGCTGCTTTATATCATCATAACCCACACAAATGATAACTCCTAATTACTCAT
Organism: Dioctria linearis; assembly: GCA_963930735.1. NCBI lineage: Eukaryota > Metazoa > Arthropoda > Insecta > Diptera > Asilidae > Dioctria > Dioctria linearis. The sequence continues at coordinate 123,167,777 of OZ005743.1, read as the reverse complement.
CAGTCTGACTTCAGAGAATGATCTACTTCCATCCATATGAAGCAAGAATGTTGAGAGTTAGGAGTAAATCTTGTGTCGAATAAGTGAGATGGTACACCTTCAATCTAATACTGTGTAGAAGTTCCAATGACCTGATCTGAAAGTAGTTCGACGGCTACTCACTCTAAGCACTACGATAACACAGTATAAATCCAGTAACTTTGCTAGTAGAACTTCAGCCACAATATTTTGGATGTTGTAAGATTCAAGTCCATATTCAACTGACAAATTTGTCACCACACTATTCTTACCACAAATCCTGCCAATTTCATTTACACCCAAAAAGCGAATTGTTCCAGAAATTTTTGCGAAACACAAAATTCAAAGGACTTGTTTAAATATTTGATTTGGTCGTGTCCTACCATTGAGCTTAATGCCAGCAACCATGTTCCAGGCAGTAAAAATGTCCGCATTAATACAAACAAAAAATTTCTAAGCTCTCTGATTAGCATATTTTTTCAATAAAAATATCCCGCCCATTATTTCATATCCTTTTTTTTCCTTCCATCAGCACGGTGTTGTTTGCTCGCATATGTAAATCAACTTCAGTTTTCGGGGAACAGAATCTCGGCAATTGTTTTGACCTACTGCGGAGACAGCATGCAACCCTTTTCCCTTCTATGTTTTTTTTTTAACTCATATAGCTTAATGGGAGCACTTTAATTTATGCCTGCTCATCCCTCTTTTATATAAGGGATGCTATTTAATTTATTATCAGTTTTGAACCCTTCATGCTTCTTGAACTCACATTTACTTTAAGCATGGATCATTGGACGGATGAGGTTGTTGTAGACGAGCATATCCCGGAAATATTTAAGACGGTTAACTATGTGAGTTTGTTCACCTTGAAAGGGTTATTTCTATTCGATTTTTAGTCGTTCGTAAAAACAAAAAATTTCAATAATTATATATAATAGCTTAAGTTGGAAGCAATGTGATCTTAAAAGGACTGTATAAAAGTAATTATATAGTGGTAGTCTACATTCGGGAATATTGCGTTCTATTATCACTTACTTGCAAGAAAGCAAATCCGAGAGCAAAGAATTTTCCTATTCATTCAATAACATTTGGTGTTGGTGTATTTGAAATTCGTTGTTAATTTTTAAAAGTGTGTAGTTAAAAGAAATGCAATTTGCTAACTGGTGTTGAAGTGTTTGAAAAATATCTAAATATAAGTGTATTAAAATGTCATTATTAATAGTCATTCTGGTGAAATCATGGATCTTTTTGAAAAACATAAGGCCTGTTTGATGATTCTTTCACGTACATGGATATATATTTTGTTTATTCTTTACAACGTTATGTGATTCCGATTTACTAGGTGTATAGCAATTTTACTGGGTGTATAGCAAGTTTTTAAATATTTAATAGGGAGCTTAAGAAACTATAACGTAGCTTTATGCGGCATAATAGTACAGGGTGGGCCAAAAGTCACCATGGGGGCCAAAAGTCACCATGGGGTTTAAAAATTTAATAACTTTTTCGTTTATATATTTTTTTTATTTTTTTTTTTAGATTATATAAATAACATCTGGAGAATAAATAATGGAGAGATTCACAACTGAACAAAGAACCAGAATAATAGAATTTTATCACTTAAATCAGCGATCAATTATTTTAACGCAAAGAGCATTTTTAAACCCCATGGTGACTTTTGGCCCACCCTGTATTATTCTGGTTCTTTGTTCAGTTGTGAATCTCTCCATTATTTATTCTCCAGATGTTATTTATATAATCTAAAAAAAAAAAAAATATATATAAACGAAAAAGTTGTTAAATTTTTAAACCCCATGGTGACTTTTGGCCCCCGTGGTGACTTTTGGCCCACCCTGTACAATTAATATCAATTTGTGAATATAAAATCACTGATTTCTAATATAATCGTTTTCACAACAACATTTTTGAACTTAGATTTACAATTTTTATGAAAATGCCGAAAATAAAATTTCAAATCTTTACATACGTATTTTCAGGCAAATTTCATATACCTCGCAACACGTTACCGTAGAGAGCTGAAATTGTGTGTATAGCATTTTCATACAAATTGAATATATAAGTTTAAAAATTGTGTTGCTATACAAAACTTGAACTTTTTACGTGTACTGTGAAAAAACGATGAGTGCTAGAAAACTTGTGAACGCGTCTACTTCGAGAGCTGAAATTATGTACATGGTTTTTTCATAGCAACGGCAAATATAATTTCAAAACGAGCTAAATGGAGCAACCCCTTCTCGGTATCGCTATATAAAAATTTAGGTGAAACCGATCAGTTCAAGATGTTTCTATTGTACTGAAGAGTTCTTCAGAATATGAAGTGCTTCGAAATTGGTTATAGTAATTTTTAGAAATATACATAGAACAATTCTAGCTTTTTTACTTGTTTGGTTGTGAATTTTTGAGATTTTTTTTATGTTATGAGATTCATAAACTGCGGGTTATAGGGTTGTGACCCAACATATATAGTATTATGAACGTATCTCGGGATTGTTATGATTTCGTGTTTGTTTGGCTTATTCTAATGGATGATGAATGCTTATAACAGTCTCCCAAACCTCACACCATGACTCCCCACCATGACTCCCACCGCACCCACATAGGCCTCTCTCACATTTCTCACAATTGTGACCTATTGTGACCTATTGCACTTTTAAAACTTCGATGCATATAAATTAAAGTTGAAAAAGAATTTTAACGTAACCGGTAGCAGATCGGCTGGTGTTATAATAGTATTTCTAAATCCCGTGTCTTTCTTTTCTATAAGTGGCGCAACTAAGCTGAAATTAAGCCTATTCATAGTTGCCACTATACAAAGTTTACTCATTTATAAGCATATTATATGCCCCATGTGTTTCACGTTTTTTTTTTTAAATTCACGTTCTTTTATCAGTTGCAAATTTGTCTAAAACGACTAACAATGCACTGAAAAATAGGAAGTCTGTCCCTGTCCTGCTAGAAGACTCTTCACCAATCACAGTTCTACGTTGTTTCCTTCTGAGATCCATGTGAAAATCTGAGATATTCTTATTGGGCCCATCAAGAAACAGTTTTGTACTCCTGCAAGTAATCAGGTTCGCCCATCTCTTCTGATGCTTCCTATGAACATCCGCTTTGATGAGAGACCAGATACTCGAGGTGGCAATGGCTGTGGCGGGTTCTGGTTCAAGGAACGGGGAATCAGAGCCAGCCCTAGTTAAAAGGCCAGCCCTTTCATTCCCGATGATCCTCATGTAACCTGTATCCTACAGGGGGGACGCCATGTTATGGATACACAGGTTATCCACAGACGACCTACAATCCCCTGTAATTTAGATGTTATCCGAGGGCCACTCAGAGCCATCAAGGCTGCCTGACACTCCGAAAGAATAGCAATGTCCTTCCCCAAGGGCTATATCCTAGTGTCAGGTTCAGAGAAGAAGATGCCCGCTTCGTCTGCTTCGTCAGTGAGAGAACCGTCGGTGAAAACTTTTAGAGTGGACCGGGAAAGACCCGATAAGGTACTTCCCTCAGTCAACTATTCCCTTACAGGAAAGCTCACAGAGAAGCGACGTCCAAAACGAAGCTCAGGTACCATCGCATCATGTGGCTTACTGACCACAGGGTTTTCCAGGACCACCCCATGCGTCAGATAGCATTCTATTTGGTCGACTGTCTTTTCTCATTTCTATTTTGCCGGGATTTTATAACATGTCAAAATGAAAAAAATTGGAAAACTATCCTTATTTTAAAAATTTTGATTTCAATGCCAAAATTCATGTCAAATAAGCAAAGCTCGTTTTAGGAAAATTACAACTTCTTTGTATGAACCCTAGGTTGTTTTACGCAGTGCTATGTTTAGTATATGTACATTTTTGGGAAGAAAATAAAAAAAAAATAGAAATATTTCTCTAATTTGTTGACTTTGACCTTCTAAAATTTCGCGCAGAAGGTGATTGAGTATTTAGAAAGACTAAACTGTCATGTGATGTTTAACTTATTTTATGAGAAAATTATGCAAAATCCCCAGACAGCCTCATCATATCACATCTCGAGTCAAATTATCAAATCCTTAAAAATAGTGCAAGTCCTTCTGAACTTTATTATGTGGAATAGATTCTCTTAAATATGAGGATTATTAGAAGCTAATCTTAGGGATACATACTATATCGAATAATAGTTATGACCACAGTCTCTGCACTGAGCACAATATATTTAAACAAGTTTCTTAATAACAGTGGCACGTCTGTCGGCTACTGCATGTAGCATTATTTATCAACACTCACAACATCCGGCGGATACAATACAACTTTAAACAAATTTATTGAAAAAGAAGGTTCATTTCGAGCCTAACTTTCTTCCTACCCACTTTCCACTGATTGCGCACTACACGAAATCCCTGCAATCAAAGGTTATAAACGATGGCGACACGCAAGACATCTTAAATTGTCGGCAGCACCACAATTTTCTCATAATAGTCAATAAAATCTGTTGGGAATCTCAGTTATTTTCAATTGAACTTGCATCTACGGGTGTTATGTCTAATTAACTGCTGGCTATAGTACAAATGCTCCTGTCTCCGGCCATAATCGATGAAAACTTCCAGCATCGTCGGCAAGTAATTTGCAAGGTAGTGTCAGTGTCGATTGCTGTCATTAATTTCGTGGTTTCAATAAAATGTTCACTGCCAATGAGCTAATTAATTACTTGGGGTACCTACATGTGGTCAGCACCGGTAGATTTATTAACTCAAGGAATTTCTTTCAAATGGCAATTTTGAGCCATAAATCAAAATTCTGCGGACTTATTTATATGGAAATTAGAACTACTGAAGTTTATGCACGCATTAATAATTTTAATTGAACATTTGTTATAAGGGCCCTTTTGGAGTGTCGTGCCTTTGCGCTGGTTTCCGTGTGGTCAGCTCGATTAAAGAGATACTGGTGATTCGGAATTAAGCTTGCGGTGCGGAGTGTAACATGGCAGCTAATTAGATGTTGTGTAGGCAAATGTCGAACTGGTGAAAAAACCTGATTAATTCGATAATCGAAATCGTGTAGGAAAATTGTAGTCGCCATAATTATTGTCGCCGGTTTTAATGAATGCGCCAATGTTTACCGAAAGCTGTAGTGGTTTGAATTTTATAAATCATTTTTTTTTTAGAAATGACAGTGGGCGATTGTTTCAGGAGGAAATTATTAATTTCGAATGTTGTCGATAAACATACAAAACTTGTTATCAGAAAAAATATAAGGTAAGAAAGTTAAGAAATAAGTGGTACCGGACCGGTTGCATTATTTGAGAATTACAGTATTTTCTGTACCATTTACTCAGAATCATTAATTTATTATTATTATTAAGGTCTACAGAGGAATCTCTCTTACAGACTAGGTAGAATAAAAATTAGAACAATTCAGATTAAATAAGGTACAAAGAATAATTATAACGCATATATTATGTGAGTTAAACTACAAACTTAAATCTTAGAAGTTCCTTAAGTTTTGATTTAAAAAAATCCCAATTTTTATGTAGATCTAAGGATGCGTAGTACTGGTTGAATTTAATCATTAACCTCGTAGCGGCTCTTTGAAGCCATAACTGGTCTTATGTTGTGGGATATAAAGCAGTTGCCGAGAATGGATATTGCATTCCGGTGCATATACATTAATCAAATACAGAGCTGGGTATTACTTAAAGTATATTTTCGTTACTTAAGACTTGAAATGCCCATACTTACTACTTGAATATAAGTACTTGCTTCTATTTACTTGTATTTAAGACATATTGTTGTACTTAAGTACCAAGATTTTTACATAAGTATTTATGAGTCTATTAAGTATCTCCAAATATCTAACTCTTCGTAGAAGAGCAAACACAATCTCTAGTGCAACTCATTTTTTATTGTGTTCTAAAGCACGGAAATAACTGGGAAAGCATGTGCCGCACTCACGCGTTAAGGCAGAACCTTATACAAACTAATAACATACAAACAAGACTGGGTAAGTCGAACTAAAACCGGTAACGTCTCGCTCGAATATAAAATCGACGATGCTTTGACCTGATAACATAACCAAGAAATTCCTCACTCAATATAAAACCAACGATGCCTCGACCTGATGTAAGGAAGGCCTCAGTTTTTTCTTAGAAATTTACTGCAAATATTTTCCTTAGAATTTGTATGCATTATTGGAGGCGACAATGAGTGCTTGGCAGGACCGCTAATAGTTTTTATGAGTGTAGCAATGAGAGGTGAAAGTTTTACTCTATGTGCAGCGCCAAAAACTACAATTAGTACCCACTGGTTACTACATGTATACTTATTATAGTTTTTAAAAAGTATTTATTTATAAATATCTATTAACTGAACTCTATAAACTTCATTATATTTCTGCCAACGTACAAAGATTCTAAAAATATACTTTAGAAATATTTCAAAAAGTACTTTTATAGTCTTAGCACTTAGTTACAAGTACTTGTCATACATGCGGTACTTGTACTAACGCTGATGTACTCAGACCTTCGGTTCTTGTACTTAAGTACTTTTTCTTTGGTACATGCCCTGCTCTGCAAATACAACAAATCCACGCAATCCACCTCATTGGATAAAATAAAAATTTCAGCTATTCCTCTTCTTGCTTGGAGAGATTCGAGACCCGTATATAAGCACCTAGCTTGATATTACGGACAAGGTCCTTGCCAGCGGATTTTGTTAAAAACATATTTTATGAACTTTCTTTGAATAGACTCCAACCTAGAGTCATAAGATTGCATATTGGAGTTCCAGACTGGGGATGCATATTCTAATACAGAACGCACCAAGACAATGTACAAAAGTTTAAAGGTTAAGGGGTTCGTATAGTCCTGAGATTTACGACTAGGATTCCGAGGTTTCTACTTGCTTTGGCTTGGTAATGCTTACGGAAGGTAAGTTCCTTATCAAATATTATCCACAAATCCAGCACCTCGAAGGCCTTCATAACCTCAATGCAATCTATGTTATATTTCATCAGTAGAGGCTGACGTGAGCAACTAAATTACATAACTCTGCATTTGGAAGCATTTAGGCTAAAATAATTTTCCTTACACCACTTAGAAGTGCTATTTAATTCTGATTGAAATGATTCCGAATCATTAGCGTTTCGAATTTGAGCATCTATTTTATGTCTTCTGCATATAGAAGATATTTGGAGGCAGAGACGTTTTTGACAATATCATTGATATATAAAAGGAATATAATTGGACCCAAATGGCTACCTTGAGGTACACCTACTCTCCCTATTAATTTCAGATTTGTTAGAAAGGATTGAATCCACTCTAAGAGCTTAGAGCCTCTAGTTTTTTTTTATATTAATATCATTTGGTTGACTCTATTGAATGCCTTCGAGAAATCAGTATACACTACGACAACTTGGGTAGCATTTTCTATTGAGTTTAGAGTGAAGTTAGTAAAACTTATTAAATTAGTTACGGCAGATCTTTTATTCATAAAGCCATGCTGATTTTCGTGTGTATTTAGTAATGGCTCGATAAGTCTTAACGTCATGCTTATCCCCAGATTTCATGATATAGGAACATTTCAGGCATTCACGAAATGCCAGTCGATAAGGATAAATTCGAAATGTAACGCAATGGAAACCATAAGGAATGACAGCACTTTTTTTAACAGAATAGGGAAAATTGAGAAAGAGTCAGAGCAGTACGAGTCATCCAGCTCTGATATGCAACGTACTACATAATGGTCCTCCACAAATAATGATCCAAAGTGCAATGTCGAATTGATATCAGAAGTGGAAGAAGTTACGATATCCACCGAGTTATCAAATACATTTTCAAAGAAACCACATGTGAATTATGTATCTGGATCAACAACGTCATTAAAACTCATTATGCTAGGGAAATCTGTTGTTGATCTATTACTATTGACAAACGACCATAATACCTTGCTATTCTGCTTTATTTATGTACTGTTTAAAAAGAAAATGATGAAGTAATTCAACTTCTCCGCTTGAAATTCACATTATTCGCATTACTTTTTTCTTTGTGCTTTTGGTTTTGGCATTTTTTAGCCTTATAAAACCTTTAGAGAAGCACTTAGGATGCCCATGATTGAACTGCTTAACCCTAGGAATAATAGAATCACAAGCTCCATAGAGTATGTCTAAGAATTTTACAATGCTACCTGATAAATCTAACGTGCAGAAAATATTTGGCCAATTAATTTCTCCTAAATAATTATTCATGCCAATAAAATCAGCTATACAAAAATTAAATTTTAAAGACATACAATTGGTATTTTCATTGTTAACAGGTGCAAAAAAATAAATATTGAAATCCACACATACAGGCTTATGATGTATATCGGTGTGAGCTGAAGGCTCTATACCTCTAATATTATCGCATGTATATATTATTATCAATAAAAATTAAATCTAGAAATCTACCAACAAAATTTGCGACATTAATAATTTGAACTAAGTTAAGCGATACAACTGAATCCATAAAGTAAGCCTCTAAGTCCGAAGTTTTCGCAGGTAGTAAATATTTCTCCTCCTTCATCCAATTCCACGCGATCTGACTCAAGTTAAAGTCTCCTAAAGCGCAAATTATATCCGATTCATGACAGTTTGAGCACATCTCATTTAGTGCATCAATATATAGTACGTCAATAGGGCTAGACGAAGGAATATAGCTGACAAAAATGTAAGCCCTTATCGGGCCCATGAGCACTGAGATCTGTAACTGTTCAAGTGATAAATGTGATGAGATCAGCTGACTATGAAAAGTAGACTTTACAGCAATTATGAAACCACCACCCCTCGTGCGATTATTAGGGGCATCATACCTGACTCTTCTATAGATTATGTACACAAACTCATCAAATAATTAACTCGTATAAATTCCGAAGCAAGGCCATGTTTCAGTTGGCCCTATTATTTCGTATCTTTGCTCGATAAGATGATGTCCTCGTTGCTGGATTTTTGAGCTCGCGGATCTGGCGACCTCAAGTATTTTGGCAAATAGAGTAAATTTCTGATAATAACACCAGCCGACCGAACGTCAGCAGATAGCAATTTATGAAACAAGTGTTCCGGAACGCCCAATTTAAATGTTATAAATTTAATTGTTGAAAAATCTACAAAACAAGATTATAAGATGTTTACAAATATTCAGGACATATGATCAGTACCTGTTTTTGAGGATGCGTAGTTTGTTAAATGGTCTTTCTGAATTTGAAATGTAAAAATATTGCAACCTCTAGAAGCCTGCGGACACCATGACCAGGGTTGATCTATTGGTGTCCTCCCATAAAATGATTCGGCAAAATCTAGCTCTTGGGGTTAGCTTGCAAACCTTATCAGGAGAGGTAAATGCCTCCCCAGTAATATTTGCAAACCTGCAAACCTCAAATATCGGCGGTTGTGCTAAAAAAGTTATGGACGAGAAGAGCACGTAGCAAAACTGAATAACTCATCATAATCTCAGCTATATACATCATGGGAATGAACCTTTAATATCTCTATTCATTCATCTGCTCAGGTCTGTAACATTTTCTTCAATGTATGCAAAAATTCATTTTTTCCTTAGAATTTTAGTCGACCATATTTCTTCAGAATTTATGAGCATTATTGGTGGTTGAAGATGATTCGAACAAGTTGTATCTGCTGTTACTAAGCCAAGCTCAGGGGATACTCTTTAATGCAAAGCACACCATAGGAGGAAGTATGTAGGGAAAGGACTAGAGGACACTATTCACGTGAAGAGGGGCTAATATCTGTCACTCTTGAAGATTATCAGATTGTAAACCCGAGGAAAGACACAAGATGACAAATCGTTGCACATTCGCATAGGTAGGATGAAAAACATCTCGGAATTTTACAGTACGGCTGAAAGTATTTTGAAGAGTTAAAAGATGTGCGTGACTTGCACCGCGACTATTGTGTGCAGGAATTAATCTACAAAAGATCAGACTAGATATTTTATGAGAACATTGACCATTTTCACTTTTTTTATTTTTATTTATTTTTTGTTCTATTGTTTTTATTTTTATTGTTATACTCAAATTTTTTACTATACCAAAATTTTGTTTTTGGTACTCACATACAAATGTACTTACCTAGTTGGTTTTAATATTTACACTCATTTTTGAACTTTTATAAGATTTTAAATCTTTTGTACCATGCTACGAAATAAAGATTTTTTTATTATTACTACTCTTCCAATCCGCGTGGAAACTATCCCACTTCCTTAGAAGTACAACACATATTGCAACAGTTCACATACATAATTTCAGTTTCCCCTGCAACTGACATTCTTCTCATTGGATTACTTTCAAATATGGCAATGTCTAAGTTCCACAATTCTGATTAATCAGTAAGTCGCGTTGTCCATAATGGATGGTGGACTAATTAATTCGTGACTAATTTCGGAGTCAAATAAACATGTATTCTCTCTCCAACTTTATTGATATATTAGACAAATTAGTTTGTTCTAAAGACCGACGTCAAAAAGGTGAATAGAAAAGGTATTTTTCGTTGGAACAAGATCAAGGAAGTGAATGTGAGCCTAATAGCATCAATCTTTTACACAATCTGATTATTCGGTCGTACAACTCAAATATGATTCCGATCCAACTTTACGGCTTCTCTTCAATTGGTATCTTCAAATCGTCAAATTCTGCTCGCGCAAAAGATTGTTTAAGCAATATATAAAGTCGTGGAAGGCAACCGATAAACATACAAATCGACTACCGTAAATAGAAGACCTAGGCCGCTCAGGTCACTAGAATTCAGGAGATCAAATCGATACTGGAATGAATTGAAGCTTAAAGCAAGAAATTGGGTGATATGGCGACGTTAAAATCCCATGTTCAATAAAGATTTCAAGAATACCACGAAGAAGACTTTTAGTTTCTTTTGCAATTCTGTAATTCGATAACAAGCGTAATATTTGTAATTTAGAAATAAAAGGGAATTATTTTCATTTCATATTCCTCAGATATTTTCTTAAATTTTTGCAGTTCAGCACGTATGTAATATCTAGGTATATATTTGTCACTACATGCGAAAAAAAATTATTTTGCATATATGTAACCTAATTAACAGACTGTATTTTCGATTTTAAACAAAGCCGTGGAAATATAGGAAAATAGTTTTCATTTAACACTTAGACACACCTAATCCTGTGGACGTCACTGGCTGTAACGAAATGAGTACAAGACTACTATTATTCACTTTAATTATAAAGCAATAGGTACTCAAATATAATGATTTTCTTAACCGCCAATTTATTCATTGTAAAAAAAAACACTCTCAAATGAACTACAGCAAGATTTGGTAAAAACATACAAAGATATGATGTTTGAATACGGCAATAGTATCGATGATTATTGATTAGAAGACACAACAAATGTACACCAAAACAAATGTACAAAATTCATATCACAATGATTAAAAAATTCCTTAGTCAGTACTTACAGTGCGACATTATGTCATAAGCTGTTAAGTTTAAGTAATACTTACATAAACAAAATGTATACTATCTATACTATCTCTAAATTCAAATTGTTAGTAAACAAATTTTTATAAACGATCCCTTTTTACATTTTTACTAATGCTTATAATAAAATACTTTGTACTTACATTACAAGAATTATCAGTGTTCCTTTGCACATTACACTTCACACATAAAACTCGTTACCAAAGAAATCACAAAGTCAAAATCCTTTTCACCAAATTTCAAAATCTTCTCCAACACAAATTTAAATAACATAATTTTGGCGAACACCCCCAAAAACAGATTTCGAAAAGCAAAAAACAAAACAAGGAAACAAAATCTGCACTTTAGGTACTCTTGTAATAATTTGGAATCGACTTTTATTGGCACTAACCGTTTAAAGTTTTAACAATGGACAGAAAACTTCTTGAATTCAAAATTCTCAGGCAAAGTAAAGTTTAAAAAAAAAAAACAAGATTTGTTCATTCTTATCGTACTATGAAGGAGTGTCTCGAAGAAATGAAAAAGTATTCCAACTTTTTCCGACTTTACGTTTGACAAGAAAGGAACTTTTCCGTCAAAGCTATATAAAGTCAAAGTTTCTCAAGGATTTTTTTTTATTCTAAGAATAAAGCTTGAGCGAAAAAACAATCTTGAAAATCTACCAATTCCTTCAAGAAAAGGATTTCCATCGCGCGTCTGTTTTTGGGGACGAACGTACAACGAATGAGGAGCAGAACATCGCGACGGATTTTCTCTATGTCATGGATGGGGAGAGTAGCATTCTATCAAAGCACAATATTCCGTTGCCACGTTTTTGTAGCCTTTTTTCCTATTTTGTAGCTTTCTTCTTCTTTTTGACTAAAAAAAAAAAACCCAAAAAATATCTAAAAACAGGAATAACGTAGAAGTTAACAAAAAAAAATTCTTTTCTGCTCCACTCAGCTCCTCTTACTACTCTCATCCTGCAGTATATGTGTACACATTGACATTATGTTAGAATTTATACCTAAGGAAGAACCGAGATGTACATAAAACCGAATGCGCGGTTTTGTAGTTCAAAGTCCTCCGTGATGGAATACTTCACTTCGCTCTATGAGAATTTCTGCAGAGCACAATTCGTTACATGTATTGCGGTAAAATTAATAGTTTTGTCCCAAAAATGTCAGTCAAACTATAGAAATTTTTCATATCTATATATTATATTATATCATTGGCTATATGAAAGCACCCCATATAGCTAGTGATTGCAACGTAAGTACAAGAGAAACAGGGGAGGAACAAAAGATGGCAGAGGATTTCTCCATCTTTTCATTGAACACGAACAAGTTCAACCATTTTGAACGTTTGACATATGATGGGATCACGAACATGTGTGTAACCCCACCCACCATACCTAACAAGCGTCTTGTTTCCCATACCGTATACTGAAACGTTTACGTTAAGCTTGAATACACAAAACTCAATTCGAGTACCCCTTTATCTTTTTCTCATATCTAAAATTTAGGGTGAGATGTGCATATATGTATATATGTAAATATAACCCTCTGTACTAAATTATAACCTAACACCCACCCTATCAAAAGTTTGGATCGGCCATTCCATTCAGGACGACATGGCACATTTTAAAGTAGAACAATTTCAACCGCGCGCCAATTTTCACTTTTCCTTTAATTAATTCATCTGGTGGATATAGCACGGCCTTCATATCCTTCCTCCAACATCCCGCCAAAAACTGTAAATCCATCCCCGCCTCCCCCCACTCCACGCAATCATGCTCTCATTTCGTTGGAGCGCGGAAGAGTATTCAACTTAAAATTCACCTTGACCTTGAAACACTTAACAGCGCTTAATCCTCATTTAGACAGTGAGAGCAATGCACGTGAAAGCGAAGTCGAATAAGACAAAAACATCCTCCAAGGACGATGATGGGAGCAGGAAGAACAGAAGGCAACAAGCAGATGAGCAGACAAAAATAACAAAAAAAAAATGTGCGAGGCGAGTACCCAAGCACATAACAAGGATAATAACTCCTCACTCTCATCATATCTCCGCTCTGTGTCAATTTAAATACATTCGTCCCACTTCTGTGCTAAGTACGAGCAGGATATAATTTTTCTTCATTACCCAAATAGCTTTACCAACACAGGCGCAACATTGTGTAACAAGAAAATCAGGTACAGCGCTGAGCTTTGTCAGAGATTTTTCCCATTTTTCCCTCAACGTTTTTGGTACAGTTGGGGATGAATTTCAAGGGACTTTTTGGCAATTAATGTTTTTTTGAAAGTGTTTAAAAAATTTTGTTATTTAGATTTTGTGGGTGTTTTTGTGAAGTAAATATGAAGAGCAAAATATTTTGAACAAATTCTTTAAAAATATGTCAACTGGAAAGAAAAATATTGAGAGTGTTCCATTGAGAGTTCTTGTGTTTTGTGTAATTTTGAATAGATTTGATTCCAACTATTTTCCGGATTTACTATGTAGGTAGAATAAATGTAAAATATTATAGAAATTGGTTTACTTAAGAGGCCTTGAGGAGCAGTGTACAAAACACAAAGGGAACATTCTAAATATTAACAGTGTGGAAAATATGTATGCGGAAAGAATTATAATGATAATATACGTATTCAATACTTACAGAAATTGGTAAACGAAATGTGAAGATTAAATATAATGCTAGCGAAAGAGAATAAAAATTAAAACAGATTTAGGGAAAAAAAACAATAATAGTCAGAAATATAGTTAAGAAATAGGTGAAGTGCAATCGCAATACAGGGGACAGTATCAAACAGCGCATATTAAGATATCCGGATTGAAGTCCAAAGCCGGCCAAAATCCAATGGGAACCAGCCTGTGGAAGGACTAAAAGCTTAACAATTTCATTTACAAATGTCCCTGATAAAGTATGAACGTTGACCAATTTGAGTAAGGCAGCTGGAGAAGTTTATTTTCCTTAAAGACTTTTTATTCTTCCTTCGCTATTAACTATCAAGGAAAAGTTATAATAAAAGCACCTCCATCTGAACAAAACAAAAACAAATCAATCGAACAACATGCAACGGAAAGTATAGCATTCGAACACGTCTGGGCATTGTCTAAGATATCACAGCCAACACCACTGCCTGGAGGAGGTGGTTTTATTTTTGGTTGCATTAGCAATCCAACGAACATCTGATAAAATATATGGCAATCGAACACGTCTGTTCGGGTGTGGGCAGGCGAACATATTCAAGCCACATGGGAGAGAGCAAATTGTAAATTCTGGAGAGGAATTTAAAGTTGGATAGGGAAATATTACTTTAGAGCAGAGACGCCTGGAGATATGATATTGATGTCATAAAGGTACAGTCTGGAGAAAATAATCAAATGAGTAATTATTGATATTTCAATTTAGCATATTTAGAAATTATTTGTCTCCGCCACGCAATCTCGAATCTGCATTTTTGTTTATATTACTTTAGCAATATATAAGATATTCCCTGTTTTCGTTTTCAATAGTGTGCTCAAATACTGCAAAATCGTATATTCCTAAACTTGATATATCTCAAAACATTAATTTCTCAGTTTCACGTAGGCGACGGATAATACACTCTGTTTTTTAATACACACTGTTATAAACGAAGTTACTTGGAAATTCATGCCGTTAATACCAGACATCTTATGCAATGCGTTAGAACAGTTTTGAGTATCTATCGATATTCTGAAAACCATTTATAATCGCCTTCATTTTCAAGAAAACAGAAAATTTCAAATTTGTTTGCAGTTTTGATTAAAACAGAGTGTATAATAGTAAATAAATTGCGACTATGATCATTTCTTTAACTCCTTTTCATTTAATTTGAACGCAGGCAGCCAAAACACTCCATTTCATGCCTACTCTCACGTTATCGAACCTGCTTGCTTTAGCTTAAGGTTAAGAGTAGGGGAGATTAGACCAATAAGACCCTGAGAGATGCAAGGGCGGAACACTCGCATATGATATGTTTCGAGGTTTCATCTTCCTCTTCAAACATTGACGCAGGTAACTATTGCAGTTGCCTATTTTCTGCAACAAGTCCACGTCACACCATTGGGTACGATGTGGTGTGGAGCTCAGAAATTGAACACGGTCCTGGACATAACCTGAATCTTTCATATAGATAAGTTACAAGAATTGTAGGCTTCCGTTCATGAGGAATGCTTCGATAGAGCATCCAAGGAAGGAATCTAAATTGGGTATGAGAAAACCTGGGCAAGCCCAATATAAATCGAATCATGTCATTGAAATCTATCGTCAATTTGTATTGACAGCAAGACTCTATGAAACTCCTGAAGATAAAGTCGGGTAAAAGGAGAGTCTTAGCAATTTTCTGCGCATGTATTGTGGCAACATATTCGCAGATATTCTTAACATTCGCAAGGAAAAATACACATTTCCAACTATATTAGAAATATAATCAGTTCAAGTAAAGTTGGTATATTCAGCACATATCGCTCAGATTTTTAACCGACGATAACAATGTCTTTGATCCAAACTACTGGTAGATCATTTATGTTATAGTCTCTCTCCTATTCACAAATATGTAGACAATTCGACTTGCTCAAAATTAGAATTAGGCAATTGCGTTTAGCCCAGTTGCAGATCCTATTTAGGTCATCGTTAACCTCAGTAACGATTAAGCCAGTTGGCCTACTAAATTTGTAAGTAATCTTACAAAATCGTAGGTAGAAAAGAAATAGATGCTTTTTGGGGTCATTCGAAGAAAATTTCATTTTAATGTTGTTATAGATTTCTCTTCGGCCTTTGAATATTTTATTAAAAATCTTAATTATTTTAGCGCATTCAATGTTGATTTCATTCTAGAATTTTCACAGTTTTATTTTATTTATTTATTTATTTTATATTTAGAGCTGTTTACTTTTATTTTGACTTGAATTTTATAATAAATATAATAATATAAATGATGAACTGTCAATTTATCAGAAATATCTCAATTGAAGGGGGTGGTCGGGATACATTTCATAATATGATAGTTCCATTGTATATAATTTAATGCGCTATAAACAAGGTGGATTTCAGTGCTGAAATTTATAATAGAAACCTCTTAACTTATAATTTTCATAATTGTCACATTTCTTTTTTTTTTTTGTGGGAAAGGAATGAAAGTTCCCATTGTGCTAACCTGCTTAGTAGAAGAAACTATGGACGTCGAAAGAAAAAATGCTTTTGAAAAGCATGGATTTATTGCTGTACGATCATGTGTAACTAACTTAACTTCTTTTTTATATTATGCTATTAATGCTAAGGAAGATTCATTTAAGTTGATGTTGTTTACACGGATCTATTTAAAGCAATTCATAGAATTAATATTTATTTTTTATGTAAACTTAGTATACTTGTAATTCACACATCTTTTTTGAAATGGATGGAATCATATCTGACAGATCGTAAACAATATGTCAAAATTGGTGTTATGTTCTTTACAGAGATAAACGCTGATTTCGGAGTCCCACAAGGTAGCCACTTAGGTCCTCTACTTTTCTTGCTTTTTAATAGTAATTAGTTTAAAATTTACTAAATGTTTGATATTTGCCAATGGTGTGAAACTGTTTCTAAAAGTTAATTCTGCTGATGTTTGTGCACTCTTTTAACGTGATATTAATAGCCTTTTTGATTGGTTTTCTGTGAACAATTTTCACATTGGTAAATGTAAAACTATGACATTTCATCGTTTCTCAAATCCAATAGTTTTTAATTATCGCCTAAATACCAGTACTCTTCCTGGGGATTTTGAAATTTATTACTTGGGGCTATACATATAGTATATACTAAATTTAGTTACATTACGGACGATGAATTTATATGTAGTTTGTAAAGTACGTAAATATCTAGGATTCGTTAAGCGTCATTCTTAAGACTTCAGAGATGTTCACACTTTAAAAGCTCTCTAGTTCACTCTCGTGAGGTCTATCTTAGAATATGCATGTTTAGTTTGGTGTCCTTATTACAAGGTCCATATGAATTGTCTTGAATCTATAAAGAAAGCTACACTCATTTTGCCCTTTACAAATGCAATTACCGATATGATAATTTACCTTCGTGTTCTGAAAGATGTTTACTGTAAGGTTTACCTCAATTGGAATTGCGACGGAAGGTTAACTGTGCGGGATTTGTTAAAGATATCTTGGATTACAGGACTAAATCACCATAGTTATAATCATTAATTAGTAGGTAAGTATATATATTCTGAAAAGGCCAATTTTAGGTGTCTACTATATATTTCTCATCATAGAATAGATTATGGTAATCACGGGCCTATTTTCAATTGTTCTTGTAGTTTTAATAAACTTTCTTCAATTGTTCATATCACTATCCTGTATTTTCGATAATTATAGAGGTGCTAATTCTTCTTAGAAATAAATAAGAGGTTAACTGCATGTCTGTAAGATAATGTAATCGGTAGACATTAAAATAAACTAAATAAACCTAGGTAAGAGGAAAAGTGCATAAAAATGCAGGCTCTATATGCACTAGAAATACGAAATACAATTCAGGAATAAGAACAAACAATTTGACGAATTGCAACAAATATTGTATTATTTTGAAATTCACAATTATTTATCAATGATAACATTTTACAATTACATTTTACATTTATTTCACTATTCCGAAATTTAGGAGATATTAATATTATGATTCTAGTTAAAAATTCTATGCTAAGTCAACTTCCTATGCCTAAATGTAGCGTTATGCATTTGGAAGAACTAATGTGAATCGTTTTCTGTTTAAACCATTGACAGGTTGAGATCATTAAAAATCCTAATCAAGTTTTTACATAGGCAATTCTTATAGCCTGCAAGTTTACATAGTTCATTGATTCAATGCAAAACATTGTTTTAAACTCTCTACAATAGATTTCTTGCATAATGTAAAATATCTAATATTCATACTACATTAACAACATTAATCCTTCCGCAAAACTAATTGTGTGTTTATTTTTATATATTTCAATTCTTAAATTTATATACTCAAATTATTTGAAAATTTTTGATTTTTGATTGCGGTCAAGAACGAAATTCGTCATAATGAACTGATTTTCTCCTTTTTATAATAAATCTAAATGTAATTGCAGTGAATAAACGTCAAAGTATCCGACGAAATATTAGACACATTTGTCAATTTCATATTCATTTAAAATTATACACAAGATTTTCATCTAATTTAAGTACATACTGATTTTACAAAAAAACAAAAGTAAATAAAAAAAGAAAAAAATTTAGTAATTTAATTGTAAAAGAAAATAATTAAAAGGGGTAGGGAAATATTGTAAAAATAATAAATAATCTAAGCAAAGATAGAAATAAATGTAGTATAGAAAATTTAAAAAAATATATATTTAGCCTAAGAAGTACTGTTAAAGACAAAGAATTATTTAAATATTAAAATCACTCAACAAAAACAACAAAAATAAAAAAAGACTAAAGCCTATGTGACCAGAGTATTCTTCTAATGGTTAAGTTAGAGTGGAGAGCAAAAGCGTGTACGATCAGACATATTTAGGTCATCTATAGTCCATTATGATTACACTTTATTGGGACCCTGCCTGAAACAGAAACCAGCCACAAGAGGTAATGAATCTTACGAGGTGCCCCAACTTTATCTGGCAATTCCCCCAGTTCGCAGAAAAAGTAGCTACCAAGCGTATTGTTCCTACTCTTAAAGAGGTTGGGGCATGAACGCTCTCAACCTCGTCCATAGAGCTTCCACAGTAGTCATTGTAGAAACAATTTTTTTTTACATAGAAGTAACCGTAAGGTTTCCATTACCAAATTATATTACTTGAATTATATAGACTGGTACTGGAAACGCCTTTGTAACCACTATAAACCCCTTATAGAGCTTAAATGGAGGATTATATAATGGTTACCGTGACTTGATTTAGGTAACGTTATATAACTAAAAGTTTTATAAAATGAGTAACCAAAATATTCTGGTTACCTTAATATAACTTCTTATATAACCCTTATATAACCCAAGGTGCTCTCGATTAATTTATTTTGATCATAGCAGTGGTTGCGGTAATGTTTCGGTTACCATTATAAACTTTGTTTATAATGGTGATGGTAACGTTTCCACAACGCTCAGAATTCTCAGACTGATTACTTTCAGTGATAGACATGTTAGGGAAATTATTTTTCGTTACCTTTATAAAACAATAATATGCAAATATTTACGAAACCTATCTTGACATATAATTTCGATTTTTTTTTTTTGAATTGTATTTTCATAATGTAAGGGTTTAATATTTTTACATTTTAGAAGTACAATTTTTCGGCATATATGAGTGAAACTCAGCTGCAATTGAAATTTTACTGTGAATATCATCATAGATACTTCCAAAAAATACAGACCGCTCCAAAAATAACCAATATTTAATAATTTTAATTAAATATGACAAAATTTAAGATTTTCACTTATGTGACATTAATTCAGAAAAATTATATAACATACTTTAGAAATGTTATGTACCTAAAAAGATGTATTTTCGTCATATAAAAATAAAACGGAAGCCATATATCTGCAATTTAAAAAATTGGCTTAACGGACATTTTCTTTTTTATCTGCAATGGACAGATGAAAAAATGGCGGCTTGTACTTTTACCATATTAAAACTTCAACTAGTTTTATATAAACTGAATGACCCTTATAAAACTTCTAGAAATATTATATAAACTAAAGGCACTACCATGCTTCGAAAATGGTCCTTATATACCCTTTAGTCATAATATGTAACCTTTGGTAATGTTATATATATTAGTTATAGTCACAAAAAACAGACGTTAGTGTTCTTATATACCCTTTGGTTATATTATGTTATACAAATAAAAAACAGTTTTATAATGGGTCCATTCGACACTAAAAGTAATTTGTTTTTATAACGATCAGACCTGGATTTACCCTTAGGCTGACAAGGCTGAAGCCTAGGGCCCCGCCGTCCGGCTGGGGCCCCAAATTTCAATTTTTAAATATTAAAATTGAAATTTTTACTTTAAAAATTTTTTTTATAGTCAAAATTTATAAAAAAAAGTTTTTGCAGTTTTTTTTTTCAAAACAAGGTTGGCTTTGGAATTTCCTTCAAGCGTTTACAAACACAACAATAAATTGAAATCATTGCTTCAGATTATTGATTGTGCTTCAGACGAAATATAGGTTTTTTAGTTAACTACAAAAAGTTATTAGTTGAAGTTTATTGAATAATTTAATAGTGAAGTGAGAATTTTATATACATAAACGTAAGTACTTCACTTTCTCCTGTGTTTCTTTTTTAAATTTAGACTTTGGTTTTCTATAACAGAGACATAATATTGAACATCGCTAGCTTTTATAATGTCTTCCAAAAGAATATATGCTAGTGGTGCGGAAAAAAGAAAACGAAGAGCTGAACTGGAAAAATAAGAAGCTTCGCTTCCGAAATTAAGTGAGTATTTTAGCACTATTGAAACAACCAAGAGAAACAAAAATTGCGGTGAAAAAGAAATATCAGCAACATTGCTTCCTGATCAAGAATCTGCAGATACCGTGGTGCGATCTGAATGTCTTAGCATTGATATATCATCATCATCCTTAACTGAAGATGTCAGCATTGGTACCGCACAAATCAATTTACCTTCAATTTCGATGGAAAGATTCGAAAATACGTTGGTGACAACAGATGATCCGGCCACATGGTTAAATATAACTAAAGAATTACGTGAACAAGTCATCAGAAGGCCCATAAATCAAAATTTGAACGGTAATTATTCAAAATCCCTAAGAAAAGAAAACACTCAATCTAGATTTTTGCCATTGAGTATATTTGAAAGAAAAATGTGCAATGGCGAACAGGTTACGAGAAAATGGTTGGTATATTCCCCTTCTACCGGAAACGTATTTTGTGTACCTTGTAAACTATTTGGCAAACAAGAGTCTGTGTTTAGAAGTGGGTTTGGAGATTGGAAAAACTGCCAGAATCTAATTACATCGCATGAAAACAGCAAAAATCATAAAGAAAACGTTAATGATTGGTGTACAATGTCTAGTCATTCTGGCAGAATTGACTGTGAAATTGTCAAACAACGACAAATGGAAAAAAGTTATTGGCGTAACGTTCTTAAGCGCGTCATTGAGACCATAAAATTTCTCTCAGAACGAGGGCTTGCCTTCCGTGGCGACGATGAAACACTTGGATCTCCATCTAATGGCAATTTCTTAGGCATTCTTGAAACCATTGCCAAGTTTGATCCATTTCTGGCTAGCCATATTGAAAGATATGGCGGAAACGGCTCCGGAAGTACAACATATCTATCCAAAACAGTTTGTGAGGAGCTAATTCAAGTTATGGGTCAAAAGTTACAGTCAAAAATTATCGCAGAAGTTGAAAGTGCTAAATACTTTGCCATCAGTGTAGATTCTACTCCGGACATCTCCCATGTCGACCAACTTACATTTACTATACGATATGTACTATCGAATGGAAAACCAGTCGAGAGATTTGTCAGATTTCTTGAGCTCCACAGCCACGGTGCTGAAGATATTTCTAACCAAATTTTAAAATTTATAGAAAATGTTGGTCTTGATATTAATAATTGTAGAGCTCAAAGCTATGATAATGCTGCAAACATGGCTGGCATTTACACAGGCGTACAAGCACGAATAAAAGATGTAAATCCACTTGCCCATTTCGTACCGTGTGCATTGTGTACCGTTCAGCAAATCTCGTAGGTGCTTGTGCTGCTGACTGTTGCTAAGGCGCTGTCAACTTTTTTGGCTTTATTCAAACATTATACAATTTCTTTTCTGCTTCGACATATAGATGGAAAAAATTAAAAAACTGTTTGCCGAAAGGTGGCCTCGTTGTTAAATCGCTTTCTCAAACTCGATGGTGCGCTAGAGCAGATGCAATTAAAGCTATTTTTAAGGGTTATGCAGAAATTAGAGCTGCTCTAAGTGAACTTTGTAATGATAATATTGAGAATAGAACTACGCGACAGGAGGCCCAAAATTTGGATAACAAAATGAACGAGTTCGATACAGCGATACTAACAGTTATATGGTACACATTAATAAGCAGACTCAACGCAACAAATCAGTCCCTTCAACACGTTAATATTGATATCCTCAGTGTTGTGAAACTGTATGAATCTCTTTTAAATTTTGTTCTTGCAACGCGTGATAATTTTGATGAAATGGAAGAGCAAGCGAAGAAACTTGTATCAATACATGACTATGTTAGTGAAAAAACACGAGATAGAGTACGAAAACGAATGTTTGATGAAGAAAACACAATGAATATTGAACTGATAAATTTAGAATTCAAATATTTTATGTAATTATTGATTCTTTGGCTGCTGAACTACGTAAACGACAACTTGCCTATTTGAAATTAAAAGAACTGTTCGGATTTTTAACAGATTTCAAGAAATTAAGTTTAATAGAATTGAGACACCAATGTATACGTTTAGTTGAGGCGTATCCTGGTGATTTAGAAATGGAGTTCGTGGACGAATTTTTGCAGTTTTCTTCTACGATAAATACCGAAGATGATGATATTAAAGTTGTAGATTTAATGACCCACCTGGATAAGTACGTTATGTTGGGAACATATCCGAACGTTAGAATCGTTTTAAGAATATATTTTACTATCCCAGCGACCAACTGCGAGGGTGAAAGATCATTTTCAACATTATCTCGTGTTAAAAATCATTTAAGAAGCTGCACTGGACAAGACCGACTAAATGCCTTATCATTAATGGCTATAGAATCCGAACTTCTCCGCGAAATGGATTTTGATACCATTGTTGAAGATTTTGCAGAGAAAAAATCTAGGAGAAAATGCTTCTAAATTAATTTTGTTTTATTTATGAATTCTACTTTGTTTTATTTTTTATATATGAATAAATGTAATATTATTTTCGAAATTTAACTATTATAATAGCAGAAAGCTATTTAAACTTCTTTTTTCAAAAAAAATTATAATAGGGCCCCATAATATTTTTAGCCTTTGGCCCCCGCAAGAGTAAATCCGGCTCTGATAACGATCATCGTAGTTACTAAAGGGCCACCAAAAAATTTTACGATATTTTATAGTGGGTATATGTATTACCGAAAGTTCGCAATTTTTACTAAAGTCACCTAAATTACTGAAAGTTGTCGAGTTATATAAGGGTAACCACGGATACCGCAATAAACACTTATTACCAATAAGTTTATAACTTATAAGCTTATAAAACTTCTTATAAAACTTTCTTATATACCTTCTAGTAATGGTTACTCTAAGTTATATAGACCGGTAATTGAAATATTTCCATCACCAACTTATAAAACCTTTAGTAACTTACTTTCACGATAACCATTAGTAACCTAAAGAACTCTAATATAACTACATCACCAATTGGTAATATTATAAAACTCTTATATAACCACTGATATTCTTATATAACCGAGTAACCATTATATACCCCTAATAAAACTACCCATCACCTTCAGTCACCAAAAATTGGAAAAATTGTTACTTGGGTGCACATCACTCCGGTTCCTCCTCAAAAGAGGTACTCTGCGAAAAACTATTTCCCTTATTTCACATTTCAAATTATTTCGTATTCCATAGATTCCCACAATATGTATGGTATGTGACAGGTAACTTAGGTAAGTAGTAAGAAAAAATTTAAATTAATAACAATTGAGTTTCATAACAAACTTTTATTTAACTTTCTTTGTTGTCTGTCTGCTGTTGCAATCAAATTTTCAACTATTTCTCATTAAGTTGGAGCTTTGATATTTTGAACGCGCTTATATCCAATATTGTTCTAAGTCTAATCTGGCGGATGTCTCAAGATGGTGGATTACCTTTTTTTTCACAGCCTCCTTGATATGGCTATCAAATAAAAGGGGCTTACAAGTAGAGTAGAATTGTAGACTTAGGTAGAAATGCCATTCACAAGATCAATCCAACCTAAAAGCAGTTCTCTGCAAAGTTTTTCTATGGCATAATTGAACGGAAAGTACTACCAATAGTCTTATCACGAGCATCAACTGTACAGAAGATACTAGGTAGGACTGTAGACCATGCTTTCGTATACTTGAGTGATGAAAGCAGATGTCGCTCTTATCAGAGTACGAACACTAGATGGTTTTCATATTGAAGAACTAGACTGCACAAAAGAAACCTTGTATTAATGACGCTCTGACAGAAATGCATCGTGTACCACGATATCGATTGAACTAAGTGTACGGAGCTAAAACTAAAAAATAAAAAATAAAATTATATAAAAGAATATATTTTAAGGAAAGCCTTTATTTTAAAAATGTACTAAAAAGTAAAAAATAATTGTTTTCCTATCAAAAAATAACATTGCTCGTTGCATAGAAATAAATTCTGTGTCGCAGAAACATCTGAAAATTTGTCTTTTATCAACATTTTTGAATTTACACGTCTATGGCGGGTCATATCTAGTAACTGTGAAATTGTATTATTTTATTATTATTTCATATTTAAAAAAAAAGCTTTTCCTAAAAAAATATTTTTTGATATAATTTTCTATCTCTTTTGGGTAGCGTTTGTACTACCGCAAATTATTACTGATTGAAGGCTACATGTACATGTTATATAAAATGCATGTTACTATCTCAGTTGAAACTGATGGCAAACTTCAGTTGGTCGAAGACATAATGCAGAGTGACGAGTTAATTTTAACTAAGTCCAAAATTTATGATCATCATTGGTGAAGAAGATGATCGTGAAAGCAAGAAAATAAAGGAAGAATAACCGTAAGTCATCCAGTTTTAAAATATGAATGCATCATATAAAACGGGTCAAATAATCTTTAACTTCCTGTATTTCTTAAACCGTAACAAATACTCCCCTTCTGCCATACAATGTATGCTTCTTTTGATTTCTCCAATCACTTTCAGTACTACTATTAACGATCGGATCTGTAACACACTGCTCACATATTTCTTAAAAAAGTGTGTGAAGTTTCATTTTCCAAGTTTATGTAAAGGCGATTGATGAGAAAACAAATGCAATTTTCACGGTAGGCGAGAAAATGATAGTCCGGCTTTTGGAAAACTTGTAGTATTGCACATTGTAAAGCAGTTTTTTATTAGTCCTCGATTCGTCTTTGATTTAACTAACCTACATAAAATAAGTAGTAGGCAATTAAAATACTTCTTGCAGCAGTCGCTCCTGCCTGCCTCTAATTAGGTTTAAATTTGCTTCTTTAATCAACAAACAAGAAATAGCTAGTAAAACAAAATTTCAAAATATTAAATTATTTGTTAGAATGATTACGGAATTTATCACATTTAGGTTACGTTAAGAGTAGGGGCGAATAGGCTGCCATGCAGATACCACGACCAGAGTTGATATATTATCTCTTCCCCTGAAAGGTTAGGTAAAATGTAGTCTTTTTACGAGCTCGATTATTGGGGATTAGATTGCAGACCTTATTTGGTGAGATAAGTTTATGGAAATTCGCTTTGCATTAAGTAGCAATACTATGGAGTCCGGAATTTTTGTAATTTTATTATTCACAACAATGAATAATTTCAAATCATTTTTTCACTGACATGTAGTCCTAAATTTCATTTTTGCACTTCGCTTTGTGACACCCTAAAAACGTATAAGGCAAAGTCTAACACTTACGTATTTAGGACTTCGTCAAAATCTTCTCAGAATTATGCACATTGCCTCATTCAACTTCGCGCTTAGATGACAACATGTAAATACTATAGTATCATAATTTATTTCGAACATAAAAAATAATAAAATAATATTTTTTTTTTATTTGTAATATAATGAAGTGTAATTTTGTTGAGTTGAGTCTGCGTCTTTCCAGATTTCAACATAGAAAAAATAGAGAAAAACGCATTTCTGCTATCGTATATTTTGACATACTATGTTATGAACATATGAAAGCAACAACCAAAGTTAGTATACATAATATAACCGCTTCGAAGCACTCATCTAACTACCCAACTCTATTTGATCGAGGAAGAAATTACTCAGGATATTATATGATGCCAGCAAAAAAAAAAAACAAAAAAAAAACATTTCAGGTGGCTTGAAAAATATTAGACAATATTAGACATAAGAAAACCCAAACGTTTCAAGTCGCTCGTCAATGGAAGAACTATTGTGGTCTGTAGAGTTAGCTATTGGTTGGCTGGGTTATGTTCTTCAAACCAAAAGCGGGCTGTAAAAGGGGTCTTTATTCACCATTTTGTGGGTTATTTAATATAATGTAAAAAAATTGATTTAAAATAAAGTTTTTGAAGATATTCAAATTCATCACCGGATGGATGTATGTAGAGTTTTCATGATTACAAATGACCGGTAACAGATTTAAAAATTGAATTCGCCGAACTGCATAATTTCAAGTGTAATTATGTGAAACCATGTTGGTATAATTAATTTAACGAAATTTTCATGAATTAATAGTTAGATGGAATTGTATGGGTATAAAAGTAACCACTAGGTCATGTAAGTAGTAAACGATTTTGATAAAAATTTGTATAAATATTCTTTAATAGATTAAGAATATATTAAATGTATTAATATTATTCCAAATTAAACGTTTTGAATATTATTTGGGAAGCTGTAACCCACCATATAACCGTAGCCTGGGCAACTCTCGGATAGGTTGAAGAATAAAAATACAAAACGAAAATATGTGATTTGATCGTTTGCGAAATATCAATTATGTACTCCCAAATGTTAAAGTTTACCATTTGGAGCATAGGAGTGAAACACCATTTGCGTTGGATAAGGTAAACATACAAATATAAAAATCATAGAGACTTAATAGTTTAGGAGAAAACTATTATCAGTGATGTGGTAATTTATATTAAATTTGTTTTCATTATATACATCCCATCCCTGACTATACATAAAAACTTAAATCGTAGGTGGGAATATGTACCTAACCTATAAAATTAAAAATAATCCAAAATGCCACAGCTCTCTTTTGTTTATACAGGGTGTTTCATAACTGGTGCACATAACTCAAGGGTTGATATCTGAGGTGGAGACAAGCAAAGATTATAAGGCGAATGTTGGCGATGGAGGGGGGGGGGGGGGGTGGTAGGGGGTTTAAGATTTTTAGTACTCCTTGCACTGTACATCCTGCAAATTTCTTTATATACACCTTATTAATGTGAGACTCATCTAAGATAGCAAACCGTCTCAGCTGTTCAATAAATGCCCAATCATGAATCATAGAATCGGGAATATCTAAAAAATTCATTGGAAAGCTGAGATTGTTTGCTATGATTTGAGATGAATCCCATCTTGAGAGGGTGTATATCAACAAAGTTACAGGTGGAAGAAGTACTTATAATCTTGAATCCCCCCCTACCACCAAAACGACACGTCTTACCCATCCTTCACCTTATAATTTTTTGCTTGTCTCCACTTCAGCTATCAAATCTTTGAGTTATGTGCACCAATTATGAAATACGCTGTATACTACTAACAATCATGTCACGATTAAGTCTGGTTTATGAAACAGGCAGGTTTGCAGCAATATGCAAATATGGTATGCATATATTGTTTGCCTCTGTTTATTATTACTTCTTCCGGTGTGCATATCATCAGAGGACAAAAGCTTTATTTGATTGGCCAAGATTAAAAAAAAAGCTCTTTCGCCACTTGGACACTATGACTGAAATGGAGATTTACATGTATGTTTTCTCTATGCTTTTGGTTAACCAATCTTCTTCATTTGGCAAGAACATTATAAATGATATCTTGGGTAAAATAGCAAACACTACCATAGTCTTCAGGTCGTTTAATCCAGATACGACATCTATATGTAACATTTAATCAAAAATCAAATTACTGGCTATTTACTTATGAAACGAGCTTCATGATAAGGCAATACTTCGAAACCTTTCAATTGCTGTAGACATATACAAGGACATACACATATCAACAATTGTCTTCAACTAATTTTTACTTCATTAGATCATCGAATTATCGTCAAATGTTCCACTATATAGTTAAAGTGATGCATTTCCAAAATATTGTAGAAAACCTTGTGCTTATTTAGTTATGTTGTATCCATTTTCAGTAAATTTTGATGTTACTATCGAAATCTCTAAAACTAAATTAACATTTATTATCACAATTTAATTTCATTACAGTTTCCGTCATTTTTGCAGCAATCTTATTGATTTCAACTTTTCATGCTCTGTGTGTGTATAATAAATATATTTGTCAAAGTTTTTTGCACTAGCTTTGTTGTAAAATTTTGGCAAGGGTTCTTTTGCTTTCTCATACTTGCTTTCACCGACTTTTCTAAGTACCTACGTCAAATGCAAATTACCATTGTTTCTTTCAAATAAATGGTTTTCCAATAGGGATGGGTCGAGGTCGGCAGGTTGTGGCGGCCATGTTGTTTTGGCGGCGTCAGTCAGTCAAATCTGTAGTTTATTATTCAGTCATTGATGCCAAATCACCGTGTCAAGTTACACGATTGAGCGTTCGTTAGTGTAAACGTTTCGCGTGTTGCCCTCATTTTACGGCACCCGCGGTAGCCCTTCAAAGTCGACTCTCCAAAATTTGCTGACCAAATTCGAGACCACCGGTTACGTAAACAATCAGCTAACACCCGAATATCAAAGGAACGACAGATCGTCAGAGAACATCGCTGCTGTCCGAGTAAGTGTACTTGGGTCTTCACCTGTACAAGAACCAACTGAGCCAGGAGCTCAAAGTTAATGAGCAAAGACAACACCGTTTTCTCGCTGACTGAGCTTCAGAGCATTTGGAAGAGAACCCAATTTTTTTGGATAAATGGCCCTGTTATTCAGCAAAATTGTCTTTTATGGGACGACGCCAACCCATACGAAGCTCACCAGGTGGCAGTGCATCCACAAAAAGTTACTGTTTAGTGCGGATTTTGGGCCGGCGTCGTCATTGGTCCGTACTGTTTCGAAAACGACGTTGGGAAGGCCATCACCCTCAATGGCGAGCGCTACAGATCGATGATTACCAATTTCTGTTTTACCGAATTGAACGATATGGTCGTGGAAGACATGTGGTTCCAGCAGGAAGGCGCTACGTATCACACAGCGAACGCCACCATGTATTTTCTGCATGATCAATTTGAGGGTATGGTTATCTCTCACGGAGTAGATGTGAATTGGCCACCAATATCGTGCGACTTGACCCCTTGACTTTTTCTCGTGGGGTACCAGGTCTATGCCAGTAAACCGCACTCGCCCGATCCCCTCAAAGTTAACATTACTGAAGCCATCGCTCAAATTCAGCTGGATCTATGCAGCAGAGTCATTAAAAATTGGACCTGTCGGATGCATGCCACCTCACAGACAGCTTGTTTTCTTCCATTTTAACGTCGACCCGCACTTATTGGTGAAACCCTTTATATTTGAAGAAAGACATATAATATTTTTCTAATTACATTAAAATCAATAAATTTTATTTGATCAATAATAATAGAACTTTTGCTGTTGTAATTTTTTTAAAAAGTTTAGTTTTTATATGTATAACTGGCATATGATAAAGTTAAAGCTATTTAAAGAATTTGACATCATCATATACGGTAATTCAAGAAATGCAAATGAAAAAAACAAAACCACATAAATTCATTTTCTCCTAACTGCTTTTGCTGTCAAAGAAAGAACAATTTTTGGGTTTTAATATTAGTTAACAACAACTTCATAGTATTTTTCAGACAACTACGAAAATATTCACTAGCTCACCGATGATACGTGTAATTGAAATAAGTACCAATTTTAGTAAATAGTCATGGAATGCTTACTATGACTATGACCTCGGATAGGAAAACTACATATTGATATTCTGAATCATCCAATTATGTTGTTGAAAAATGTTTTTACATAAGCATGAATCAACTGGATTTGCTCTCCACTTTTTAAATGTTCAACCCTTTTATTATTTGAGTATACGTCCACATGCCGAACTCAAATAGGAATGGTAAATGGATTAGGAATGAATCGAAGGGATTAACTTTGCTACACTCTTTTCATGTTAATATTTTGTTTCAATCTGGTTTGTAAATGCACGTATTACTTTTCACGATTGTATTGGAAATTAAAATTTAAATATTAGTATTTCTGGAATACAGTTGGAGTTAGGTTATCACCTGGACACATCTACTTTATCCGCCATAAAAAAGAGAGAAGAAAATCTAAAGGTAGGTTTGTACATATTCCCTTATTTATAAGAAGATGTTATATTTATTAGTCAACGAAATAAAATATCTATTATCGATCTCTACGGATGTACATTCTAAATCGTTTGTTAAATTACGAATACAAATAAATTATTTTGATTTTATTATTTCCGTTGAGGAACATTACCGAGAAAGAGTCCAACTATGGAAGCAATGATAGAACGAAATCTAGAAATAATAATAGAAAATTTGATTCCATCACGAAAGGACGTTTTATGGCAAATATGATAATTTGCTTTGTAAATTTCATAAAAAATCACTCCACAATTTTACGATTAAAATGTTGAAAATTGAAAAATATTTATAACGAAAAAAATTGATATCTTAGAACAATTCGAGGAAAAGCTTCCGATAAACGTTCACGAGGTATTTAAAATCAACCTATAAGTTTGCACATAACAATTGTATAAAATAACATGATTCTAAATAAATATGTCATTTTTGACGCAAACGCCATCTAGTAGCGATAACGGCATGCACATTTTATAAAAAATTACTTTTTTTCGAATATCTTAACGGCGCAAATGAAACAATGCTGATAACTTCGTCAAAGATAGGTACTTGTCTTTTAATTTTAGTATTCTAAAAAACAATATATATATATATATATATATCAAAAACTCCTAGTAAAACGACGAAAACAGATGTTTTGTGGTTTTCGGCATTTGATCACCTCCCGCCAGTTTCTAGATGAGTGCGCGGCATATCATGCTATCCAGAACAAAAGTCGGTAAGAGAAGACCAAATAGACATTAAAATTCCATATTTGAAAAACTCGGCTTGGTCGTCGTTTGCTCAAAAAATGACTTAAAATACAGTTGTGAATTAACAGTTTGTTAAAACTGAGCAAACGAGCAAAAAGAATCGCTTAGAGGTTAGGCGAATACTTTTAAATAAATTAGATTTAATAAATTTTGATAACGTTCCAAAACATATAGAAGCTGCATTTTATAGAGATACACACATACAAAACAAAATTATTTATAAAAAAAACTTGTTCAAGAATGCAAAAAAATTTAAAAGATCAGATTTATTCGAAATGAACGAAAAAATAAAAAATTTACAAAAAAATAACTTGTAAATAAAATGCATTAAAAAGTAAAAAATAATTTATTTCTTTCTCAGTGATATGAACAATAAAAGTTTTTTCACAATGATATAACATCCAAATT
Organism: Dioctria linearis; assembly: GCA_963930735.1. Lineage (NCBI taxonomy): Eukaryota > Metazoa > Arthropoda > Insecta > Diptera > Asilidae > Dioctria > Dioctria linearis. Next base: position 123,135,864 of record OZ005743.1, on the reverse strand, counting down.
TCGTAAATGAGATAAAGCCCAAAATTGATCCTGATAAAATATTGGGCAAAAATCATTTCAGAAATTGAAGGAAATATTTCTCAACCATATGTGTAAATTAAGAACGCTTCGCGCGTGGCGGGCCGGGAAACGCGACGCGTTCTTACTTTACTCACATCATTATCAATATCTGGGGCTTTATTTCATTTGCTTGTTCTCTTGACCTGAATTTTGGGCTTTGCTTCACTTTTTTGTTGGGCCTTTTTTTTCCTACTTTGGATTTTATTTCAAATTTGCTTTCGGGCCTATGAAATAAGACCCGAAGGGTGGTAGTTACCACCCCACTCCAAAACCCCCAAAACGTAAGACAATTTTACCCCATCGGATATTAACTCATTAAAAATAAAAAAAAAACCCATGTAAATCCATCCGCGTTTACTGCCCAAAGAATCTTTCGTAATGAACGGCACTCTCAGGCGCTCAGACACAAAGATTTCTAGTCAAGGTCGTATGAGTTAATAAAAGTAATTTTAAAAAAAGAAGAAGAAAACATAAGCGTTTCATATCAGCACGGATTGGTGTCTTCCTGCCGTACACGCTTTAAATAATTTTTTTTTTATCTTTCTCCATTTTTCATTCCTTTTAAATTTTTTTATTTTTCATTTGTTTTTAGTCACTCAATTTCGCTATTTGTGACCTGTTGATGAATCCAAACTAAGATTTGAAACTAGCCACCCAAAATCAAATAGGGTGTGTGATGGTATAACAAATAAATTTTTTTTTTCGCTTTTTCTGTTGTGCCAGAGAATCCAAAAAATGCCGTCTTGAACTAGTATTTGATATTAACCGTAATAGTGTATAATAAATTTTCGGACAAGCCGAATATTAAAAATAGAGAAATTAACCCAATTTTTCAAATGTTGAATTTTAATGTCTCTTTTGTCCTTTGTAATGTCCTGTATGTAATAGAGAGAAAATAGTCTCAATGCCCACGTGTAGACAAAGGCGAATATGTGATCTAAAGTCGAAAACTACAAAATCTCCATTTTCGTCCTATTTGTTTTTTTTGTTTTGGTATGTGTTTTTCTTCATACATTTTAAAATATATTTTTGTTTCTATATTCCTTTTTATGATTTTATTTAAAAAAAATTTTTCCTGATTAATGTCAAGCTTTCCTTTGTTCAAATTCATTTTTCTTTGCTTTTCATTCGTTAAATATTGAAATGTGAATGTATAAGAAGCAATTTCTTTAATTTAGATTAAACGAAATTTCATAAAAGTATACCGGTTCCTTTTTTTAATAAATCTAAACTGTAAAATATCACACTCATATAGGTATTCTTATTTCAAAACCACGAACACACCTTCATTCTACTCTATTTAATATAATGTTATACAATTTAGCCTAAAGAACAAAACGCGATATCTCAATAAAACATTTTAGGATCTTTGTAGAGTAGCTACTATGTATATAAAAATTATTAAGTAAAATTGTGATTTTTAGTTACTACAAAAGTCACCATGGGATATAAAACTCAAAATCAAGCCAAATTCGGATCAAATGATTAATATTTGCAAACAAAACAAAAACTGTAATATGTAGTAACTCTAATGTGCATAGATATCATCTTAATACAATCATTGAAGAGTTACCAGCGAAAAAACCTGAAACATATAATAAATTTCAACATTGGAATATTAATCCTTAATCAATGAAAAATCACACACAAAAATTCAGTAAATGGAAAGTTCTGAAATAAGAAAACGTGGCCAATAAATCCTGCCCAGACTGTAGGAGCATGTACAAAAATTTTCGTCTTAACATTAAATTCTCGACGTCACAGTTCCAGGCACCCCCACAAGATGCACACATTCAAATACCCACCAAAGGAGCATTATATCAATAAAATAAAGTCACAGATACAGTCAACCCTCCTCCTGGAAAAATTAAATTCGACATACGCGATTCGGTCATATGGGGAATCCCTTCACGTTCTACAAGTATACCATCCTAACTACCACCCTTCGGTAAAAGGATAAGGCAAAGAGGACATCTCCTGGAATCGGTATCACAACGTTGCTCCATGTAATGTAAAAAATATCAAGAAAAAAAAACAAAAAACAAATTGTAGGGTGGCTTGAAGTGCAGAGTCAGAACAGCGCATGCCTAAGTATGGCTGAACTAAATTGCGTCTTGCATTTCATTTTAACAGCCAACTGAATATATCAACCATCTCTCTCATACTGTATGTAAATGAATTCATCAGCGAAGACTCTTAGTGTTAATTGCACTGATTCTGAAATACAGGCCGTAAGTCAACTCATTTGTGGCTGAGTGTCCTGCAAGAGCATCACACGAAAAGTGTTTCCGCGGTTTTTGCAATAAGCGGCGACAAGGTGTCATACCTACTATTAACGTGATAAAAAAGGATTGGATTTTTTTTTTCTTTTGCAATCTTGTGCCTTTAGTTGTGGTGGTGTGATGGTTTGAATTTATAACTCTTTGAAATATTCCACTGTATTTTCCCAATTGGTTTTTGTGTGCCTCTGTGTTTGTGTGTGTGTATATGTGTACATTTGTGTATTAACTGCTTGTTGGAGCTTAGACACAATTTGCATACATCACAGGATATATCCTTGCTAGCTGAACATTGAACATGAGAGCATGAGAGCATCAGTCAATCCATATAGCGAGTGGAAGTGAGTAGGAACGAGTACAATAAAACTGAAATATTCGTACATAAAAGATAACAAGATGAAGAAAGTATAGTCAAAGGAGGCCGCCGGGGGAACAGAAGAAGCGCGTGGTGACAAGCAAAAGAATACACGGACACATCCACCGTACAACAAACAATTCAAAGGAACCCTCGCGGATCAATAAGAGATGATTGATAGAAAATTGCAAAAATATTCAAATCCGCCTCGTGCAACCTAAATACGCAGCATCCAGGCCATCCAAGTTCATTTGTATGTAAGCACATAATGTGGGGGGGGGGGGGTACTTTTACCTGAAAATTTTCGTTGTGTTTTGTTTTTGCTTCTTTTTAAATCTTTTTTTTTCAAATTTACTCAATTGTCGCGTTTTTCTGTAAGTATTGATGTTATTATGACTTTCTCGTGAAACTGAAAGTACAAAAAAAATTAATGGACGGGTAAAAACCCATTTTAAATTTTATTCGGAATCTTATTACATAAATTTTAAGTCTTTCTTATGACTTTCAAATTGTATACCTATGGTGTTTCGTCAAAATTACATATCTACAAAAATGGCGTTAACAAAGTGTTTGAAAAAAATTATTCTCCGTCATTCTGTACAAAAATGACGGCTTCAAAATGCATAACTCCAAAAAAACGGAATACTATTTCGGTTAAAAGCGGAAGTAGCGAAAAGTATATTTTTGGACTTATGATGTACTCTTTATGAAACGCCATAAAAATTTGAAAGCATATCGCTACTACAATCGCAAACAATTTTCTCGTACGCAAAATTCTCATAACTTATGGTGGAGAAACGCAAGCGGCTCTTCATTGAGCTAACTGCGGCTCCCATTCCCATGGCAAATTGAAATCCGTTTTTTTTTTATTATTTCAAACTTTTTTCCCTTAATCCTTTATGTACGTATTTTGTCATATGGATTTTATGTTGTTTATTTTGTAGTTTTTCGCAATAATAAATTGAATGCAATGATATTATTCCAGTTTTTTTTTTCATGTTGCATATTCATAAGCGTGGCCAATTCGCGCTGCGCAAAAAAAAGGAAGCATTGTTTCCGTTTTTGAGGCCATTCCCTTTAACTCGTACACGAATTTGTCTGTCTATTTATGTATATATTTCTGTTTTACTATTTTCGAAACTCTCGTAGACCCACTTTTCGTAATCACCGCGAGCTGAAATTTGGCACACAGGTTCATGTCGCGCGACAATTGAACCTATAAAAATTTGAACCGGAAATTTCTATGGAAAACCCGAAAAATCGGGAAAAATCATTTGAAAATTTGGCACAAATTTGATTAGTGATAAATTCGTTTCAGCAAAAATGCAGAGTTTTCCGATATTTCCGAAAAAATTTTCCGGAATTTTCCGGTAAAGAAGTTTTTTAAATTATGCAAGATCAAGTTCCCTATCAACTGGCATCATTACTTTCTTTTCGACAATGGTGAAAACTTGCAGAAAAAATCGAGGAAAATTCATGTAAAACGCTTTTCCGGAGTTTTTCCGACCAAGGAAGCGTTTGATCGCTTTACAACCTAAGACAAAGTTGTAGAGCGAAATGAGTTGCATAAAGTTGCTTTTGTGGAAAACCCGGAAAAGCGGGAAAATCATCGGACAAATTTTCATCGATATGATTAGTGATAAATCTGTTTCAGAAATGCAGAACTTTCGAATTTTTCTGCAAAATTTTCCGAAAATTTCCGGAATTTTCCGACTTTTCCGGAAAATTTTCCGACAAAAAAGTTTTGTAAGATATGCGGAATCATTTTTTTCCGTCCTACTGGCATCAATACTTTCTCTTCAACAATCATGAAAACTTGCATGAAAAATCGAGGAAAATTCATGTAAATTTTTAAAAAAAAAATCATATTAATAGGAAAAGTCTGTGGAAAACATGGAAAATCGGGAAAATTCATGTTATATTGGATCAAGTTGGAATACAGCTAAAAAGCGCTGTTTTTAAACATATTTTGAATTTCAGAACACCGTTGCAGTACTTCAACGATTTGATACTAGAAAAAGTTTTGTTTTCGGATCGGCACCAAACATGACTTAAAAATTGTTTTAAAATATCTCCATGCAGCACGTAATAATAATTTAGTTAACGTGAAAAAGGCAGAAAATAAAATAAGTAAAAAATGAGTTTTCAAACAAAACTGAGGCGAAGCCGCATGAAAAAGTAGAAAATAAAATTTTCTTCACACACAGAGGTGGACTCAGATTTTATTCGCTGACAATCACCGATATATTTCAGTATGATCAATCAGAGGTAATGAGTGATTTGATTCATGAGGGGAAAGAATATTCAAGAGAAATATCCCAATCAAAAAATCTGAGTCCACCTCTGTGTGTGAAAATAAGTTTATTTTCTACTTTTTCATGCGGCTTGGCCTCAGTTTTATTTAAAAACTCGTTTTTTACTTATTTAATTATTTTTCAATCTCATTAAAATAGAGTACCTACGTGAACGCACACTCGCCTGCGTAGGTATACCATATCGATTGTTATTCTTACTGAGAAACCCCAAATAGGTTTGTTAGGTGACAATCATTACGTAGAAATTATTTCGGAAATTCTACAAATAATCAACAGAAAAATTTGTTAGGCGACAATATTACAAATTTTTTTAAGAAATGTAAAAATATATTATGAAAAATTTCCTCATTAAACCCTTCAAGCACATTCGTATGCTCAATATGAAAAAAATGAAATTGCCAATAAAGTTGGGAATGACCAATGAGAAATTTCGAGTGCGTACATTAGCTTGCGTTTCCTTAATCCTGTCTTAAAATTATTTTGTGGTGAACGCGCTTGACCAATAGAGAGAAGCATACTTAAATTTCAATTTTAATTTTCTTAGTTAGTTGGTGGAACCGTATTTCAGTCATAGTTTTCCTATAGGCTAAATGTCCTTTTTTTTCAAAAATTTGGTAGAGCTTTTTATCGAGCAATTTAAGATTGTTTACGATGTGTAATTTTTCTGCGGTGTAAATTTATTAATTCGTTTGTTTCAATTTCAAACTTTGGGTATAAGTTTATTAACGGAACCTCTTGTCTTCCTTTAGTCGCGAAGATGACAAAGCTATCGAAGCTAATTTTATGATAGCTTGGTATATTGCCTGTGCCAGACGTCCATATGGAAAAGGAGATTTTATGAAGAAGTGCTTAAAGTTTTGGACCCCGATAGTACAAAACTGAGTAAATTGATCGTTTAGGTTCCAAACTATGTCACATCGTACAACTGAAATTAGTAAAACTTTTGAAAATTGGTTGTTGATGACGTGTGATATGAAAAATTGTACAGCATTCAGTTTTTAGCTCTCGACGAGTTTCCACACTTCATCGCTTTTGCCCGCTATGTATCTACAGACGTAAATGTGAAGGAAGAAATGTTAGACTTAGTAGCTCTTAGCACTTGACGAAGTAAGGTACAGCTTTGAATTGCTTCGTGATAAATTCGTAAGTGTTGCGTCTGATGGAATGCCAATAATGGTGGGGAGGGTTCAATTGTTCTTTTAAGCCACAATCCTGAAATTCCACATTTTTTACCTCTTCATTGCATAATTCACCGCGAGCAACAAATAGCTAAGTTTACTTAAAGTGCAAAAATGTGTGGAGGACTGTTTTGCAGATTGTCAATTTGATTAGAACAAATGCCAAAACTTATCGTCAATTTAAGATCTTTTTAGAAGAGTTACTGTTAAATTATGAAGCACATGAATTATCCAGTGATCTCTCCTTATAGTCACATTACAATGTTTGCCTTTTTCATTTTGGGGAACTCCTCAATCCTACCATAAAATTTGCAAAAGAAAAAGCAAAAAACTACCCAGAATTAGTAAATGGAACTTAGCTTCATGTTCCTTACAGACATTATGGAACATTTCAACGGATTTGTCGAAAACTATTTTTAGTTTTGAAGCTGAGCTTCAGCGATTTGAGCAAAAGTCCAAAATAATTAATCACTATCGACGAAGAAATGAAGAAAAGTTAAACAAAAATAAGAAAAAAATCGAATTTAGAGATGAAATAGGTTCAGGCATTGCAAATGTAGCACAAATCTACTTCTATAATTGAATTTTGAAAACTTATGCCAGAATCATAATATCCACACTTCAAAAAAAACTGCTTGCTGGATAATTTCAATGTTTGAACTTAAATACTATGCTGCGACACTTCATAATATATGAAAAACCCGCATGCGGCTCTCATTGACCTCATGCGTGCCCACCCCTATTATAAGCAGTTTCTTTACAAACAATTTTCTCGGTCATAAATTTTCCGTCAAAATGAGCGTTCAACAAGAACGCATTTCCAGAAATTTAAAGCAATTAACACTTATAAATACAAAAGAATTAATACGAGTGTATTGGAGAACGCAAAGTTTCGCACCAATTGCGTATAGCTTTAATGTTTATAATTTAAATAAGTTGGAAGCATCAAATGTGTTTCCATTGCGGTTAAGGTCTGTGTAAACTTGAAACAAACATTCGCAAGGGCTATTTGATAAGTCAGTGACTTTGAAATGGTAGGTAATTTCCCCTTTTAGCTCGATACAGGTTTCCAGTTTCTTTAAGCCTTCCAAAAGTGCAGTATCACGATCTCTGGAAAATAAACGTTTAAATTAATTAATTTTTTCTCCCGAGACATTTCTTCATGGTCGAAGAAAGAAAAGTCACAAAGGTCCCAATCCAAAGAATAAACTGAATGCGGTGCGGTATAAGTTAGTACAATTCGAGAATTTTTGTTATGGCAATTTTACACGTTTAGTCTGATTTATTTTCATAGAGAGAGACAGAGAATCTTTTGTTATCGAAATGAGGTCGATTTTTATCATCTTTGGACTGAGCATGAACATATCTAAATGAAATGATACATCGGAAAGGTCGTGCGATTCTGTTTCTGTCAACTACGAAAAACGTGGCATCAATCTTGCCCATAGTATCTACAGAACAACGATTCTTAACAAGAAGCAAATCTTCCTTAAAATACAATGAAAAATCCCCACTAACCACGAAATCTTTTTCTTCACAGATTAAAAAAAAAATTGCTGTTTTTTTGTCTTTTTGTGACCATTCAGACTGTACTGCCCGTAGGAAGAATGTGCACGCAAATTTGAATTAAGTGAAACTGAAAATAAACACTGTTTATATCATTTTAACGTCACTAAAACTAGTATCAAGATATGTTTCAATAAATTATTTGGTCAGATATTTCAATCACACTAAGAAACACAGTAATTGGCAGAAATTTGCAATATAACAACGTCCACAAATATTTATATCTAAAATAAATATAGTAAAGTTGAACTATGATACATGATAGATATACACACAAAGTGTATAATATGTATATATATATATGAGTAAGTTAATAATTAAATACATATATGAATAAATAATAAAATGTTACAATTGGCTGGTTCTTACAGATCTAAAACTTGGCACTTGAGGAATTGGCTTTAAGCTAATGTTAAGACCCTTTGTTCTATTCATTTTTTAGAACAATTCTTTATTCCCGGCGAGACCAGAATAAAGTGTTAATGTTAGTAATATTATCTCATTCGAGACCCGAAATAATATTCTTTAAGTCAGTCGAGACCTGGCTCAAACTGAATGTTAGTAATTATCTTAACTTCAGTCGAGACCCGAAGCAAGATTAATTTTTTTCCGTCGAGACCAGAAATAAAGTGTTTAGTTAGTAGATATTATTTCAGTCGGGACCCAAGATAATATGCTTTGAGTCAGTCTAGACCCGGCTTAAAGTGAATCTCAGTAAGAATTTTAACTTCAGTCGCAACCGAAGCAAGATTCTTTATTTTCGTCGAAATCAGGAATAACGTGTTTTGTTAATAAAAGATTATCTCAGACGAAGCCGGAGATAATAATCTTTAAGCCAGTCAAAACCCGGCTTAAAGTGACTGATAGCAAATGTTTTAACTTCAGTCGAGACCTGAAACAAGATTCTTTATTTCCGTTGAAACCAGAAATAAAGTGTAAAGTGTTTAGTTAGTATAATGTTATCTCAGTTGAGACCCGAGATAATATTCTTTAAGTCAGCCGAGACCTGGCTCAAAGTGAATGTTAGCAAATATCATAACTTCAGTCGAAACCCGAAACAAGACTCTTTATTTCCGTTGAGACCAGAAATAATGCGTTTAGTTAGTAAAATATTATCTCAGTTGAGACCCGAGATAATATTAATTAAGTCACTCCAGACCCGGCTCAAAGTGAATGTTAGTATTTATCTTAACTTCAGTCGAGGCCCGAAGTAAGATTCAATCTTTAAGTCAGTTGAGACCCGGTTTAAAGTGAATCTCTGTAAGTCTTTTAACTTCAGTCGAGACCCGAAGCAAGATTCTTTATTTGCGTCGAGACCAGAACTAAAGTGTTTTGTTAGTAAAAGATTATCTCAGTCGAAACCCGAGATAATATCCTTTAAGCCAGTAAATACCCGCCTTAAAGTGAATATTGGCAAATGTCTTAACTTCAGTCGAGACCCGAAGAAAGATTTTTTATTTCCGTCGAGACCAGAAATAAAGTGTTTAGTTAGTAAAATATTATGTCAGTCGAGACCCCAGATAGTATTCTTTAAGTCAGTCGAGACCCGGCTCAAAGTGAATGTTAGTAATTATCTTAGCTTCAGTCGAGACCCGAAGCAAGATTCATTTTTTTCCGTCGAGACTAGAAATAAAATGTTTAGTTAGTAGATATTATTTCAGTCGGGACCCAACATAATATGCTTTAAATCAGTCGAGACCCGGCTTAAAGTGAATCTCAGTAAGTATTTTAACTTCAGTCGAGACCCGAAGCAAGATTCATTTTTCCCGTCGAGACCAGAAATAAACTGTTTAGTTAGTAGATATTATTTCAGTCGAGACCCAAGATAATATGCTTTAAGTCAGTCGAGACCCGGCTTAAAGTGAATCTCAGTAAGTATTTTAACTTCAGTCGGGACCCGAAGCAAGATTCTTTATTTCTGTCGAGACCAGAAATAAAGTGTTTTGTTAGTAAAAGATTATATCTTTCGAGACCCGAGATAATATTATTTAAGTCAGTCGAGACCCGGCTAAAAGTGAATGTTAGTAAAAATCTTAACATCAGTCGAGACCCGAAGAAAGATTCTTTATTTCCGTTGAAACCAGAAATAAAGTGTTTAGTTAGTAAAATATTATCTCAGTCGAGACGCGAGATAATATTCTTTAAGTCAGTCGAGACCCGGCTAAAAGTGAATGTTAGTAAGTATCTTAACATCAGTCGAGACCCGAAGCAAGATTCTTTATTTCCGCTGAGACCAGAAATAAAGTGTTTAGTTAGTAAAATATTATCTCAGTCGATACCCGAGATAATATTCTTTAAGTCAGTCGAGACCCGGCTCAAAGTGCATGTTAGCAATTATCTTAACATAAGTCGAGATCCGAAGCAAGACTCATTTTTTTCCGTCGAGACCAGAAATAAACTGTTTAGTTAGTAGATATTATTTCAGTCGGGACCCAAGATAATATGCTTTAAATCAGTCGAGACCCGGCTTAAAGTGAATCTCAGTAAGTATTTTAACTTCAGTCGAGACCCGAAGCAAGATTCTTTATTTCTGTCCAGACCAGAAATAAAGTGTTTTGTTAGTAAAAGATTACCTCAGACGAAACCCCAGATAATAACCTTTAAGCCAGTAGAGTCCCGCCTTAAAGTGACTGTTAGAAAATGTCTTAACTTCAGTCGAGACCCGAAGCAAAATCCTTTAATTCCGTTGAAACCAGAAATAAAGTGTTTAGTTAGTAAAATATTATCTCAGTTGAGACCCGAGATAATATTAATTAAGTCACTCCAGACCCGGCTCAAAGAGAATGTTAGTATTTATCTTAACTTCAGTCGAGACCCGAAGCAAGATTTAATCTTTAAGTCAGTCGAGACCCGGTTTAAACTGAATCTCTGTAAGTCTTTTAACTTCAGTCGAGACCCGAAGCAAGATTCTTTATTTGCGTCGTGACCTGAACTAAAGTGTTTTGTTAGTAAAAGATTATCTCAGTCGAAACCCAAGATAATATCCTTTAAGCCAGTAGAGACCCGCCTTAAAGTGAATATTAGCAAATGTCTTAACTTCAGTCGTGACCCGAAGCAAGATTCTTTATTTCCGTCGAGACCAGAAATAATGTGGTTAATTAGTTGTTAAAAGGTTTATATCAGTCGATATCCGATATAAATGTTAGTCCCTAACTAGCCACTACATCAAGCGATGCCAAGTACAAAAATAGATCGAGTCAACTCAGCTTGTTGTTTTTATTTGTAGCCCTTGCTTGCACACAACACCAATGATAGAGTAACAGGGGCGCATGACCACAAGAATTGGCAGTGCATCTGTGATTTTATGGTACTAGCGATAAAATTTGCGTAGCTACGACCACGAATGCATTACAGCAACAAAATTTAGATCGAGACATGCTGCTGTGTTAAATTGAATTATATTTGCAAAAAAAATATTCTCTCTATCACGTAGAGACGAAATTCACGTGCGATGGTACTTGTAATGATGATAATGATTTTAATTTGATCTGCTCGATAAGGCTGTACTTTTGTATTTGTGCATTGTGTTATGTAGATGACAAATACATGGCCTTGTTGGGTTGTGAACCTATGTTTTTATTAAGAGTAATCCGATTGAATTTAATTTTACTAAAAATTTTGATGCTTTGTTTTCTTTCAGCATGTTTCTTTCCACAAGTTGTTTGTTAATAAAAATTTACTCGAATCGATTTGGTTCGAACACACACAATACGAACGACACAGCATGATTTTTAATAAATGATATTTTTTTATAAAAGGACATTATCAGGATTTACTGTGTAAAAATTGTATAAATAAAGCACTGAGAACTTTATAAAAAGTCTTTCATATATTCATTTCACTCATTCCATACTTTTAAATTAGGTCAACAAAGTTAGAAAGTTCGAATCTCGTGGTAAACAAGGCCAAAACTTGTTCGGCCCATAAACTTAATAAGTAATTTTACTAATTTTCTTAGTCTTGAGCGAAATTACTATTTCCAAAAGTTTTTTACATTAAGGACATTCTGATTGGCCTCAGCGGCTGAAAAAATTCAGAATGGTTCCAGCGGACGTTTTTTCATACATATATAGCTTAAATATTGCTAAGGACTTATGATCAACTACTATTTCTCTCTTTCAGATTTATATGAAAATTTTATTGAAAAACGTATTTTTCTTTCCAAATGTAAGCAACGTACACTTTTTGCCATCCTATTCGCTTTTTAAAGAATGTATCTATTCCCTCTCAAATATGTAATCGCGTTCTTTTGTGGAAAAAATGTTTCCGCAGTTTCTTGTTACAATCGGTGTTCCTTTGCGATAGGTTTAAAGTGAACAAATATTAATGCATCATATGAAAAATATGTTAATCTGAGATATTTACAAATTTTAGATAACTATCTTACGGATCTTGACCGTACTGGGTCATTCAATACATCACTCGTGCCATATTGAAGTGAACCAGAGACCACATCGTAATACTTTCTTAACTTCTATTTAATTTAATTCTTTTCAATGCAGGGATTTCAATAACCTTGACTTATCATCGCGGTGTGCAGAATAATATTTTTGACATAAACGAGCCGGTATCATTCCACAATAATTCTATTGAATATATTTATAATAAGTATGTTCCTCTTCGATCGAACGTATCTACAGCAGATTTCTTTCCCTGGTTTAGTACTGAAATTGAATTAATGACTGCAGAGCATGAATATCTGTACATATTTCAGGCATTGAAGATTTAGGACTGCTGCAAGTCGCAAGCAATACACCTTACTAAGGAATTAGATTAATCTTAAAAATCGCGAAGCCAACTGAGCGTATTTTAAACAGAAATTTGATCTAAAGGCTTCTCCGAAAGTGCTTTGTTGTAATCTGCGATATACCTCCTTACATGGAAAAAAGGCACTTAACTGCAACATTAATCCGAGTGAGCTTAATAAATAATCAGTAATCAGTCCCCCATAAATGGTTGAAATGTTTCGCCTAGGCCAGATGGCTTTAGTTTTTGTAGTCTGGATCATAGAGAGGTATTAAAGACCATAGTCTCTATTAAATCGCATGCCATTGGCCCTGACAACATGTCTTTGTGATTAATGAAGTTAATATCTTCGTTTTTTTGCATAATTTTAATTTCTGCATCACTAAGTAAGTGTTTTCCAAGATCTGGAAAATTGCGCATGTGTTCCCTATCCCAAAGAAAGTGTCTGCAGATAATCCCACCGACTTCAGACCTATAAGTTTACCTTATTTCCTCTCTCTCATAGTATCCTGTTGAGAAAAATGTCCTGCAATTTCGATTTTTCGAACTGAGCCACTCTCTTAATAAAGGTATTTCTTCACACTAGCTCGCAGGGGGTTACCTTAGGGAAAAATATTTCCCCCATATTGCTTCCCCGTATCTTGTGGGCTCCCACAGGGTTCCATTCTGGGCCATTTACTGTTAATCATTTACATCTATGATTTGACCAAGTGGATTCGCGACGTCAATATTCACAGATATGCCGATGACGAACAAATTTATTTAAATCTTCCAATAGGTTTGGTCGAGGGTTGTGCTACTCATCTGAGCAGTCACATACAAAATATTTTCATCTAGTACTTTGAAAACAAGCTCAAGTTGAATCCGAGTAAGTCGCAGTGCATTGCTTTTCATTGTGAATCTATTGACCCTACAACGCTTCCTACCATTTCATTGGGCGGTTGTCCCATTCCTTAACTATCTGGATCAAGTTCGAAATCTTGCCGTGATTTTAAATTCTAAAATGAGATGTTGTGACCTTATTAACTCTAACATAACAAAAATATATATCACTCTCCGGCATCTTTGGCTGTCTGCGAGTTTATTTTCTCCTAGGCTCCGTTGTCTCCTAGCCAGGGCTCTTATTCTGCAACATTTCACTCATGCCTGACTTGTGTTTCCCAAGCGCGACTAGCACTGTTCAAGGAAATTGAATGTGGCTTTCAACTACTATACTAAGGTTATCTTTGTATTGGGGAGGTTTGATTATGTATCTCACCTTAATTTCACCCTGCTGGGCTGCTCGCTTGATGTATATTTGAGCTGTAGTGCTCCTGCTTAACTTGCTTCGTTTTTCCCAACCGGTCTATTTGAGTGCCCTCTTTCAACCAGTAAGCTCCACTAGGAAGCTCAAACCGCCACTTTCTGGAACTGGCTGCGTCATTATATCCAGATAGCTAGCTCGCTCGGCAACTCAAATGACTCCTGAGGTCCTTTCTTGGCATAGTTAGCCTTAGCTTTCGGTAACCTGTACGCGCAGCATTTTTCTTTTTCTGTTTTCCTTTTTTAATCTATCATTTTTTATTTTTGCAAATATCTTTTTGAAATTTGTTTAATATTTTTTTTTTGATATATAAATATGTATCTCCGATATTTGAATAACTATATTGGCCTTATTTGAGTTAGGTTTAGTTTTTTTTAGCTCTTGCAATTTTGTTTCGATACTTGATATGAGATTGTAAATCTTGTAGTATCAGTTCCCAGGAAATATATGAATTGAATCGAATTGAATTGAGTTTTTGGGATTCCCTCGGAAAAGTGGTATTTTATCGATATTCCCTTTGGAAAATTTATCCACTTTCAAGGGCTGTCAAAAACAGTCTATTTGGAAAATATTTTTGATACTTTGTGGGTGAGCCTACATAAAATTAGAAATGATAAAAATAAAACAATGGAAATGTTTGCAGAAAGAGTTTTGCTTTCAAGTGTAGACAGCATTGGAAATGGTTGCACTACTTTATTGGTGAAAACAAAAGAACTTGGACAAAAGCGGAAATAAAAAATTTAATTGAACAAGATGAATTGCATCTTTAGTTATGGGTTTACGAAAGATTTGACCGGCGGTGCTTTTTAATAGAAAAAAGTTGTAAGTTCGTTTAAATTGAAGCTTTATTTTTTATTTTAATACTTCTATTAGGTAAAAATATGCAAAATTTGGGAATGATGATATTACTTTAAATGTGTTCACTAGACTAAGAAATGAGACGACTTCAACTGACGAAATCTTAATTTTATTTTAGAATCGTTGTCGGTGTGTGTATGTGTGTGTTATTTTTTTTATAGACACGTTTAAGCCAAAATAGTTTACCAAAATAGCTCACCTATATATTTTTGTTTCCTCCTACTAAGCCCTCCCCCCCCCCAACCTATTGGGGAGGGGGTATTTTATAATAAAAGGTCATTTTCAAAAAATCATATCTGGAGAACCAAAAGTAACAAATTTGTCTAATTCGAATGTCAAATGAAGCTAAATGCTTTATATTTTTTATAAAAAACGAACGAAATTTTTTTTTATTAATAATAGTATTTTTTCAACAAAAACAAAGTATTGTTCACTGGTGAGGACTTCTAGCACTTTTTTTATAATTTTATCTTGTAGGTAGAAGCCTTATCAACACTCGAAACAATTTTAGTATAAGTTTACTAATAAAACAATTAGTTACCTCGTATTATTGTAGTAAATTTACACCAAAAACTTAATGTAAATTTGTACTCATTCATGGAATTTATTTTATTTTACTCTAGAGACATAGTAAATTTTACTACTTTGAGCATACATTTACTCTCTAAATTCTGACAGATTTTTTGTGATGTTACTAATATTTATGCAATTCCAATAACATAAAGAGCGGACTCTTTCAGGGTCATTAGAATTTTTAGGTTTTCTAAATATATGTGTTCTAAGAGTTTATTTATTACTAAAGACTTTCATTTTCTTAAAATTAAGCCAACGAACACATGATTATAAATTTGTTTAAAACTTAATCGGCTTTACAATTTAAATCGCTAGACTTGTATTACGATACTGGAAAACATTGGCCCCTTTAGATATTTGTAATGGAGTGATATCTATGCCAGTAAACACGATAATTGCTATAATTGGAGAACGGGAAAAAAAGTAGTATTGAAATCTATTGAAAATTTACATCGAAATGTCGATTTTGATGTATCAAGATAAATTGAGGTTACCCGAAAAAAGCTCAATTTAATCGTCTTCCAGCAGAAAAGAGACTATATAATTTTTTTTTAAATATAATCGTTAAAACTTGTATGTAGGATGAAATCGCATCTACATTTTGTCCCCTAATTGGATATCGAAATAGTTATACAGTCCAAAAATTATTTCAAAATTTAATTGTCTTCAACCTGTATTAATATTGATTGTGAGGATCTACTTTGAAGTTTTACATTGATGCTTATGAGAGATTATTGTGTCTGAAAACCTTTTCGCATGCTTAAACAGAGTCTCAGTTAGCGATTAAGAGAACTTCCAAGTAACTGTGTTCTTACATGTAAACTCGACTTATGTTGGAATAAGTGTCATACTACAAATATCACTTTTACAAATAGGTACTTGGATGAAAATTCTAATGCCTTATACATTTGCTATTTACTCGATTATTATTGTTTATTTTCAACTGCTTATTATAAATTCTTAGTTGCAATTATAGCCTCTAAGAGTTTTTGCCTTTAGTTAAATAATTAGATAGAGAAATATTAAAAAAAAACCAAGTTTGAATAAATATTTCTAAGATATTTGATAAAATTCTCTAAGCTTAAATGAACCGCTACAGTACATCTCTAATAGACCTAAGTTTGTTATTTTTCCTAACAAAGCTTAACTGAAAGAAAAACAAACCAAAAATTTGGCTTATTCTTAGATGATATTTTTAACCCTAATCATACCACCGTATTTTATAACAAATCCTACCACGATGTGACTTTCAGTCACATTTGAAAAATAGATTTACTTATTTTAACACAAAAATAAAATTTATGGAAATAAATTGTTATTAAAAACAAAAAGAAAAAAACTTATATTCATAAAACTATCTAAATTAGTCGCTAATTTGTTTTACCCAAAAATATCTCAAATATCCATGAAATGACCAACGGTTATTGTTGGATTACTGCATCGCAAATTTCACAGTTTAGGTACGTAACGCTCATCAAGGATCTGTTAAGGACTAAGCAAAGAAAAAACGGTATATTTATCACATTTTTCGATTATTCTAGTTCTTTACAAGATGCGACTGTGAATCACAACGTGGTAGGATTTGTTCGTTATCATTTAAATTTATATTTTAGGAAGATGTATTGAGCATAAAATTCGATTTAAATAAATCTTTATTTTAGGTTTTATAACAATGTTAACCTAAAATGTGACCCAAAGTCACACCTTGGTAGGATTGGGGTTAATATCAAGTTACCTCTATGTCAACATATTGAACCTTGGAGGGGTTGCATTTTTCCTTCTCTATAACTGCATAGACACAAAAACGTAAAAAAAAGCCTTTTAGTTTGTGGATGTTTGTTTGTTTGTAGATGGATTGTTACCTCGTGTACTCATCCCTTTTGGCAAAGACATAATAACTAAAAAGTTTGAGTGTATTAAATGCGACTCTGCCCAAAATTGTACGGATATGGAAAGGCCTTAAGATCTTTTGTTTCTCTTCTATTATATGTATATCTTAGAATTTTCCTCCAAAGTTGCATCAACTTTGAAACCTTAAAATATGGGTTAGATGGAGAATTTCAATCGCAGTATCTCTTAGGAGCAAGTATAAATATGATCTATATATAGGTAAGTGAACTTTCCTTTAATTTCAGAAAATGTTAGATATCTCCTACCCAGTTTTTCGTTCAAGCACTAACCACAGAAAACAAAGTAATCTGAGCCTCACCTTCAAGAATCTAAAATTTAATTTTCCAGGAATAACAAGAGAATACCTTGGACTTGATTGCAGAAATGTTGCAAATAATCAGTTTTCCGTATCCATTCGTCTCTGCCAATTTTAATTTTGTAACTTAAGTAATTTAATAATAAAAATTTTCTGACAATCTTTCTTTCAGGCCGTTTGAAGTCTGGGCAGCGCGGACATTTCTCAACAGGTTGAACCAGTTTGAAGCGTTTGCAAGGAATTTCTGGGATCAAGACAAGTCAGCAAGAAATCATCGGATCTGCCGCCAAAGTAAATTCCCTGCAAGTACACGGAGTTGTTAACTTTTTTACTTCAATGACATTTAGCTTGGGCCAGGTACAATCTTCTAATTAATTTTTATTTAATTTCACCTCGATAACTATAAATTGACCGATTTGATGAGGATATGAGTGAGCCGCCAGATAAATGATTCGCTTGATCTCTGGCGGGGACAAGCGAGTTTGTTAAGCCAAGCTACTGAGACATTGGTATGTGACGTGATCGTGTTCTTATCTTGAAAGAAAAAGAGTTGCGAGGAAAGTGGAAAACAGATGGAATTCTATCATGGCATGACTCCAAACAGATGGATTAAATTAGTCTCCTTCGGCTTATTTATCAAACATTAATATTAATGCTATCATTCATTTGTGTCGCGCGGGTGCGTCTGGTTCTAAAGACCCTTTTAACCAGCAGCAGTTGTTTACTTGTTTCTTTTTTTTTATCTTCTTGACAACCTATGGAGCGTTTTTTTTTTGTTCAATTTCAGGTGAAAAGCAAAAGGCAATGATGAGTTTCAAGAGCAAAATTTTCTTCAAAGAATCCTTATCTGGGATAACATCAATTTCTTAGTTGACCAGTTTCTAAATTGACGCTGCTCGAGATGTGGATCGCATAAATGTAACCTGCTGGGATCCTCATAAACAATCCTAGCTAATTACCGCTGTTATATGAGTTTCTATTAGTGCCCTCTGCATCGATGGAAATAAGTTTCCTTTCGGATCACAAATTATACAATTTTACTAGCAATAAATGTTTTGCACTGCTCCATTTCATATCTTTATTTTATGTAAAAAGGTGTATGGAAGCAACAATTCCACGGGTACCCAGCAGTAAGCTGAAACATGCCGTGCAAGTTGGCTTATACCAAAGCCCATGCATAAGACGAAAAATTATTGCTGTAACGGATTAGTATCGGTTATCTAGGCATAGGCAATGGTTGAAAAGGAAAGGAAAATCATTTGATGATATAAAAGAATTCGCTCATGACCTTTCAGGCTTCATAAATTATAGGAATTATAGCTCCAGTTAAATGATAGTTTGAAGACAACTTTTTCTAGACTATGCTTACGGCTATGGTGCAAATATTAAACGATGCACAGTGGTGGAGTCAGTTCCATATGTATATCAAAAGTTCGCTAAAATTATTTAAATGGGGTTTCGACCATGTAGTGATAAATATAAGACATTTAGATAATGATATTGTTTAATGATCATATAAGTAAACGAATGTGAGCTTCTTAAACTATAATCACTCACTCAATGACGACTGGTTCCGAGCATGAAAGTAGGGAAAACTAACATCTGATGGTTTTAACAATTTGTGATTTTTTTACCAAACGTCTTTAGATTCCTCCAAGGTGGTGGTTACATAATAATAATGTGCGGATGAAATAAAATTAGATACAAGCAACAGATTAAGAACTTTTTCAATTTTTTTCCGCGAAATTTCTCGAGAAAATTTTCTCTATATTTTTGAAGTTTTAGTTATATGCTTCTTATACTTCCCACATAGCACAAATTTGTCCGTGGTATGCTAATGGAAAACCCTGTTATAATCTGTCAGAAATCCCTTCCGATTTCAATTAATATATCCGTGGGAGTGCCGAATGTCCAGGGCTCCGATATTCCTAGTAAATTCCGTGGGGGAAAGGAGATCCCATCCCAAGCACGGAGGCCATAGCGGCCCATACAACATGTGTTTTCTCTCGTACTTTCCACTTTTCTCACTAAAATTATTATGGAAATTGTTTTAAAAATTGTGCATTAAAGTTTAGCCTTTCCAGCTATAAAACAAAAGCGCCATATTGCCTATCAAGTATTTTTTCTCGCATATTAATTTTTTTACAAGAATTGCACTAAGGCACATAGCAATATTTACCATGAAAATCTGGCCAACATTATTTTTTGATCTTAATTGCCTGCTAGTATGATTAATTGACAATTAATGCACATTAAATTATATTTTGCGCCCAAACTGTGATTAAAAACACTATTTACTTCAAAATAATATGATTTATTTCTCAAAAATATCTACAAAATAAAAAAATATAGAATAGTTTTTACTTAGTATTATTAGTTATTTTGGTAGTGCTGTTCGTTTACTGAAGATTCTTCATCTGACTCCTCGTTCATTTCTTCATATCGTTGACTACATGATAAGCAATTCTGGGAAATCTCTATTAAAATTTTTGGTTGTTTTCTAGATCTTGGTCTCATACTTCTAACAAGTGGGTCGGAGCTTAATAACAGTGTATTGCGGACATCCATATTGTTATCTTCTCTTGCGAGCTTTCTAGCATAATTCAGTCTATATAAACGAAAATGTTTGTTTCTTTATTCCGCTGCCTCTTCCGATATCAGACGTATCGACAACAAGGCATATTTGACAACGACAGGCCCATGGACTAATTTTTTTTTTTAGGATGAGGGTAATAGGTTACCATCTATACAAATCTACATACAGTTTTGCAGCGTCCATAGTATATCTCGCGAACTTTTCAGTATCAATTCGGAAACCACTCGATAGAACTTTATATAAAATTATTTTTAGGGTCTATTAATAATCTGAATTTCTATGCCTGTTAGCAGCAAACCTTGAATCATTACAAAGTCTTCGACTAGTTTTTCCGTCATTGGTATTTTGAAAGAAAAGTTTCAGAAAATCTACAATCTACATCTTATCTTTGAATTCTTTTTAAATTAATGCCTTTCATTCTAGTTGCGTCAAAAATCCAAAATGACTAAAAATTGTGCTTCTTTTTTACTTCTTAGGAAAGTCCCATTTAATGTCTTTATTTTGAAATATCGTAAGAAAGAATCGAGTCAATCGATCCAAAGTAATCACCAAATTAAAAAAACGTCTACAGTGAAAACATTAAAATTTGAGTCAGCCAGTAAAAAAAATCAAGCTGGATATAAAAAAAAAACGGGTCAGTATTTTTTAATACTTAACTAATTCCGACGGATATTTTTGGGAGGTTGGTTATTTTGAGGAAGACACCGATCGTTTTGTTGAAAAATATTTAATTTTTTATTTGGGGCCCTTCTTCAGGAGCTCTACACATATAATATTATTTACATATGAGTTCAAGTTTTTTTAAAAATTCTAAATAACAAATAAGCAACATGGAAAACAAATTACAATAAAAGAAAATTACATTATTAATAAATTACGAATTGCATACTTTGGACAAACATCATAAACGCTTAAAACCAGACTATCACAATATCAATGATATTTGCAAGTAAGTAATTTAACCATATGTACTAAGCAATAAATATGTAAAATATAAACAAGTTGATAAATAAAGTGAATGACACAGTCGTGTTTAGTCATACTAAGAATAACTTTGGCGTTTTATTAAGTCAGGCATCTGCTAATTTATAGCTGCGCCACCAAAAGAAGATCTGCTTTATAGGTGCCTTCTCAGGAGCACTGCCTAATGGCTGACTCCGAGCATCAAAATAGTAAATAAGACGAGTCGTAGCGTAGCATTCCGGGATGGTTATTACACGGCACGCGAGAAAATTTTTCCGGCACGCTAAGAAATTAAAAAAATTAAGTAAAAAAATTCGTATGTTAAAATAGTTTCTGCTTTTTAAAAAAAAAATGGACCCAATTTTTTATCATCATTTTTAGATCTACATTTTTTTCATCTAGTTGCCTTTACATTATTTTGTACAGACCACTGACATAGCCAAAATAATTACATACAAAGACTGGGCAAGTAGAACAAAAATCTGCAATGCTTTTCTATTGACGACGCCTCGACTAGCTCCAGATGACGTACCCAAGGGGTAAGCCAGTAATGCCTCGCTCCAATATAAAATGATTGTTGCCTCGACCCGATGAAGGAAAGGCCGCAGGTTTTTCTTAGAAATTTACTGGGAATTTTTTCCTTGAATATGTATGCATTTTTAGAGAACAACTTTATGAGCGTAGAGAAGCAATAAGATTTTTTTTTGTAGAAATTGACAGAAAATGTTACGGCAGAATTTTTCTTTAGTCTGGTCGTCGACGGCGGTTGTTGGCCTCCAAAAGTGCGTATAAATTCTACGAAAAAATTGTGGCTTTCCCTTCATCATCGGGTCCAGGCAACAATGATTTTATATTGGAGCGAGGCATTGCTGTCGACCTCGACCAATTCATAAAAATTCGAAGGAAGAAATTTCCAGTAAATTTCTAAGAAAACATTCCGGCCTTTCCTTGCTCTTGTATATTCTTTACGAGTTTTTAGTTTGACTCACTAGGTTAGTTCGATGAAAACACCGTGTAAAACACCTAGTAAATTTCCCCCTACAATTTTCCCCAAATTTACCCGGCGTCTTGTGCACTCATCGAACCAGGTTTTAAAACACCGGGTAAATCTAGTGTAATGACATTTCTCTGACAGATCTCCTGAGTATAATTAATTGTAAAAAGTTATTTATAAAATGTGCTCTAGCTATTTTTCTATTTCTTTTCTTCTAATTTTTTCTTATTTCTGCTCAAGAAGTAAACAACAAATTGCAAGTGACAGTTCTCAAGTGACAACTGTCAAACCATTACCCCGAGAAATTTTTAGTGTAAGCACGGGGTAGCCCAGGTTTTTCAAAAAACAAGATAGTCTAGCCCGGTGTAGCCCGGGGTTTACCCGGGTTATAACAATGGACTGAGCGATTTGCTATTTCATGTGGTAGCTCCAACTCTACCATAGGACGAAAGAGAAAACTGTAAAACTTGTGCCATTGTATCCTATAGGAAAATGGCAATACGCTCAGTCCATTGTTATAAGTCAGTGGTTTGACTAGTGCAGTTCAACAAAATTTGTGTTTAACTTTAAATAAAATTTATTTTTTGCTGGATTTTACAAGATATTCGAAGTTTTGTGCCCTCTTGGACTGCTGATTACGGCTTTGTTAAGCATGGAGATAAAAGTCGGTGCGACCTGTACTCTGAAATTATCGTGTGTCGAACGTCTTCTATTAAGCGACATTTTGAAACGAACCATAAAGAAGGTGCCGGAAAACATATTGACGAAAAAAAAGAACTAATTTCTCAACGGTTAAAGATAGCTAAAAGTCAATCGAATTTATTATCAAAATTTGTAAAAACCAACAGCAATATTACGGAAGCTAGTTTTGAAATTTCTTATTTGATTGCTAAGCAATCAAAACCAATTTTTTTATGGAGAGTTTGTTTCAAAATTTTAATAATAAAGAAAAGAGTATTCAAAGAATTCGAGAAGTGCAGCTAAGCAGAAATACCGTAAAAGATGGAATTTACAAAATAAGTGCTAATATTTCTGATCAACTTTACAACGACATTAATAGCTGTGACTACATTTCAATATGCCTCGATGAATCAACTGATATTAACTCATCTGCCCGATTAGCAATTATTGCACGTTATCCGAAAGATAATGAAATGCACGAGGAACTTTTAAAATTAGCAAATATACCGGAAAGAATAAGAGGTAGTGATATTTGTGAAGTGGTAGTCAATGAATTAAATAAACTTAAAATAAATATTTAAAAAATTATTTCTGTAACGACAGATGGAGCTCCTAATATGACTGGACCAGAGATTGGTTTTGTAAATTTATTTCAAAACCTAGTTGGTCATCCAATAATAGGCATTCATTGCATTATTCACCAGCAAGTTCTTTGTGCAAAATTTGGAACTAGCGATTTCAAAGAAATATCAGAAAAAGTGAATAAAATCATAAATTTTATAGTTGCACGCGACATGCATAAAAGATGATTTAAAAAACTTTTAAATGATATGGATTGCGAATACGATACTCGCTTAATGTGCAATAGTGTACGTTGCTTCTGTAAAAATATTTGCAATCGCATTGTTAACCATTTTTCTCTTCCATTTATTCCCGTGAAAGTCCTTTTTCTGTACGGAATCATATACTGTCAAAGACAAGAAACAGATTGACACAGGAAGACTCAGCAGCTTGTATTACCTTACAATCGACAACATACCAGCCTGATTTTAAAAACCTTGCAAGTAACATGAAGCAAAAAACATCTAACAAAATTTAAGAATTTTCTATTATAATTATTATTAAACTTTATAATTTTTTATATTATTTCTTTATATTGAATTAATATCACATGAACGTAGATATTGTAATCTATTTCTTTGTTTTGTTGTTTTTTTATAATCAATAAAAGGAACGCAGGCACGCGAAAAAAATTGCATTTAAATTTAGTTTATTTTGGCACTTTGATAAAATCCTATTTAACGATTCGTGCTAATAATTTGGACTAATAGTAACAACACTATTCTATTACCAGGCGACCATTATTGTTTATTGTATATTACTATTATTGGACTAATAGTAACAACACTATTCTATTACCCAGCGACCATTATTGTTTAGCAAATAGGCGACTCTGCTTAATTATTACCTGGAAAGTAACCTTTTTATCCACTACAGAATATATGCGAAAAACCACTTCAAAAGTCAAACTTGCACAGATATCTGACCATACGAAATGACATACGAGTATTCATCTAGGGTATCATAAGAATTGGTCTTTTTGTTTATAATAAAATAGGACCTTTAGACTCTCTACTCGTGTAAATAACATTATCCAATAACATTCATAACGATAACAATACGACGCGACGTGAGAAACATTAATTTAATAACAAAAAATTGCTTTTGAATGTTACATAATGAACATTTCAACAATATTAACTATAAAAACTTAAAATACACTGTTAATTTTGAACAATAATCAGGTAGAAGATTAAGTGACCTACATGTTATTCGAAGGTGCATTGCTTTTCGACTAACTTTGTCACTCATTTCCCCCACCAGTACACATAACAGGTACGGTCTTACAGCAGCGCACCGAAGTGGGTGCGGGATGGGACCGATACCCTAAGAAGCTCAGTTCTTTAACATAATTTACAAATTATATGTATAAAGTGTAATCTGTATTATTACAAAGTCCGATAAAATACAATAAAACCTTTAAGTACAGAAGAGCATTTCTTAAGTGCTCAGATGGATCAGGATGCGACTTTACCGCTCTATTTTTCCGACTACTTTTGGACATAGGACACTTATTATCCTCCCCCCAAAGCCAAATACTGGGTCCGTTAATATTCCATTCCGCTACAGTAAAGAACAACATTTATATGTACTGATGTTACTCTTAAAAATTGAATTTCGGCCAAGTTTTCATTTCATATCAAATACTCCATTATGTCTGAAATATATGCTTTCCAAAACTCTTTATATTATTATAATTGGCTTAGAATAGCTGGAGATATGAATTTTTGTAGTTTGGTCGAAAGGGCAGCTGTAACTTTTGCAATAAGCGGAATTTTGGTAAAATATTCAAAGAGCAGGTATTAGTAATTCATAAATGTCAATGCGCTGGCAAAATTTCAAATCGGCGTTATCGCTTCAGAAAGTTGCTCAGAGGTGTTGGACACAATTATTTTAATGGCAGAACACTTCATTTCCTACAACGTACCTGACTACTCGTAATACCGATTCAAAAATTGAAAGGTACCATATTTCCAGGCGGAGTTTAGCTCGAGTTTGCGTTCATGGAACAAGACTTGAATGCGGGTTCAATAAATTTATATCAACTCCACAAAATCAGTTATATTTCAGCTGTCAGTTAAACCCAGAAGACATCACAGCGCTCTCAGACAAAAAGAAAAGAAAATTCTACTTCAAATTAAATCTTTGTCATTCTTATACTTTTTTTTCCAAGTTTGTCAATGACACTAAGATTTTCAATCTTTTGCATTTGCGTCTAATGAATGCACGGGCAAATCAAAATTAAAATTAAAATTTAGATCAAGATATAAACCAAAGTAAAAAGAAATACAGCAATGATTACGTATATAATTACTGTGAAAACTTTAAAAACTGTGCTCGTACAAAAATGTTTTAAATTTTCTTGTAAACATACAATAACAGCTCCATCGGAAATTTGAAATAGGAAAAAACCAAGAACAACCTAACTTTTTTCTTATATCGTATATGCACCCCGAAGCGTTTGAAATAATTTTTCGTTTAGTCAATGTACGCCCAACCGGATTGAACTAATAACTATTTTCAACCTCGACTTTTCAAGTATTTCATAACTTACTGCACTTTCAAAACCGAAAATAAATCAATCGTTTATATTAATTTTTCACGGACTAAATTTATTGAGAAGCCAAGTCTACATACACGGCTTTAACTAGTAAAGTAATAAAAAGAAATAAAGGAAAACTCAAACGATTTTTCAACAAAACGCAATGCAACGTGTACATTTACTTCGCTACCTCTCTACCTGGCAATAAATTATTATTACAGCGCGCCATCTTTTCATAATTTGCATATGTTAGCTGCGCTGTAATTGAATTAGAATATCACAGGGGTACCCCAGTTAATTCATTTGCCTTGAATTGCCTGCCAGCATCCGAAAGCAAAAGTAATTTTTCACACGATTCCATGATCCAACAAAGAAAAATCATAAATTCACTAGAAAGGAATTAAATTTCGCAACCCTTTGATCACACAGAGAGAGGCAGAGAGAGAGAGAGAGCCTCTAGGAATGGATACAAAGAAATCAATGGGACATTCGATCACGGCCGGTATTCAAATTTTTGTGCATAATAAATTATTTCCGAAGAGCGCATATGCAAAGTAACAAACAAGCACTTCGAACTGATTTACATACGAAAGTGAAGCATTGATGATTTCACGGACAACAAAAGTGCTCATCAGGGGTTACATCACTTCGACATGAAAAGGGTTCACTGACATTAAAAAAAAAAAAAAAAATCTCGCCTTGTTCGGGCATATTTTTTTCCTTTTGTTCATCAATTATAAGGGTTGAGAACCTTTCACAGGTAGGTAGGTAACAGAATTTACAAAGGTAGACAAGAGAACATCTTACAAGAGTTCCAAACGATTTTAAAATATTTACAGTTCCAGCATAGCTCCTGGTGTTTCTGTTGAGCCACAGGTGTTTGATGGATTCTTCGTTGCCAGCCAAATTCTGGAAAACGAAAGAGTAGCGAAAGGCAACCGGTTTTAAGGAGAAATTAAAAAGCGAAACTTTCTGACCCAATTTTGTTTGATTCTACCTGTTTGAAATGAAAGGAATTTTTGATGGCTTTTACTAATTTCACTATCGATGGGCTTACTAATAAAGTCGTAGTATTAGTTAGACGCGCTTTCTATTTAGCACATGATAAATGAATTACGTAATGTTAACTAATGAAATAGTTATGCGCGTTGTTTTTTAAACAAAGTATACATAACAATTTTAGCAGTAATGGAAACTGATCAAGTGATTAGAATATAAGCTTCCACCTATTCAACGAGCAATACTTTGTAGAGCAAGGCCGTATTTATGGGGTGGGTTTAATTAAGGGGTTCTACACCCCCCCCCCCCCCTCCCCTTCATTGTAGACTTAATCTTTGTCGATCTGATAAGTCAAATTTTTACCCACAATTCTTTATATGCAGCGGCTAACACAACACTTGGTTTTGTCATTTAATATATTTTTTCAGGTAAAGCAACTTTAGGAAAAACGTATGCAAAATAGTGAAAGAAAATAAGGAGTACAGTATGTTTAGTATATGTATGTAGAGAAGTAGATTGCTTTGATACACCGTTTCCGCACCGCAGTGTTATTTTAAATTTTGTTTCCATATCAAACGGAATATTAAATCTAAAGGAGGATTTATATTATGATGCATTTCTTCCAGATATTAAGAGTGAGATAATACATCGTACACGGACATTTGTCCATGATTGACCAACGAATTTTTCCACACCTCGTTCTGTCAATGTGTGCGTGTCCGGAAAAACTTATTCCCATAAAAAGTTCTCAAGCATACAAAGTTTTTATTTTTGTTGCTGGAACTAAAGCATTGTTAGTGGCAAACGCTAATCTGTCAATTTTGACTACTGGCAATACGTTTTACTATAATTTTATAGTAACTATTTTTTTAAATAATCTGTCGAAATTAAAAAAAAAATTAAAAGTACGTTATTAATTTGTAATTAAATATCGTGAAGAAATTGAATGTTTTTAAATATTTTTTTTTTATGGAAAGGATTCAAATTATTTGGGAGGTAGTCCCCCCACTAGAAATAGGAAGCAGAGCATCCGCAGATTAGTTGCAATGGTCCTTTTGAAACTTATTTCAGATGATTTGCAAATAGATATTCCATTTTGACAATTAGACTGTATGACAGCTTGAGATTTTTGCCATAAAATGTAATGGGGAGTGTATGTGTGAGGTATTGCCGTGATTGCTTTGCTAGCATTTAAATTTCAATAAGCTCTTCCCTTACAATATCTGACAAAAATGCATGCGATCATAATGTAAATCTTCATTTAGTCTAATTTATTATTCATCGTTAAAACAACAACTTTTGTTGTAACTTATTATAACATGGCAACTAATATTTTCATGTTTTTTTTTTAAATAGCTTCAATTATTTGTTTACTTTTTAGGGCATTTTATGAAATTATATAGTTATATCTAAAATTCCCTAACAAATAAAACGTTTTTTTTTGTTTTATTAATTGTTTTTTCGTGACCCCGTCAAAATAATCGTTCATAGAAATGTTAAATTTATTCCAACTTCACAAGAAAAAGTAAAAAATAAATTGAATTCTGAATTTTTTTTCTGTTTTATAAAGAGTTGACCTTTATATTTTTTTTCTTGGAATGTAAATAATAAGTATGTACTAAAAAAAAAGGTTAACAACATCTTTTCAAATATAACTTTTTAAATTTCGGAAGCCTCACATTGCACGGAAGATTATTTGAAAACTGCCGTGAACTCAATTCTCTAAATATAGCACTTATAGATGAATAGAGTTTTTCCAATCAATTGGATTGTCATTCCGATTATTGAGTTCATATTAGTTCTCAGTTATTCTTTTGTCTCTGGAGGGTATTATACCGTTGACACACAGTTAGTAAGTGTACCATGGTTCGGATACCATTACATTCTCTTACCATGCTGTGACAGATCGCATAATAGTTTGATTTCACAGTTTTTGAAACTTTATAATTTTTGCTTTACATTTTCATATTTAATATTTTATAATTTCACAAAAACGCCTATTTGAACAAGAAGTCACAAACTAGATAATTTTGTCACACTTAAATCAATAAAAAAGGTCCGTACACCATGAAAAAAACAAATACTTAACCTTGTACCAGTTTGCACTCTTTGTATTATACTGGTATTCAACGACATACACGTGGTTAAGCGTATACTATGGTATCTGTACTAGCTGTGTGTCAGAGGTATTAGTCTACTAGGTTAAAACCCTCTCATTATTGATCTATATCATGAATGGCACAAGAACTAGATGTCGCATGCAGTACCATCAAAGTATACAAAATTTATATGGCTGGGTGGTCCATTCCGGAATGGACCAGAACATTTGAAATTATGTATAGGTCGAGTGATTTGTAATTTTTCATATCTGAAGTGTTGAGGAAGTCGACTAAATGCATTCAAAACTGCTATTATAGAATCCACTACTCATTTCACAATCTGTATACTCTGCTCTAGTATACCATGCGACATCTAGTTCTTGTGCCATCTATGCTTATATATACGACTTTTCTGCAGAACAGAAATAAACAACAGCCTGGAGTTAATAGGTTTCACTGAATAGTTTGGTTAAATCAGACGGCCATCAACTGATAAATCTCGATGAGCTTTACTAATAGGAGGAAGGGGTGTGAATACCTATGGCGTAGGACAGTGATATGAGTATCTAACCAAACAGCCTTGGGTATAACTCCTTTTATATGTAAAATACTTAATTAGAAGGAATAAAATATTCCTTAGAATTAATTGTAAACTGGTTAGCTATATAAATTGCATTATTCTACTTCATAAAAGCCTAATTGCTATAAGTTAAGTATTTGCATTGTAAACAAATTCGATTTCCCGTAGAAATCTCCTTCTAAAAAGTGTTCAATTTACAGAAAACTCAGTAATTAAAAATTGTAAAGAAACATATTTTTCTTTCCAAATTGTTTAATCGTATTAAAATTGTTCATACAATTGAAATTGCTTGTTTTTATATACAAAATAAATACATATTAAATTTCACTTACGCTGTGAAGCAATTCCATATCAAAACTCGTAGTGTTCCACATAACTTCCAATAATTTATTTTAATTATGAATTAATCATAAGCTTTGAAAGTGTTTTCACATTTTCGTCTGAAACTGATGTTCTGTTAAACTAAGACGTGTAACTTCCCGATCAGTGCCAAAATAAAATCACGACGAAAATCCTTTCTACTCTGTGTTTTTCGGCAGGAAGAGTTACGAAGCCGGAAGATTCTCCAGAAAATTTGAAACGATTAAAAGGCAAAAACATAAGGTAAGAAAAGGTTTCATTGGATGTGTTCTTGAGTGTCTCCAGATCAGAGCAGAATAAAAGATACAGATAATAACGCCTCATACATGTTCAAAGAAGATTTAAATGAAGCGAACAGTACAAGTAGTTCACTTTAATCGACAGTATAAAGATGTGTCAAGACACTACATTCAAATTTTATAATATGATCAGAACATTTCAATACATGTATTAAGTTTCAGGTAACTATCATATTTCATCATCCTAGCCTGGGTACATAGTACTATATATAATATACATGTAATATGGCATTAACTGATATTTGACAAGACTTAACTTTAGATTAACAAAAAGTAGTTTAGCAGATACCAACAGTTGCTTAATGCCACCCTAAATCTTGCAAAGAGATTATTTTATTTGATCACGACCACTTAATTTGCAATTTATTTGTACTCCCAAGCATTTTGCATCTCAGATCAGATAACATCTCAAACAGACACGACATTTGTTTCTTAGGCGCCCCCAAGTAGATATGTTCGACATAGCATAGTTTACTACATATATGCAGTTTTCTACTAATTTCCTAGGATAAATAAATCTGAACATCATCATCATCATAAGAATGATTGTCAACATTATAAAGCACAACTTAAAGAAAATAATCGATGGACACCAAAACAATTCAGGTTGCATGTGGAATAAACTTTATATGAACACGACATTTTAAACATAAACATACTAGAATTTAAGAAAAAATCCCAGATGAAGGGAGTGCATTTGAATAGGGACATGAATCGATTCTGTGCCGTTGCTTAGATCAGAGGAATAAAAGGACATTGGTATAGTAAATACTGAAGTTCGAATAGTAGATACCTACGAGGAATAAAAGGGTACACAGAAACTAGTTTGCGGAAGAAGAAATTGATAGAATTTAACAGAAGAAGGATATTCTAAGTGAGAAATAGCTCGTAAAACTAATCGAATCAGAAATATTACCCTCAATTCCATATAAAGGTTTCCTAAGAAATCTCTTAATCTCTTAAACCTATGGGTCAGCCAATTTTTTTAGATTTTGATGGAGTGTTAGGTGAGGTGAAATAACTAGAGAATTGATTTTGCCGCCATCCCTTTGGTCCGGAACAGGCGCCAAATTGCAGAAAAACAAAAGTTCTTATAACTTTCATAAAAAAATTGAAAAGTCCTGCAAACTTAAAGCAATATTTACTCTGATATTTTCCACAATATTTTAATTAAGTAAATTTGGCGTCACGCGTAAACATTAATTTAATATATTTCTCTGCGTTACCAACACATTTGGACTAGTAGAGGGTTGCACATTTATATTCTGATGGGGTAGGAAAAACGAAGGACTATGTAAAATCTCCAAAGCTTTAGCATTACTACTGCAGAAAGCGCAAAATAGTAATTGTTGATGCTTTTTGCTAGGTTTCATAGGTTGGCGATCCTGTGTGAGGTTGCAAACTTAGCAGATTATGTGAACCAACAATTTAAAAGTTTACAACCCATTTTCATAGCTTTTGTATTTTTTTCGGGAACATGGCAGCCAAAAAAGCAAATGTTGCCCCATCGATTAAAAACAAGATTTGCGGGAAACATAAAAGATTGCAAATAGGTACAGGTGTGTAGCTAAGTCGCAACAGCTATTCCACTGTTTTGCAGAACTTTTGTAATTTTTTTGATATTCGTTACTTATAGAAGCATTACTTTGGAATAAAAAATGATATCGCGGGAACGGAATGAGTTACAAATTTAATTTAACATATTATGGAAAATATCAGAGTAAACATTGCTTTAAGTTTGCAGGACTGTTGGATTTTTTTTATGAAAATTATAAGAACTTTTATTTTTCTACAATTTTACGCATGCTTCGCCGGACCTCGGTGATGGTTGTAAAATTAAAATTTGTAAAATTTCACCTAACCCAATATTCCGCCAAAATTTCAAAACTTCTGTAATTAATGTGAAACTTTACAATTTAAATGTCTTTATTGACTGGCCTATTAACAAGTAAAAGATTTTAGCAGATTTGGTATTCTACATAAATTTTTTATGAGAAATTTTTACTTTAAGAGATTAAGAGACTTTGAAGAATATGAACACTTGCTTTTCAGTTAGCCCAGTTGTTAAAAACAATTCATTTTGCAAGTCGCAAAAAGAAGTAATAATGTTTTTGGCGACGCGATGATGGCAATATGTGTGCAGTTTATACATCCGAAAGGATGTTTTATGAATTCAATAAGATTGGTAAGAATTAACATCGCAATATAGCAAATTATGTAGCAAAAAAAATAATTTGTGTCAAAACTTTAAAGTGAAATGGTATCTTCGAGTAATGCAGGTTATCGAAAGGCTGTAAAATTTCAATCAATTTAAAGACCAGAAATTTTGCATTCTAAAATTCTTTATACATACAGCCCAAGAAACAGCAAATGTATCTACGTCATGATCCTCATAGCTATCCTCCGAGCATGGCTGACAATGTCAAATTGTTTAATTAATACATATTTCACAAACTGATCTACCTATATATACAAGAAATTTTATCCAAAATTTCGCGCATTTGGGACAAAAGAATTTCTGCAACTATAATGATAAGAGATTTAAGCCTATCTCAGTTAGATCCTCTATCTTAAGAAATATTTGAAAGCTAATTTTATTTGCTATAATACCAAATAACTTATCAAAAAAATCTTTGCTATAGTTAGGAGATCAGCTGACTTCTGACATATATTAACTATTGACGTGGAATACCAAATTCAGTTAACAGGCTTTGACAGCACAGTTAAGAGCACTGAACTCTTATCTTGAATCGGGCCAATTGTATGCTTCTTATTGCGAAATTAAGAAAGATCTGCAACGAATTATAAAGAACAAAACTGGTAGATAAAGCTACTACAGAGCAAGAACGCAGGAAAATTTTGGAGTTGCATTAAAGTCTTGACAACCAGTGGATAAAATTGGACTAAAATTAGAAAATCAACCAACGTATTCCGACCAGGAAGATCTAGAAAACTTGCCCTCTTCTTCTTTCCGAATAACGAAAAGAACACCTCTTCGCTTACATGAGTAGACGCCACCTGGCCAGCCACAGAATCAACTGTATTAGCGACTACCTGTATTAACTGGCTCACCCGCGGAGACAAATAGATGCGGATGAAATACAAAATTTGATTATTAATTAGTGTATTAAAGAAGAGTGGTAAATATATCCGAGAGACTACAAGCTTAAAGATCATCTTAAAAGATCTCATGTGAAGGGATTGGGAAAATGAAGAAATCAAAAGGAAATTATCTAAATAATAAAAATAACACATAAATCGAAACAAAGAAAGAGAAAAATTAAGAACTGAAAAGTGCAAAGTTTATCAAAAAAATAATGTTTACAAATTATATCGTAGAAGCCAAAACCACCAAGATGTGTAACACGATCTATTATGGAGGCTAATTCCAAAACCAATTTACACTACGCTTTTTTAATCTCCTGAAGCCATCAGTCGAACGAGGACCAACAAGCTGAACTTCATTTGGAAGATTAGAGTCCTCCATAATTGAATAGCGGAAGCCAGGCATCCTCAGATTGAGGTGCTGGGATAGCTTTAAAAATATAATTGATTATATAAATAGCTCCGGTTTTTAGTATTAATAATAGTATGAAGCGATACAAGAAGCTTCTGCGATAGTAAACTTTTAAGGGACAACCCAACAGAGATTTAATATATTGTGAAATATAATCAAACCATCTTAGGCAAAAAACGAATCGGATAAAGTTATTAAAAGTGACATTTAATTTCGACGAGCAAGCAGAATCTAAATGAGAAAACAGTAACCTTCTATTGGTAAAGTGAGGAATAAGTAATAATTTGATCATCATTAAGCGATTGCAAACTAAAAAAATATCATAGGACTGCCGCAGCCGCCGAAGGCTACCATTACGCTTACATGGTCACATCATTTCATAAAGTGGTCAAGAATGATCCATAGATTTTTCGTACGATTTATAAACGGGAGTTGCGTGTTATTTAGAATGATCGGAGGTAGATCCCCTGTATCAGTAGCTTGGACTTTTTTAGGGTTTCATTTCTTGTTGTCCAAGCTGCAACATTTGCCAAGTCTGAGTTAACGTGATAACGGCTGTCTTTAATTACACCTATAAGTGTACTAATGAATATCTACACATCGTCGGCACACACGCGGATATTACAGCCGACCATAACATTTTTAAGGTAACATATAAATAAGCTGAAAAGAAGTGGACCCGGAGTAGATCCCTGAGGTATACCACTACTAAGAAACAAGGAATCAGAAAGGTAACCGCTCATCTTTACATCCCAAGTAACAATTTTTAGTGCTGTAGGCTTTATAATTGAAAAAGTAGCTTTATAAAGACTTTATTAAAGGAAAGCTCAACGCTTTATAAAACTAGCACTTAGAGCGCTTAAAATGCTGCTTTTATAAAGGCATAAGCTTTATATTTTTATAAAGCTGAAGGCTGTATAAGAATAGCACTGTAAGCTTTTATAATGCTACTGTTTTAAAGCGTTAAGCTTTATAAAATTATAAAGCTTTGCGCTTTTTAAGCATAACACTATAAGTGCTTATAGTGTTGTGCTTATAAAGCCCTAAGCTTTATAATTTTATAAAGCTTAGGGCTTTATAAAAATAGCACTATAAGAGTTTACCGTGCTATTCTTATAAAACTATAACATGTCAATTTATAATGTTTAGTTTGTTGTTTTATAAAGCCTTAAGCTCAAGATACGTAAAAGGACGTACTGTTTAGCTTAGTTCAACCAAATTACTCTTTCAAATATGGATATTGAAAAGTGGAAGAAATTTAAACGCAGTGGAACATATTTTAGATGTTTGCGGACACATCGTTCAGAACGTGGTGGAATATCAAAAGGTGCTCAAAACTGCAGAAAGTTTGCAAATAGTTCGGGGAGCTCTGTGCAGCTTAGTGATGTCCGAAAGTCAATAAAAGCAAATTGTTTACTTGATCATAGTTATACTCAGTTATCACAAGAATTAATGGAAAATAGCCTCTCAAATATAGAAGGAAATTGTGAAGTGCACACGGTGAAATATAAATGGTTTAATGAAAAAAAAGAGGATAATTGTAAACGTAAATTGACGCATATTTTCCGTAATGGCAGTTTATGTTACGGTATGATTTCATTGCACCTTTCCTGTCATTTCCTCTAGACGCTCCTGACCATGAGAGTTTTGTTAAAAATGCTCGTGCAAATAGTTTGTCCAATATGAAGAAACGGCAATCATATGCTTTGTTTATGCACGCTCCATCGGTACCATATATGATTTATCTACAACAACAAAATATTAAAAACTAGAAAAATAAGACAATTTTTATATGAAATGTTATAAAAATAAAACAAAAATTAAAAAAAACCATATACACATGTCTTTTTAAATTCGTCGTTTTCTAATTTGGCATTAACTTCAATGCATTCTTCTTCATTCGTTATTTGTTGAAATGTAATATTATTCAATGCAGATTTTGAGCTTGATGGTTCCAAAGTTTGTTTTCTAAACGTAGCTGAGTTGTTACTTTGAATTAATTGTTCAAATTGAGCGTTCAATCCTGATATTCCATTTAAAATTTTTCTTAACATTCCGTGCATAACTTTTCGATTTGTTACTAATAGTTGAAAATTTTCATCTGACATTTTTGCATATTCAGGAATATAAATTATATAAATTATAAGCACTATAGTGCTTGTTATCGATTACTGTTACTGTTCTATAAAATGATTATACTGCTTCTATAGGATTATAATAACGCTTATGTGAATGAAATAGTTTATATTGGAATTTTCATGAAGTAGTGTTTAGGATCAGATAGCTGAATGGTCAACGTCGTTGTCTATGGAACTGCAGGCCCAGGTTGAAGTGAGACCAAGGTAAGAATTATTATGTTTCAAATAAAATAAAAATTTAATTAAATAAATATTACCAAATGCATATACATATAAATGAATTATACGAGCTCGGGCGAAAACACTAAAAGAAGGCGAGAGAATAAGAGAAAACAAGTGAAAAAGTATTTTATTTTTTAAGAAAAATTGCCTTTATAACAGCACTATAATATTCATATAAAAACTTTATAGAGGTCCTATTGCAGTTTTATATGAAACTTTATTATAGCATCCCGAATGACTTTACACAGCGTTTATAAAACTAAAATAGGTTTTATAATGATGCACCGAAGACGCTTTTACAGCAAAAATACAAACCTTTTAAAGCTAAATGGCGCATCTACAGTGCTTAAAATTACGCATTATAAGCAACTTTATAGGCATTCTCTCAGCTTTTATAAAGCACAAATTGTTAGTTGGGATATGACCTGTTCAATAAAAAGCTGTTGAAGGAAGGCGTTGCAGTTGGATAAAACGAGAAGTTTGTAGCCGTCTAAGTAAGAAAATTATAATGACTGACCATATCAAAAGCTTTGGGGAAGTTCAGTCATGCATGGGCATATATTTGACTCCTTCCAAGCGATCTGCAAATATCATTCGATTTCAAGAGGGCTGTTTTACAACTATGGTATTTATAAAAATCAGATTGATACTGTTTTAATAATTTATTATTTCCAAATAATGGATAATGAAGAAGTGTGGTCTTTACTGACAAGAAATTGCTATCATTATCTTATGATCATCTGATCCTGATCCTGATGGATACGCTAACTATTCTCACGATCTACGGAAAGAACCAAATTTTCTAGATCGTTTTTACAGTCGGTATGGGGGGGGGGGGAAACTTAAAATTACAACAACCCTTTAGAACTTGAGATATTAACAGGAAAAAAATAGATTCCGCAAACTTCATTAATCCTTTAAAATGAGTAGTCGCTGACGTAGATGAAGTTCTCAGAACTTTTCGTGGATTTTACAAGAGAAGAACGTACCTCAAGATGCTTTTCAAGTAACGCCATCTTTGTGGACCACAGCTATTGCAGCCCTGGAATGACCGGCCCTCTCTCCACATCTGAACATTACTGAACTTTATTGAAAATTTGTGGGTAGCCAGGGTGTATGAAAACGAAAACAGCAAGCAATACGAAAACATTGTATCACTGAAGGAAGAATGGCTGCCTGAAACGAAATACCACTAACATACTAATAATAATAATAACATCAACACTCAAAGTTAACTAGGAAAAAATTTAGTATTTTTTATGTGCAAATAAGTGTACCTATTCAACTACCTATTCCATTAAAGTGAATTCTAGTATTTTTGTATTTAGAAATCCGTGTTCATGGAAAAATGGCTATGCATATCTGGAAATCCTAGAAGAATATATGTATAAAATTGGTATACACGTGATCGTAATCATATCCGTGTTCATAATCAATTAGTACGCAGAGTACTACATATACACATCTGATTCGGTTACTCATAAGTTTCTTCAGAAACTTTCTAATGAAAAAAAGACGAAAATAACTAGGAGCAACCAGAGTAGAGCATCAAGATAAAACAATAAATCCTTCCAAAAATCCAGGAAAGTGTGAATAAGTAAAACAATAAAAATTAAATAAGAATGCAAGGATAATTATGTGTCGGCACCCACTGTAAAAATACACAAATTGTTGCTACAAAGCTTAGGTATTTTTCCCTAAAATTTTGGATAATATTCTCTACATTTTAGGGAATATTCCCACATTGTAGGAGATATTCCCTACATTTTAGGGAAAAATACCTAAGCTTTGTGGTAACAATTGTGGACATTTTTTACCGTGTATAATACAAAAAGATTAAGAATTAAAATTTTTTTGAGAAGTGTGTCAACGAAATCATTAAGTAAATATTAATTTAGCATTAGTGATCTAGTTCATTTACTATTTATTTTCCACAGACTAACAGGACGGCAGCAAACTTACTTATCAAATAGTATATTGTAAAATCCAATGAATTATTAGTACAAATTATTCATTAAAATGCCGTGTGTCACACAGTATTCATAATTATGTCTCTAAAATCAGATCATAATAAAGTACACTACTGAAGTGTTTTTTTCCTTCATTAGAGCTCTAATAAGGAAAACTGTACTAGAACTGAATGTAACTGATGTAGCTGGTCCTGATAACTTATCACCACGCTTTACTAAGCTGTTATTCTCTTCCTTTAGTAGCTATGTTCTCCACATTATAAATTCATGTCTAATGACATCATATATACCTAGCAGGTGAAAAGTTAACACTGTTCTACCCATTCTGAAAAAACCTTTTTTTTAACTTTATCTGTAATATTTTCTATCCAAATGTTAGAAAAGGTTATGTGCAAGCAAATTCTTTCTTATATCGAAGAAAATAACTGTCCGAC
The DNA here is from genome assembly GCA_963930735.1 of Dioctria linearis. Classification (NCBI taxonomy): domain Eukaryota; kingdom Metazoa; phylum Arthropoda; class Insecta; order Diptera; family Asilidae; genus Dioctria; species Dioctria linearis. The sequence continues at coordinate 123,097,410 of OZ005743.1, read as the reverse complement.
GCGTTGGCAATCGGGACTCCGTCGAAAACATAGTAGCGAAAGTGCGGTCCTCAACGTATCTTCTGACATAAGAGCTGCACTCGACCAGTATAACCTCACGACGTTGATATTCTGTATTTTTCCAAAAATTCAAAAAGTTTAACTGTGTTGATCATACCTAACTTACAGAGAAACTTCGAAAATATTTTAATTTTAGTAGCTGTGCCATCGCCCTGGATGCAGGTCTTTGTCGGACCGCAGCTAAAGAGTTAAAGTCATTGGTATACTGTCTAGTGTTTGCATTCTCACGCGCGGTATTCCTCAGGGTTCAATACTGGGTCCACTACTATTTAGCATTTTCATAAATGAACTTTCAGATGTGGTTCGCGATGACCAAATCCATCTTTATGCCGACGACGCGCAGTGGGGCAGCAGCCTTTCAAAGTTGGCTATAAATCACAAACATATTGAATGTATTCCAAAATTGAAAATTTCTTTTTAAGGGTGTTATTAAAGGTATATTCGAATTCGAATTTTGAACATTTTCGAAAATATGAACTTCGAAAATTTAAGTGAATTCGGTAATCGAAATTTAATCCAATTTCAAATTTTATGATTTCAAATGACAAAAAAAATTATTACAATCCAAAGTGTTTTGTAGATTTTGGAATTTTTGTTTTGATTTGGAGGAGGAATAAGGTGAAAATCTAAACATATTTTTTTTGTTTTCACTTCATTACTTTTACACCTTCAACTGTGGCAAGATTTGTGGTGTGCTTATGCATTTTGCAAACCCGAAAATTTTCAAAATTCGAAATTTCGTTTAACGAAAAATTGAACATTTCGAATATAAGAAAATTTTTTCTACTCATGTTTTTCTTCATCAAATAACAACCAGTAGATAAGTATCATACGCTATTATTTATTATTCAATATCGACATCTGAGTACTGTATACTGGGCCTTAGGCAAGATTTAAAATCCGATTTCAAGCGTGTTAAGGTTTTGTTCAAATCCTTAAGATTTACTTCAGGACATTTTGTTCTGGTCTTAAACTCTTCTCTCAAAAACATTATTTGGTCCTCAATTTAATTTTGCCCTGAGTTTCTCATATCATCAAAAAGTTCTTTTCGCGTTATGAGCATTGTATTGGGACACATTCATAAAAGAAATGATGGAATATTTCATTTTTATTAAAATTGAATAACTTTGAAAAAGCTCGAAAACCCTGGTAAGGGGCAAATAAGGGCAGGCAGCAGAATCGGTTATGAAATATACACAATCATTGTTCATTAGAAAAATGATAAAACCAAAACCGGATCCGGGACGGGACATAACTAATAATCTACTTGTTTCTGCGAATAATTTAAAACAACCAATAATCCATGGCCATTTTATGTTGTAGCAATGATTTAAAACTACATAGACTTTCTTGCAAATAATGGTTACTAAAATTATATAACATACCTGAACTTGAAAGATCGAAGGAGTGGAATATTTTAGAAATTAAACTCATAATAAATGCACAAGAACGAGAAAAAACAAACGATAATATCGCACGTGTAATCTGCGCTGTGACAGCTTTAGTGATATGACTGGAAAAATTTATATATGACGTCATTTGGTTCATACATGGATTAAGAATGTTCGACCAAATCTCACCTTTTCGGCATCGTTTGTCGTATTTAAATAAAAGAAAATTGCTATTTTTGTATAACTTACTTCAGTCGAATAAGCCGGAGTATCTCTGAGAACTGTTCCAATTCATATCATCCTGATACAATAAAAATCTAATTCTATCGAGCATCCATAAATTAGTAATGGAAAGGTCTTGTCTTCCTCTTAATATTCAAGCTGCAGGCACTGTCAATGCATTCAAAAAGTTTATTAACACCCACTTAACTTGATTTTCTCTAGCTTTTTATATATTCTCCATTCTCTCTCTGTATTAGAAAAATTGTATAAACATAATTATTCATATTATGTTTCATGCATATTTTCTTTTTGCTCTAATTTTTTTGTTCATACCTAATTATTACTAGTTTTAGGTTGTATTCTTTTTTCTCTATTATTTCTTTTATAACTTTATCTAGCGCTACTTCTTAATTATACTACAAAAAATAGTAAATATTATGTATATCATCCAGCGAGGAATATATTATAAACTGTAGCTTCGCTGTGCATCTGCCCATTTGAAAAGTAAGAAGAAGGATTGCAGATCAAAAACTATATTGTAAAAATACTTTTGAATATAATGTTTTTTTCATTTCCAAATCATTAAATTGAGAAATAAAATAAGTAAAGACTAAGTTTCTAGCGTCGATTCGATCTATTTCGCTTCTTTACTATCATAAGTATGTCAATACAATTTAACTTAATTAAAGAAATGGCTGTGCGTCTGCAGTTGCCTAAAGAATCATTATGGTCTAATGATTTGTTAATTAATTATTCATTAGGAGCGCTGTGTGTCTACGAAATTAGCTGATTTCATGGAAATGGGTAACACTACAGCAACTCTGCTCAGGGTACTATGAATATATCCATTTAGTTTAGTTTAGTTTTAATCTCATGCAATTACGACAAATCTACGAGAAAAGATCTCAAGAAGCCCATGAATATAAAAAAATGATTTCCAGAGCTCAAATATGGTTAGACCAATACCAATAAAATTAAAGAAATGTAATGTCAATAAATTTAAACTTAAGTTAATCTAAAATTCTCCAAGCGGCGATACATACAAATTATGGTGCGTACTCTTGAAGTTTTCCCTTTATATAAGAGAGACAGAAACTTACTATGGCAGTAATATGAATGCCAAATTTCTATATTTCCACTCAAAAATTTTTGAGCGCTGACATGTTATTAGTATTACAAAATATTCAAGTGTTATTTTTTCTAAAAACTTAAAAAAAGTAAAACAGTTTTTGTTTGATTTGCGTTTTTAATATTGAGTTAAAATTAGAATTTATAGACTTTTCGAAGATGACAAGCGGTACGCATTTAACTGACGAAGAGAAAATTAAAATTAAATCAAATCTAATCATGTGGTCAATAATTTTATAAATCTGGACGAATCTTATCCTAAAAATTACTTCAGCGATGGAAATAAAACGCTAAATGAAAAAAAAATCACTTATTTTACATCGAGCTTCTTCCGGAAATTTAACGGGTGGCAAATAAAATTTGATTTAAGCAAACCGGTTACAAAAAGGTCCATACAGCAAATCTTATCACAAAACAACCACTACTCAAAGCAAATGTTTTTGTAATATCTGTTTTGTATACATTTCATCGACTTCCTCAACATTTCAAATACGAAAAAATATGAATCACTCGACGTATACATCATTTAAAATGTTGTGGTCCATTCCGGAATGCACCACCCAGCCATATAAATTTTGTATACTTTTTTGGTACTGCATGCGACATCTAGTTCTTGTGCCATCTATGCTAAAAGTAATTTGCAGTGACGATTGGAATTTGCGAAAACTCACATGGTATGGATGGAATAAAGAGTGGAAAACGCGATATTTTTTCGATGAAAAAAAAAAAACAAATTTAATTTAGATGGACCGGATAGCCTGAAGTATTATTGGAATGATTTACGAAGAAAGTCGTGTCATAAGTCGTGATTTTGGTGGCGGAACAGTGATGGTTTGGGCGGAATATAGTCATTTTAGAAAGACCCCAATATGTTTCGTAACAACAAAAATGAAGTCAACAGATTACATAAGACTGTTAGAAGAAATTTTACTTTAATATGGAGATAAAATGCGGCGCTTTCAGCAAAATAACGCTCCGATCCATTCATAAAGAGTCACAAAGCATTGGTTTCAGGAGAAAAATATTACAGTTATGAGTTGGCCAGCTCGCCCTCCCTATATGAGTCCCATACAAAACCTTTGAGTAATACTGGTGCTTAAAGTTTCTGGAAAGTGTAGACAATACACCAATACCACAGAATCGAAAACACCAATTAAGGACGCCTGGTCGAAGATTCCAATGGAGACAACCAAAAATTTATTATTTAGTATGAAAAACAGAATTTTTAAACTTGTTATCAAAAAAGGCGGAAACACTAATTACTGAAATACTCCTGAGTTATTTAAATACATTTAGTTTTTTTTTAAGGAACTATGGAAATTTTGCTGTATGTTATGTAAGAATGACACTTGTTTTAAACCTTCTTTTACAAGATACTTTGCAGAATGGGTGGGGAACTACGGAAATTTTGCTCACTGTATACGAAATACACCGATGCGGTAGTGGCAGCGGTCCATAAATTTTTGTTTTTGCAACAACCCACATACAAAAACAAAATATATGTAGGTACCGCTATCACGTCGCACTATGGAATATAGTAGTACAAGACCTGATTATAAATACTTTTTAAAAATGTTGCAAATTGCATATGTTTTTGGTTTCATTATTCACGTAAGAGGTCGCACTTTAATATTCACTTCGTCTTTAGGGTTCCGTACCCAAAGGGCAGCAACGGGAACTCTATTACTAAGCCTTCGCTGTCCGTCCGTCACTAGGTCGTATCTCATGAACCGCAATAGGTAGACAGTTAAAATTTTCAAAGGGTGTGTATTTCTATTGCCACTATTACAATAAATAATAAAAATAAAATAAAATTAAAGGGGCCCTCATACAACAAACGTGATTTTTTCGGCGCTTTCTTCCTCGTTTTATTCTCATTCATTATTATTATTTTTCAAGTGACGCCTACTCCCATTTGAAAAAATAAATAAAAAGTACATAGTGTTAAATTTTGCACGATGGTACGGAATCCTTCGTGCGCGAGTCCACTCGCACTTGGCCAGTTATTTATGTACTTAGTACACAAAGTAAGGAGTAAATTACACTGTGATACAAAAAAATGATAAACTCCATATACTTTTGACAAGACATAGTGTAGGTTGTATGTCTAGTGGATCTAAAAGTAGTGGCATACTATAAATTTCTCATACACCCTCAAAATCTAATTTTAGACCAAAAAAACCGTTATTCGGTAGGTCCATGCATATACTAATTTATAACTTCGCCATTTTTTTTTCGATGTCAAAGTTTTTTTATGGTATTTGCAAGAAGAGAAGTAGACCTTGCTAACCATATATTTCTTATTTCGTTCCGATAGAAAGTCAAATTTCGATATTTACCATTTTTTACAAATTTTTTCAACTTTGAGTACAATTTGATGGCTTATTTTGCTCTACAATATTTTTTTTTTTTCTGTTCATATCGCTAATACCAAATTCGACTCCGCGTCTAATGAGCATTTCTTAATTAAAATCGGTTAAAATCTCACTGAGTTATCGAATTTTTGGTCATTAAGCAGCTATATTTCCGTATAATATTGATCTACAGAGAAAGTTGAAGAAGCACTGGGCTTTAACCGCGAAAACTGTGAAAACGTGAAAAAACTGCAACAAGTAATAACAACAACTACAACAACATCTCTTTCAAAAGCCATTGTCAGCAACACCAACTTAGAATTAAATTTCAATGCGCATGCCCAAACGTATGATACAGTAATTTTAATGAAAATTTGGTTTGGAATGTAAGGCGCTAATACCAAGTATCCTTATTACAAATTGTGAGTGGGATAGTCCTGAAAGAAATTTAAGTGTGAGTGCAAAAAGTGAATGTTGATGGTCAGTGGACATGTTGAAGCCCACTTCACCGTAGGCACTAAAAAATTCCCGTACAACCGTTTACGTAGTCGGAACTTCCATGTCTGCATGGATATTATTGCACAATGAAACGAACCCATTTCGGACTCGTCTTTCTATAGTACTCTGTTTGGTTACAAAATCGTTGTCTCGCATAATTTTCTGAAATTGTGACCCAACTAATATTCCTGAAAATTACCCGAAATCATTTGAAATATTCAAGTTCTCTTTGCCAACAAATGAAGATATAGGGTACCTTCTTTGATTTTATCTTCATTGAATCCAGAAAACTTTGTTTTTAGTTGATGAAACGCTTCGCTGTCGATGTTCACATTTTCACGAACTGCTGCATATACCCATCTTCAAATGCAGTAGCGGTATGATGACATCTTCAAGGCGCACCAATGGAATGTTCAAAACATTTTACATCCCAAATTGAAACGACGTACGCTGTGGCCACTCAGTCAGCTCATTTATACCTATTTCGCAAACGACTATCCCACTCAAAATTGTAACAAGGATACTTGGTATTAGCGCCTTACATTCCAAACCAAATTTTCATTAAAATTTCTGTATCATACGGAGAAAAAATATTGTGGGGCAAAATAAGGCATCAAATTGTTGTCAAAGTTAAAAAAAATTGTAAAAAATCGTAAATTTCGAAATGTTTTCGACTGTAACTTCGTGACTTTTCATCGCAATGAAATAAGAAATATATGCTTAGCTAGGTCTACCTCTCTTCTTGCAAATACCATAAAAAACTTTGACATCGTCAGAAGTATATTTTCGCTGTAACACAGTGTTATGTCAGTTACTGACATTATGGCAATCCTGTATATTTTGACTCGCAAGTTATATACCTTCACAGTTACATTTTGAACCTTTATTCCAAAACAAAGGTCCTATTGTATGATACATATTTAGAAAGGTTAATTTTTGTAGATTTAGAAAGACTTATTAATATTATGATTATTATTTTATATTTAAGTTGCAAATTTTACTTCATTTCGCGCAGTATATTATTACCTATTTTTAAATGGAAGAATTATCTGCGGTTATTTTCGGTTTTCGAAGTTATGAAGTATTATGTCATAAAACGTCCCAAAATGCATTTTCTTGGGAACTGAAAAAAAAAATTACAAAAGGCAGTATTATTTATCGCTTTTACATACATTGTAGGTATTTGATATAGTTTTGCAGTTATGTTGCGGGTGAGCAAGGTCATCTGTGGTAAGGTTGGTACATGGTGAAGACTACCCTCATTTGATTTTCCTATACAAAGCTTGGTTATAAAAAACTTTTAATCAGAATCGTTATTGTATCTACGTTATTAGTTTGCAATACATAATATTCATAACGATTACAATGAGTTGTTTTAACTGTTCAAAATTTGAATTGTTACTTTTCTATATTGAAAAAATCTTTCGGTTCTGAGTATATTTTCACATGAAAATCATCAAATTTCAGAGTACAACATAGAATTGATTTTTTTTTTTCAAACAAAATTATTACTACAATGCAATAACCGTTGGGCTCAAACTTCACGCAAATGTAAGAAGGATTAATTTCTTAGAACTAATAAGAATTGGCTTGGTACAGAATATTATTTATCTCTATCTGTTCCGATGATATAAAACGAAACAAACTCAAAGGCGTTTTCAGTATAATTTAGAATTCTTATTCAGAGTCAATTTTGCTCAGCCATTATAAAATGGGAAGAAAATAACGCGGTAAATTAGATAGGTGAGAGTTTCAATCAAGATATACACGTTATATATTTGCGTATAAAGAGAAAAATCTCAGCAGGATGATCCAGTTCAGATAGGTCAGTATGCTGACGCTGCCGCACGAATTCTTTAGGTAGGGTGATGCTTCATTCCTGCCCCAACCATCTTCTTACCAACAAGTTTTCATGAGGCAGAAGCAGAATACTGACCCGTCTAAACAGAGTCTAACATAAATGGGCACAAATTCTGACACCGTAATATGCCATATGCATTAAAATCAAGAATTAATAAAAATCATGCAATTTTCCAAAAGCGATAAGTTTATTTTAAACGATTTTCATGTTTCATCAAATCAATTTAAGGCGGAGATTTCTTGTTTAAGCCCCTCATATGAAACCATTCCACAAAATATTGAAATCTAACTTAGAAATTTCTGCTCCTCATCAGAAGCAGTACAGATACCAATTGCCTTCATAATATCTAATCCCACGACCGTACTTTAGTAAAAAATTACAAAATTTTAGGTTCAAAGGAATTTTCACCATATTATGTATATCCAAGTAAAGCACAAAGAAGCTTAAGGTTTGTGTCCTTTCAAAGGACAATAGAATTAGCATTCGAAATTTATCAATACTATGGCCCTCTATTAGCAAGTAGAAAACTTATCGTCGATAATGTAGAGCAAATAGAAAAGCTTCTTTCCGAATATTCAGTTATCAGGCAACTGGGGAGTTTATCTAGCTTTCCAATAAGAAAACCACTCCTTGGAAGAAAAGCGCTTTTGAATGAATTTCCAAATGAACTGCATAATTCAAAAGGAAAAATTACAAGCCTAACATCACCTGTTGCATGGCAAATAAAATTAATTGGCTTTATAATACGATAACGAGTCACATCCCCAAAAGAGGAATGTGGGAAACATCCTCGAAACTCTTCTGTGTGTATCATTAGTCCTGAATTTTAATGAATGCTGATTAACAAACAACGGTGAAAGTATTAATTTTGCGGAGAGAAAATATTTGCAGGCTCCTCCCGTAATAAGATGGGCTGGGAACAAGAAACTACTTCTGCAACTGTGTTAATTCCGTTAAATGCAGCCCTTTCTCATAAAGATAATTATACGATGAAGGTCCGATAATCGCAAATGATAAATTCTTATAAAGTTTTAGTAAAAATGGTAAATTCCATTCTATTTATTTCTGCTAATAAGTTATGCAGTTAGCAACTATGTATGTATCGGTATAACATCAGCGCCACCATCCATCCGGGCTCAACGTCTTAACTTTTTTAAATATAGCGAAAGTCGGTGCGTTGCTAGCGATACCTACAGCCAATAATTAAGTGGCGGTTGTACCGAAGCTGTTAATTAATTTCCTTGATAAGAGCTTAAAATAAGGCAGGTGCTGGGCAACAAATGGACTCGAACTCGAATAGGTAGGCTCACCTTTGGCAATTACATTTCTTTACATTTATACATTGACGGACAATAAAATTCAGATAGCCGGCATTGCAGTGCAATAAAATTTGTTCATGTCTCGGAGATGAACACCTTGCAAAATTCAAGCTGGATAGCAATAAAATGTTTCTCGGTGCAGAATAATTCTGCTGTACGGATGGCATAATCATGTTCCTGTAAAGTGTGGTGAGTATAGGAATCCTGTTGCATGTGCAACAATTATGTCAGCGAAGTGAACGGAATAAAATGAAAATTTGTCAAGCAGACTAATTGCATCTTAATGGATGCACTATAAGCGCTGGTGTTTATGTTAACAATCGCTAAATGTTGAGTGTTTTTCCGGTTTCCTTTCACAAATGTTGGAAGTGTGCAATGAAATTTGAATAAAGTTTTTGTTTTTTTCAAATGGTAAATTTTATTTGGAATTAATTTTCGCATAAATAAATTGATCCATTCCCTAGAAAGCAGATATAGAAAGGAATGAATAAGTAGCTACGATGATTGGAAGTAAATTGAATTTAATACTTTCTTTTATCATAGATAGATATAATCTAGATGAAAAGTTATTCACGTCACGTTCCAAGGCCTGCATTAAATTAGAATATAATTTTATATTTCATTACCCGGTTTTGCAACGCATTCAGAATCAACAGACTGGCATTAAAAAATAAAATAAAATGTAACGGCGATTTTTCGCAAAGACGGCTTAAGTTCATCAAATTCATATCAGCTAAAAATCTAAGCGTCACTTGGTTTTCAGCGTAACCAAGAAAACTTTTCATAAAAATGCGAAGGTCACATGGAAACCAAACTTTTCTTTGCTTTAAATTGGTCTTGTTCAAGCTTACTTTGAAGTTTTGGTTTTTAAAAAAATAAATTTTTGGTTTTGTTTCAGTTATTGTTCAGTTTTGAAACAAAAAAGTTTTAAATAAATATTAAGTAGTTTGAACCAAAAACTCAAGAAAAAATATACATCTTCTTCTTTTTGTATGCAATTAATTTACAAACAATTGAAATTTTGGATACAAATAAAAAAAGAGATCGATTTTCATTATTTTTTCGCTGTTTATCCAAATTTTCTCTGAACTTAGTTTTTACATTAAAGCCCAGGATTGAGTTCAGGAAAATTAAAATTTCACGTGGTCCTAAAATTGTGCGTACTCTTTAAGCGCTATGAACGCATATATGGGTTCTCACACAGCCATTCAATTTGGTCTATGAACTCATATATGGGTTCTCGAAATCTAGGCTAAGAACGCATATTCCAGTTTAAAAAAAAATATTTTTATATTGTTCACGTTATTATTGCTTAATGAAATAAATGATTCTGTTAAGGTCTTTACATTTAGTCTGCTATTTATTTCAGTATCTATCAACATATTTTGCAATGAAATTTTAATCAGCCCCGCATGCACTTCGCCGTTAAAAGTAGTCAACCTTGCATGTGATTCGTCGTAAAAAGCAGGCAGTTCACAGCATATGCTTAACTTCCCACAACTCACCGCTCGAAAGGTTAAAATCGCTGGTAAAATTTTGACGTACACTGTAAAAAAGTAGGACAATTCCTTAAATTTAAGACACGGGTTTTCCTAAAAATAATTGTTATTTTCCCTGATATAAAGGGAAAATGAGTTTAATTTCCCCAAATCAATGGAACATTCAATGGATGTAGGTATTTGAGACCAGAAAACCTACATAACACGTAAAATTTCTTAAATGTTAAGCTTTCTCGGTTAAAAGGAAGAGAGAATTCAATAAATTGGATATAATTGTACATTTGGAAGTACCTACACTTTACAGACAAAAACCTATTCCACTTTATCCAAGGTGAAGCTTACCCTAATCTTATCTAAAAAATTTTTAGTGCCACAAATTGTTGCCACTCACTTTAAGGAAATTTTTTTTAATGTGTATGTTAATTTGGAGAAAACAAAGTAACATATGTTTAAATATGTGCAGTACTTGTCAATGAATATTCTGTTAATTGGGAGTTTAATGACTGCATAATCTTTTTTAGAGCCGCCCACTAGAGCGTAAGCTAAGATATATAATTTTTTTATTCATACATTATCATAAGATTTTACAGAACTTTTTCAACTCACTTGGCAAGCACAGATACCCTTCCAGCAGCCGAAGTAACAAAAACTTCCGGTGAAGATACCAGCAATTACTCCTATGTGAGATATTCTTGATTGAACCGAAATTTTATTTTAACATTTATTTTTCAACTTATAGCAAATCCAACACCGAAGAACTATGAAATTTCAGGACACTTTTCCTGAAAGTCCTTCCACTATTTCTAAAAACATTTCCGAGTTGTTTACTTTACGAAAGCAAATAACTTCAACTCCGCCGCCAACACCACCGCCTGAACTTGGACATTTTTCTATGTTAGCCAATTTAGACCGCATACTCCAAAAATTTCCCGACAATAAAGTGGAGGAGCTTAATATGAAATACACCCAGCTTACATATGACGAAATCCAGAAGTTGCAATAAAGTAAATGAAAATTATATTAAAATGGTTTACCTAAGTTTGTTTTTTTTTTAAGCACATGTTGATTGGCACGTCACCTTGAAGATATCCACGCACGTCGTTAATAATATAAAAAAAATACAATAAAATACAGAATTTATTAAGATTTTATTTTTGATTGATTCATTCCAAAAAGACAGCTTGTCGTTGCCATGACAAGGATCATTTCATTTGATCCTGGATGATCCTGGATATGTTTTGCAATGTTATTTTGGCGACCACTAGCAGTTGTTTTTATTTTGGCAGTATATAACGAGTGGCTGGAATTTTTTTCCGCCATTCCACCCTCGATTAAAATCCGACTTTGTTGTAATAATCAACATAAGTTTTTGGGCAGTAACTGTCTTTACTGGTACGTAAAAGATACTTGTGCAAATAACAGCATGCAGCAATAATCTTTTGTGCACGATTTGGACCACAGAACATTGTTCTAGCCAGACACAGGAACTTGAAACATATCGTCTTGCTCTTCTCAGGCGATAATTAAAAATTCTTTCCTCATCGATTAGGCGTTGTGGTTTTTTTGTCGCGTATGGTTTTATAAGCCTTTTGTTGAACGGAGAAGTATCATCTCCAATAAGAAATATGTATCTCTTTGTTTCCGATATACATATCCTCCAGAAAAGGAAGCTTATCGTGCAAACGCTTTTACCCAAGTTGCTGGCCAAGAAAACATTGCATCCACATCACTCCCACTAGCTCCGATATCAACAGTTATACATCGGTAGGTAGCATCACTTGCCGCCATAAGTAGTATACTATGAAATCCCTATTTAAGAAAGGCAAAGTCAAGCTGTATGATAAAAGAAAACTATGAACAATTCTGTACTTACTTTGTAATTATAGAAAAGTGTACCAGCATTTCTTGGACACTTAATGGCGACGTGTTTACCGTCGATTGCTCCAACACAATTTGAAAAGATTCATATTGCATTGAATTCGTTGGCAATTCTGACAAATGACGATTTGTCTATTGGTGGAAACTCGCCCTCCAATGCTATATAAATCGCACTGCAAACGTCATATAGAACAATCCCAAAATGCTGTTTACTTATGCGGTAGATAGACGATACATGCCTCTGTAAAGGTCCACTCGCCAAATATCTATAAGAAATTACATGAACGATTTATACTACATATATACTATAATCTAATTATTGTAAGCTCGTACTCCAATACACTTGGTAATTTTTCTTTTAGCTAATTCTGTCACGTGGTCTAGTATTTCTTTTTGCTGAAATATGTTCTACTACCAACTCAAGCAAACCATCAAAAACGAAGGCTTCATTTGCAAGTTCTCTTTGAAAACTTTCGGATTGCGATACATATCTTTGAAACTAAAATATATGTAAATACGGATATACCGAAATCGTCCGGTGCTGTCCTCCTATTACTTGCTTCTACAAAAAGCTGCACACTCAAATCTGCCTGCAGCAGCAATCACGTCGTCGATTTGATTTATTAAATCCATTAATAATTACTTGAAGTATTTATAAATATTTCCGAATAATTTATAATTTTGACAAGTGTCACTTCGTTTTCTCCACACAAAACTTACGTCAACTTTTTGCCAGCGAAAGAATGTTAGTTTTTTGGAAAAGGGGACATCGTTCTCCTCAAGGGGTACGGAAAAAGTAGAAATGACAAGGTCATTTATTGATAAATTGCCAAAATACTGCTCTCATTGCTCCAGGAATGAAAACATTGACAGGAGCTATCTTGATCTAGATTTTAATATTTCGATATTACTTAAACTTTATACTCAGCCATCAGCACAGGGGAGTTGTTTCAAAGCATGTATTCACTAAGATATTTCTGAAAATTCCAATTTACACTTTCGGTCGCATGTTTTGGATAGCTGTAAAAAATTCGGTATGTTTAAAATAAAATTAGATTTTGAAAAAGATCCAGAAATGAAAAGTATAATTGAAAATGAAAGGGAATTTCATTTGGTAAAAGTAAAATCCGTAAAAAAAAAGGAATGCAGAGGGTTTCTAAGGTAAATGACAATGAAGTTGCTGTAATTGCTTTGGATTTGATGAAAACATTATCGGCGTCGCCTATTATAAAAGACAGTTGTTGACATATTGTTTCGGTATTCATATTTCAAAATCCAGTGAATCTTACATGTATAGTACGTGACATGAAGCAATCTCTTCAGAGGTCCCAAATAGATTGGATCAGGTATCGTGCGTTATACCAAAACTTTTTGTTTCATGTAAAAATCTAATTATGTACAATGATCAGTGCCGCGGAAAAACGAAATATTGAAATCAGCGGATATGTGATATTTTTCTAGTTAATTAAATTGATCACAAATTTCTTGTATCTGGTCATTGATTTTTGCAATGTGGCCAAGATTTCGGCCTAATAGAGAAGAAAAAAGTTACAATAAGTATATTTTTACTCCTGATGATTGGGGGCAGAGTAATTCTATCTGCAAAAAAAAAGAAATCCATTCCATTTAATTAAAATGAATTCAGGTAATATGAAAAGTATTACTGCTCTAGAATAGTTAATAACAAATAAAAAAAATTGTCAGGTTAAGCAACTAAAAGTTGAGTGGTTGAAAATATGGTGGCTGCATTTTGATTTTACAAATCCATATATAATTAAATATAAATATTCAAACGATTAAGATGACAATTTCATGACAGTTGACATTTCGCAAAGAGATTTTTCAAAAGCCAGCACACAGTTTATTCATCAACGACTTGCCGAAAGCAGTTCGAGATGTAGAATTACACCTCTATGCGGATGATGTTCAGGTTTATCTAAGCCGGCCTATAGGGCTTCTCGAGGATTGCTTATCACGCAATAATAGTGATCTGGATAGAATATATGCCTGGTCTATGGATAATGGTCTGCAAATTAATCCAGTAAAATCACTTTATATAAGTTTTTATAATAACGCTTTCGATGTGTCTGACGTCCCACCAGTGATCCTGAGCCATTCTCCTGCTGAATAAGGTTACAAATCTTGGGATAGAATTAAACAGCAGTATGAAGTGCTGTGATTATATTAAGGCGAGATTGGGTAAAATTTATGCTGGGCTGCGCAGACTTTGGCTTTCGACCGATATATTACCTCGTAATACTCGTCTGGTCCTAGTTAAGATGTTGATTCTGCCTCATTTCTCGTTTGGTAGCATTGTGTTTCCCAAACTCGATAGTATATGTGCGCGTAAAATGGAGGTTGCATTCAACGACTGTATCCGATTTATTTTTAGATTCCGACGATTTGATCAGGTTTCCCCATTTAGGCTTCGATTACTTGGGTGTTATTTGGAATCCTTTTTAAAACATCGAGTGCTCTTTCTAATGTTCGGTATATAACGGCCCAATAAACCGGAATATCTCAGGGAACTTTTCCAGATAACTTCGTCTCGGCGGAACAGAAACCTGATAATGCCACGTTTCTATAGATCAGTTATGGAGAGTTCTTATCTTAAATCCAGTCTATCATACTATGGAATAATTTACCCATTATTATACAAACCGCCAACTCCGTCAATGCGTTTAGAATGCAAGTTCGATCTCACTTAAAATAACCCCTTTATAGGATAATAGTTCATATTCTCTTCGCAGTATTTAAACTATTTAAACTATATAGAATATTCTTATATTATATTTAAACTAAATTTGAACTAAATGATAAAATGCAGTAGATACTTAATTTGTATGCTTTTTAGCTTTGAAACTACAACTTTTTTATATATTTTTTTCTGAACTATCAACTCAATGCAGATTAATTTTATTTTTAGCTTAGTTCTTATTTTTAACACTAATTTATCTAGCACTGACTTACTATTTCGTACTATAAAAGATTGTAAATCTTGTCTACATTTACTAGCAATAAATTATTATTATTATATTATATTTCTTACTTAGTTACCTACATTTACTGTTAGTTTTTCCTGATAATTTTCGCCGTACTATATGACGAAGCTTATCAAATGCAGGTACATTTTTTACATTATTTTATAGTAAAAATATAATCAAAGCTCCCTTAGTTTAGATAAGGCCTAACACACAGCTTGAAAATAATACGTATTTTTTACTAATTTTGAGTAAGTAGTAGGAACGCTGATTTAATTTTTTGAATATATCCCTATCATAAAAATTCCTTAAATAAATTGTCGAAGCTGAAATCATCCACAGAGATTCTATCGTTGTACTTCTTGTTTGATTCACTTGTTGACTAACATCAATTAGAAACTTTTCATCTAATAATTTAGATGTGAAAGGTACATCTCCAAAAAATGGTAAAACATATAAAGCTAGCACTAACCAGAAACCCAAGCACATATAGAGTAGAATAGCAGAGTCCTTACGCGGAAATTCGTAGTGTTTCGTATCGTACAAAATAATTAGTAAATTTTATTAAAACTTGCAGATACCTATATAGATGGCATTTTGCTGGGACTAATAGTGATGGGATTTTTAAATGATCCTAATGGAAAATCCAGAGTTTACAAGGAAATGCACTGAATAATCAAAGTGACTAACTGACATTAGATTGGCGTATGTCGTCTGTCAGGATGACCGAGACCGCAATCGGTAGAGTGATGTCATTGACGCGGAAGAGCTTAATCTAGCAACATTTTTTATTCAAACGAACTCACAGGTGAGGGTTTATAATGAACAAGGCTGAATGTAAATGGATAGGAAATACTTTTGATGGGTAACTTCGAACATTTGGTTGTTGTTGTATTCTGTGCTGTGTGACGACAAAAAACACCTTTAGTTTTATAACATGTGCTATATGTGCCCTAAAATTAGGCAAAAAAGATGCTTTTATACGCAAGGAAATATTTCAATGCCTCAATAAAAAAATCAGGAACTAAGTATTATTCTATGGCTTTTATGAACTGATAAAGTTTTAAGCAAAAAAAGAAAAAAAAAGTGTAGACTAGACAGAGATGTACATCAAAACTTCGCGGTTGCCGTCAATCACAGTTTCAGAAATTTCGTGTAACTTTGGTTTTGTTTATGATTGACATATCCCATTCGCAGTTCAAATCGAAAAATCAAAATTCATATTGATAAATGACATTAAAATAATTAATTAAATGCCAGAGTTCAAAATATGGGTGTAGTTAAAGCAAGTGAAAGAACTTTATCACCGCACATGTATCTTAGTAGATATGAACTAACTCTGTCCTTCTACCTAAAAATGTCTAAGTTGAATATTTTAAAGAACTACATCCAATTTAAAATAGATAAATTATTGTAACGAATATCGCAGGTAAGTAAGCGGCACAAGTATTATTTCAAAATCGGAAGTAATAAATAAAAAGAGGCACGCAAAGTTACTCGAACTTACAAAGACAAATTGCTACATATCATTTCCCAGCAACTGTGTACTGAATGTAATTTGATAATAGGTAATATTATTTCAATACATATGACAATCTGAAACCGGCATTCCCACAATTCTTTCCAAATGAACATATCATTCGACATATTCAATTGATCCGGCTGAAGGTATCTTCATAAATGTGCAGCCCATGCAATTCTCCCAATAAGCCTGATTTAATCCGATACTTCATCACACTCAATAAATCTAACCACTTCAGCAAGTATTAATTAAATCGATAATTTTAAATGTAATCTTCCCAACAAGTCTTAAGGCCTTTTTATCTCATAAATCAATCGTGAGTAATGAACCCGACGAACATTCAGTTTCTGGCAATCTTTTACCCGGCTATCGTGAGATTTCAGATGTTGGCGTAAGAATTGATGTGCGCATCTCTTAATATTATCGCATTTCTAAGTTTACACATTTGCATACACATGTTGTATTAATTTATAATTTGACTAAGTAGGTAGATATCATATGACAGAGAATTACTTTGTAGACTATGGTTCTTAGGTGGTGTTACCGTGACTGACTGGAAGTGATCAATTTCTCCGATTTGGTGTTTATCTCTAGTGGAAATGTGTCAGTTTTCTATATTATAAAAATTTAAAAAATTGTATTAATTCCCCATTAAAACATTGAATCTGTTACGCCATCTTCCCCATTAAAGTTTATTACTTAAATCTTTCAATTTTCATCATACATATTTTGGAATTTTTAGTATTCAATTGATCACGGTTGTGACTCTACATACATTTCGAGTAAAAACTAATTCGCTCATCTCTCATTTTATGTCCTAGATGAAGTCATGGGGTATACCTAATAGGGATTACATACCTGTGCGCACGGATAAGAGAAATTTTGATTTTTGAATGTACATCTGCTTGTCTGTCCATTAGCACTATAACTTAAGAACCCGCTGCCCAAGAAAGCTAACAAATAAATTTCGTTTCTCACTACATATTCTGACTCTAATTGAAAAAGCGTTGACATTTTTCTTCCTTTTTCAGGAACATTAAAAGTATACGGCTTCCATATAACTCTGTGTTTTGGCCCCTTTTCTAATGTAAGTTTTTCTATAATTACTTTTCTCACTTGCTAGTGATAGTAACAAGTACATCATTGTATATACTATTGATTTTCTTTGGAAGCTTTATCAGGACCAAATATGCTAACTTCGCAACAAAAATTTGCGAAATCAACTCGGAAACTTCAAAAATTATCTCAGAATGAAATTTAATCCTAGAATCTACACCATGGAAGAAATGTACCTTTGCTGAGAAAACAATTACAATTTGAAAGTGAAATATTTGTCGCAGCAATTTGAACATAAAAAATTTCATGATAGCCTCTACACAGTTAAAAAAAATGTGCACAATTGTTGCCACAAAGCTTAGGTATTTTTCTCTAAAATTGGGGAATATTCTCTAAAATGTAGGGAATATTCCCTTGAATGTAGGGAACATTCCTTAAAATGTACGGATATTTCCCCAAATTTTAGGAAAAAATACCTAAGCTTTGTGGGACCAATTTGCGCATTTTTTACAGTGCAATATATCTTTTATAGGGTTTTACTGTTGAAAACAGTAAGATGATATCATGAGTACTTGCATGTCGGAATTAGGTACAATTGCACCTACGTATATTCAGGAGCCTAATTATGGAAGCCGAGGCGTTATTCATACATACCCCGACTGTATAAAAGAATAGGGAACTAAGAAATAAACAAAACATAAATAAAAATGATCTTGAATCCTCATAAATATTTTCTTTTCCAGACTATCGACTGAACTCGATCGAGATAATAAATCATTTCTTGAGAATATTATTAAGGTTTAAGATGGGTTACTTACTTTTTTTTTCTAGTTCCCTACTAGCGTACTCAAAGATATTTCTCACATTCACTGATTTACCAACAACTCGGGGCAAAAAATCTGCTAGCGTGTACGTTCTGGTATGAAAATCATCTCGGATACCGCATATCGAGATTGCTAGTGTTCTGTTATTTCATTTGAGTTTTGAATAGTAGGGTGGTTATCACTGAAAAAAAAAACTCAAGAGATCTGTTTTCGAAAGCTCAGAGTTAGAAACAAAAATAGTGAGGTTGGTTTTTCTAAATTTATTCCATTTATAATTCAAAGTGGAATCTAACTTTACATTCAACCAAAAAAGCTGTCGGTAATAAATGTTGCGAAGTATCCAGGATCCCGATGATAAAATAAACATAACACTCTTCGTTTCATGTAATACAATTTCTTTTCAATCACATTTCCTGTATTAAATCTCACACCACACACCTGTTCAATACATTTTGTTCTCAATAACAAGGAGGTACATTTGTACCTTGGGTGTATCAACCATAGGATCCATATATGGTATAGATTCTAGAGTTAAGATACTGCGGTTTTACGCCGATGATACAATATCCAATGCAAAGAAAAATCCAATCATTTCTCCTACCAGTAGGTATGTACTTGTCGCACCATGATTTTCTCTGCAAAATTCGGGATCGCTACTTTTCTGAAGGACATGTTTTTCATTAGTATCTACCTTCTTAAGAATATTCATTTATGATTGCCTGCGTGCTTAGTGTTATTTATGCCCGTTTAATTTACGCTGGGTATTGATGCTTATACTTGCTTTTAATACACCCAAATTCAAGAACTATTCAAGAAATCTTGGAGAGCATTAACAAGTTAATTTCCTACATATCATTCTGCCTAGTAACGCTCTTCAAGAACTCTTAAGAAATAATTTTTCGAAGTTATATCTCTTAACTAAAGACTATTTCTGTAGTTATAAAACTCTCGGAGGGGCCGTGTAAGAAAAATATAGTGTTACCAGAAGTGAGCAACAGATTTGTGAGCTTGGCTAAGAAAAATCTTTCTTAATCTCAGTTTCGTCGGCTTTTTCATTATTTATGAGAAAAAGTTAGAAAAGTTAAGCAAATCTTAGGATTTGTTATATAGAAAATATATATATTTTAGTATTTTCAAGAATCCCTACTTGTAACTGGCTTTTTTGTGTATATTATGAAGAATTTTTGATTTTAATCACAAACTGCTTTCATACTTAATTTTGAATTTAAATTTATAATATGTTAGGTGGTGTACAGTGACTCACAAGATCATATCCCACAGTTAATTGGTTCACATGTCGTGGTTCAGAGTATCCACTTCTTGTTTAACTATGTCCACGTCTGTTAATTCACAGTGAAATATGTTAACAATTATATATTTTATCGTTTCAGGATGGCGCGAAGTTCGCAAAATTGGTGCTACACAGAGAAAAATATGAAAGAGGCTGTAAAGATTGTAACAGGGGCTCTAATATATGAAAAGCTGCCAAGTATTAATATCTCAGCTATGCAACATTATGATGGTATATTCCCAAAGTGAAAAAATATGGTCCAGATACTAAATTAAAAGGTTAAAATGAGTGCCACATAGTTACATACGATATGGCCCGACATATTCTTGAATGCGACAGAAAATATCAGGGGTAGAGTGGCTACGATCGTTTAGAAAAAGACACCTGGAGGTAGCTTTAAAAAAGCCTGAAGCTTGCAGCCTGGCACGTGCTACAGCATTTAATCTGGAAAGCGTTAAGAAGTTCTTGCCTAATCTTCAATCTTAACGAAACGACAATTCCCCAGAAACCATTGAAAGTCATAGCACCAAAAGAAGTGTTGGACAAAATGTAATCTGATTAACGATTAACATGCAATTGGTAATCAGATTAATTTGTAACATATTACTAATGTAATCCATTTCCATAATTCCATAATGTAATCGATTAACGTGTAGTGTGATTACAAGTTAATTTGATTACACATTATTCGATTACATATTAATTCCACTAGATATTAATTTAGTTTCAATGTAATGTGATTACATTCCCGAGATATAAGTCTTCTAAAGTTTATGAAATTCATTCCCAAATGGAATCTTTGTATACTGCAGTATTGTGTAAATATTGAAGGAAGATAGCTACGTACACAAGACTTCGTGGCCGTGTCATTAGTAATAGGAAAAAAATAACTAAGCTAGTATAACCAAGAAGTTACTACTAAGAAAACCGGGCTACTAAAACTTTAGTTAGTTATTAGTTACATTTGAATACTTTAGAGTTACTTAAAGTAAGATACGTTATTTATTATATAATCAAGTACCAACGATCCTTATATTCCATTCAATTTTAATTTTGCACTTTGATAATTCATCAACAAGAAAACTGTTGCTAAATCTTCATTTATATACACAACTGTAAAAACTTATCGCCGGTAGCCGGCATATGTGGCTACATGTTGGATCATAGATAAGTGAAGTACCGTTAAATGCGAAGAATTGGATCACCTATATTTTTTTAATATCTTTGTTTAAGTTCTGAAAATAATTGCAAAAAGTACTTATACTGAATACTATTTAAATTTAAGTTTAAGTAAAGATATTGAAAAATATAGGCGATTCGATTCACTGCATGTCTCACGTGATCCGCTTCAACGCATATGACTCTACAAATTAATCCGTTACAATGTAATTAGATTACAAAATAACCGAATTATATTGTAACAGATTACATATTTGATAGATTATATATTCTCTTATAAGTAATCTGATTGAAATGTAATCAATAAAATTTAATTAGATTACTAGGTAATTAGATTAAATTGTAATGGAATTATTAATTAAATTACACTGTAATCAGATTACGGCCAATACTGACCGAAAGGTGTTAAAGTCATGCGCTACCTATACTAAGTTCCTTAAAAAATATTTATTATAAAACTTTCATGTAAATGGCACTCGAACTGGCACTTTAAACCTTGCAGTAGGGAATGGTTAAATCAACTCAAAGTGCTTTCATTAAGTGTGAAATTTTACCGTACAACAAAGATAGTTTTTGTGACGAGAACTTTTTTCCAAGTACAATAACGGATAGACCTATATGTGACGCAATTTTTTCGGGGACAAGTCATAAGCCAGAATTGCAAACAAAGGAGAGAATTGAACCCCAAGCTCAATAACAGTAGTATCTTAAGAAATTACCACTCCAATAAATAGCTCAACTGTATGCTTTTTGATGAAAGCTTTTTCTGATTCTACTCACCCATTTCAAATCCTTCGAATGACATAATTGCGATACCTGCTAATGAAGATTTAGCTAGATCGTCATGCTTTTTCATAACACTAAAAATGTTGGGCAAACCTTTGAGAGCTGGACCGCGCACTAAGAAACAACTAAGAAAATTTGGAAGAAGTATTATTGCTACCGATAGAACGCTAGAACGCAGACCAGTGGAAAAACCTAAACGTAGCAGAGAGGAGAAAAAAGTATGGCGATTAGTTTTTGCAGTTATTACCACTAAAGTATCCTTCTACACAGAAAAATGGAATCTGACTCCGAAGAGGAAGAGAAGCGATGAGACTAAGATTTTATGTTAATTGACAATTTTCCTCCGATAGCTCGAGTACCAAAGGATGGTGACTATGCCTTGATAGTTTTCTCTACAAAGAAGATCAGGGTTTACCATATTGGTATCATCTTAGAGAGCAACCCGGAAGGGGATGATGTTTGCGTCTCTTTCATGAGAATGAAATGCAGAATCAAACGATTATACTATATGCCACTGGAACCCGATGTGTCAGATGATAAAAGAACTTACCGAAAATTTATTTTACCACCACTAAAAGCAGTGGGTACTAAAAGGAGTTTGACATATCATTTTACATTAAATATATCTGTGCTCAATATGCAATGAAACCAATTAACTAACTAACTGAGTGTAGATAGAAGGCAGTCTCAGGGTTTTATTGTTGTCCTGATGAGATCGCTCTGTTACTGCTGATCGAAACACATTACACACAGTGTACACACTCTAAAAAATATCTTTGTGATTTTTTTTTTATCTTCGGCCTTAGGCCAGAAATTAACAATACCTCGGTACTTGTCTTTAAATTTTCTGTGCTAATATGGAGTAGATTGAGAATTGCCTGACAACTCGTATATTGTGCGGGTCTCGAAAGAGTAAAAAACTCATTACCGCCTTCTACTTATAAGTTAAAAAACTAATTAAGATTTGAAAGATTTTTTTTTTCTGCCGTTACTTAAGGAAGTTCAAAGAGATAAAAGTCAATGTTGTGGTTCTTACCAGTGTTACTCACAGTTGAAACATCTTACCCTATAGCTTACATTTTGTAAACTACTGATTTCTAGGAATTCGAGATTTGCTGTAAAAAGAAAAAGAGTACTGGAGCTACTCTTTCCTAAGAAACACCCATAGAAAGCGAAATTTTCCCGCATATTTGAGCAGTCATTCAGATTCCGTTGAGAGAGAACTTAGATTTTTAGTGTGGTGACCATATTAAAATTACAATAGAAATCTTGACAATTTTTATAATCCCCTAGTCAAATGTTATCATATTAAGATATTATAGATTTTAGATAGATAGAGATTAGATTGATAAGCAACAGTGGGGCTTGACCCCATACTAATATAATCATAGCCTAGTAAGTTGTTAATTACACAATTTATGTATTTAATGTAGATATACTAATAGTTGACTGGAAACTAAGCTAATGCCGGTTTTATCTTCATTATGAAGTTTGAGAAAAAAGTGCATATCGACATATCACGCGATCATTTTAGATAAACTGATTAATCATTCCTTCCACATGCTTTACCTGCCAAGAGGGAATAATTACAATTTCTGAGATAACCATGGTACGCATATGAATTTCACATTTTCTACGTAGGTATATTCCTTCATATAAATTTAATTGCTCATTCGTAATGCCACTTCTGCCCTATTTACCTGGAAGTGGTTATCATAAAACTATCATAGTAGTTTCAGCTCGAATATAACTTCATTTGAGGAATAGAGAATTTCTCATCATAGAACATATTGCTACGAACTATGGCTAACATAGTCCTGTAAATGGACCAACTTAACGATGACGATGCTTGAGTTATACATGTACACAATTCGGACAATTTAATGTGAGAATAATACTCGTTAATCTAATCCTAAATAAATTCCTGGTGCGGAATAACCTATTTTTCATGTGTGTATTATACGTCCGGGGCTCATCAACATATAACTGCAAGAAGACCAAAAGACCGAAAAGTCTTTGGACGAGAAGAATTTTTATAGACGTCTCATAATCTGGTAAAACCCGGAGTGAGATGTTGGCTATAGCAAAGTTTAGATTTTATCAAATTGAATCTTTCTGAAAGAGTTAAGTTTGTATTATCTTCGTTACTCGTGTGCCTAAGCTTGTCAATCTTTTTTTAAATGGTAGTACTTAGTCGAACAAACTATATTCATACCAGTGTTGGGCAAAATGTAATCTGATTAATGATTAACAATTTCAATTAACCATGTAATCTATAATCAGATTATTTTGTAACAGATTACTAATGTAATCCCTTTCCATAATTACATAATGTAATCGATTAACGTGTAATGTGATTACAAGTTAATCTGATTACACATTAATCGATTACAAGTTACTCCCCACTACATGTTAATCTAATTAATGTGATTACAGTTAGGACAATTAAGATATTTAAGATAATTGTATTCTAATTCTTCATAAAACTCCATAAAACTAAATTCGTACGAGAACAATACTATTTTCTTTCAATTCATTTCATTATATTATTAATTACTTTTAAGTAATCTACAAAGTAATCTGTTACAATGTAATTAGATTACAAAATAATCTAATTATATTGTAACAGATTACACATTTGATAGATTACATATTCTCTCATAAGTAATCTGATTGATATGTAATCAAATACAATTTAATTAGATTACTTTGTAATTTGACTAAACTGTAATGGAATTATTAATTAAATTACACTGCAATCAGATTACGACCAACACTGATTCATACCTACATATAACCGAAAATACAATCATTATTCCTGTCCATAACTCAAGACTGTCAAAACTTCTATCCGTGATGCAGATTCATATATTTCCCACACAAGCAAATTTAATATTCCGAATCCGGCATCTGTTTAAAGAACTCAATTCAACAAAATCTCGTAATTATAACTCTTGGCTTTTAGGTTATACCAGTGTTAACTTATCTTGATCGTCAGCTTAACTCCTAAAGGAACATAACTAGGTCATTATCTTTCGTGTTTAACTTTGTGTTTTTTTTGTTCATTATAAACAAATGCCTACTGTTCACTGTTCCTTAAAATATAATCAACAAAACAAACCTAATTACGTAATTATCAGCAATTTTTGAAATTTATCCGAATAGTTGGCCATCACGAACCCTATAATGCGATGATCAGACGGGAATTCTTTCACATGGCATATTTTTTGCTTATTCAACTAAACAGTAAAAGCTATATCTTCCGTATTCTTCAATGGTTTGTGATACTGACAGCATCGGTTCCTTGATCGAGACCTGACCATTTTAATACCCGATCATCGACCATTATCGACTGACCAGACCATATGATCGGCTATAGATGCCGTTTGTTGTCTGCTGGCATTTGTACAAGCAAAAAATATAAAATGAAATATAAATAAATAAATACCCACATCAAGACTTCAAGCCTGACTCATCCACAGGGTATAAATGAGGCGAAAGAAATATTGTTGGTTGTTGGTTATTTGTCGATTAACTTTTATCACATTAATAAAAACTAATGTTGATGATGAATTTAACGATCATAATTTGATTAAATTGTGTCCGTGATATCAGTAGAAGAATAGGGAGATAGAGGCACTGAATGTCTTGCTGTGATGTTTCAACATCTCATATGGATTTTGTTTCTTATTTCTTGTAGAGTATTTCGAAAAGGAGAAATAAATCGTCGTATAGAATAAGGAGATCGCATTTCAGGTAACATGAAAGTAAAAGCATAGAAGAATGTACAGTAACATAGCATAAGCTTTTAAATTGTCACTAAATTTTTAATGCAAAACTGTTTCTACTAACAAGTAATAACACACCTTAGAACCAAGTGATAATGACTTAATTAGTTTTAATGAATGACCATTAAATTTTCAAAGCTTTAATTAGAGCGCAGGAGTGATCGAGTAAATGAAATCGAATTGTAATTTCTGTGACAACGTCGTCTATTTACCTTTAGTCAGTTCATTTCAGTGGAATCACAATTTAATTTTATATATTTAATCTTAAATATAGTCCAAAGTTGTGCAGTACAAAATAATTACTATTTGCCTGTTAGCAAGACGAAAAAGATGTAAAATTTCTGAGCAAAATACTGAATCACAGTAACTATTTACAGCCTTCACAATTATTAAATAACGAACTCATGTCATTCGTTTTGAGTACATAATTAACAGGTACGTAGTTATCAAAAAGGCATTTGTACGAATTAATTTATTATATATAGTATAAATATATGGTAAGCGTCGTTGGTGTAAAGAATAGCTCACGCTTATATTTCAATGGATGTTGGCTCAAAACCCACCGTAGCACAATAATTGATGAGGTATGCTTCTGACAAAGGTTTGCATATTAGAAATCCATTATAACATGAGTATATAATAGTTTACTCATTAGTATGGAGTCCACATTAGAATTATAGATGCAATTATAGTTAGGTATATTTTACAGATTACTGTGGACGCCACGAAGTATTTAACTAAACCCAAATTGATGAGATACATTAGCGTACCGTACACAAAGTACAATTATAGAAATAGTACTAGATTGTATTACAGAGGACCATAATGTAATTAATTTAGAGAGAATAAAAGTAAAAGAAGTTTATCGTAATAAGGAATTTTTTAAACAGAATTGCTCTGTGTCCTCAAATGAGGAAGAAACAAGGCAAATAAAGTAGGAAATTGGAAGGAGAAACAAGTTAGTTCAACGTGTCCTTTTTCATTTCTCTACCGGTAGGTACTTACAATTTGATTACCATAGGAAAGTGTATTTCTCAAACGGGTAATTTAAACAAGATAAGAGCATTCCATTTTTATAGAAATGCAGCGTCCTTAGATTCCTATTTCATTGGTACGAGTGAGTTGGAAAAGTTTCCTATGATAATGAGGCTTATTGGCCTGTAATAGTCTTTATAGAAAAAATAAAGGTCTTTGGTTTCAGTAAGTCCTAAGATATATATATATATATTATTCTGTTGAAACTAAGTCAATCGTGAATTTAGAGAAGAAAATAGATATGTCAAATAAAGGAGATTTTAATTATCTGGCTAGGTTAATATGCATTTTTTATACGCCATTGCAAAATTCATTCTTTTTGCTGTTGAATTTAACATTTTAAAATTTAAATTGGCTTTAGAATTTGTGGGTTTTTTTGTCAATGTTATTTTAATGTTTTTCCTCAGTGTTGCCATATGGGAACGCTGCGTCATCTTGGGGGTACATTTTATTTTATTGCAATTCAGTATAAATTGTGTAATCTTCAGTGTGAATATTATCGAAGAATAGAAGAGTGCACCAATGAATTTATTTGATTTTAGGGGTCTTTCATTGAAAGACACACTAGATTATGTGGATGAAATATTATCAGAGGATGAGTCACCACAAGCCTTGTACTTAGAACCACCTGAGGTCGTAGAAGCGGAGAAGATGATGCTGATGATGAAGAAGGTGGTTTACCAGATAATGTGCGCGCTGGCCAATTAAAATCAAATTGTGAAATCATTTTGGATTCTGGTCGACGGTAGCCACAGCAAAATACATGAATATATGACGAAATTTTGGTTGATGTCTTGGAAAATTTGTCTGACATTGAACCATCCATTTCATTTGCAATTAGTGATTTAACTAAGGTCAGCACAACTAAATCAACAAGTTCAATGCCACCATCTGATAAGAACACCAATGTTGTATAGGTAAAAGACAACTCCTCGGCAATGATGCCATTGTTTCCATCTAGTAATTATGAAGACCGCATTAAATTGAAACCACACGAACAATTTGAAAAGTTGTTTGACGATGTTTTACTGCAGCATATTTGTGATGAATGCACAAAATATGCAATTTTTCATGACAAACCGAAATTCTAACATTACTGTCGAGGAGCTTAAAGTTTTATTGGAATATTTCTTGTGACTGGATATAATCATCATAGCCGTGTCAGAGCATTTTGGAGTACGAAGATCTTCGAAATGAAATGGTTACAACATCGATGCGCACAAATGGATTCCAACAAATATTGCAGTTTCTTCATAATAAATATGATAACATGTGGAAACTGCGACCTATTAGAGACCACCTGAAGTCAAATAGGCTCAAGCACTTTCATGCTGAGCAGAATTTTTCTTATCATGAAGCATGATCGCTTATTATAGTCGTCACAGATGTAAAAGTTCATAAGAGGGAAGCCGTTACGCTTTAAATACAAAGTTTAGTACTTATGTATATGTCAAATATTGTCTACAAGGAAAGGTTTGTTTACTGGTTTTCTTGAACTGGTTTATTTGAAATCTCGTGGATACAACGCTACAGGTGAGTACCGAATCCCTAATAGCTGTGCACTTTCTCTCAAACGGATTTACGTAAAGAGTTGAGAGAGTTTAGTGTTTCAACAAAAATGAAAGACGCAAACATTTGCTTAACGAAATGGGTTGATAATGCTGCTGTAACATTGCATCAACGTCATGCAGTATGAATCCAACGTCAAAGGTGCTCGAAGGAACAAAAACGAAAATTAATGTGACTCAACTATCCATTATCGGCGAATACAATAAATATATGTATAGTGTTGATCGCATAGACCAGAATGTTAGTCCCTACCGTATTGGTAATCGAGGAAAGGAATAGTGGAGCTGCATATTCAATTGGTTGGTCGACATATCTATTCAAAATGCATGGCAATTGTATAGAGTCAGTCATCCTGAAATGCCACATGTAGAATTCAGACGCAGTATTACAATCTGCTATTGCAATCACTTTAATGAAAAGACTAAGGGACCTGGACCGACTCGCCTACGTATCAGCTGGAGATTCTTTTGACTTTCTTGTAAAGATCCGACTGAACAATATATGCTACTTTGCGAACACAAGACTTCCCTGTTATCCGTTTGGCAATATCTTGAATTGATTTGCTCACTATTGCAAATAATTAACTATCAGTAGATATCCAAGGATAGGGCTGCTATTAGTTACTGAGAAAAACACATTATAAGTATTTGGGAAATGTCTTTGTCATAGACATGCCCTTTCCGTTTAAACTTCTATCATTAAAGATCATAGACGAGACTTCGAATGCCTCCATTTTGATGTTCTAAAAAGTCAAAAATTGTGGTTGTTAAGGTTTTAAGAGCAACCTTTTGAAAGTAATTGACCCATGTGTAAATCCTCTAAATCATAGTGAAATGCAATATGCAGTCTACGAAAAACAAAGAGATCTTCGTAGGAACTCTAGTGGAGAAAGATAAGATTTGTCTATTATTAGTTCTTTTACGTGCTCCATACAATTATTTCAATATTTATTGTGCAAATAATTTCTACATACGCAAACTAAGAAAATAATTTCTAAAAGACAAAAACAGAATTGTGAACATCTACAAAGAAAGAAAAACGAAAAAAAACTGTTTTGTTGTGTGGAATTATGAAACTGAAAAGAACCAACCAATTATGGGTGAAGTGTTCGGAATTAAGTTAAATATATTTTTTATCAGACCCTAGCATTTGCATTTTCCAGATCAGTGTTATCTTCCAATGTGGCATTAATCCTAAAACGGGGAGGTACCGGTTTAATAAATGATAAGTTTGGAGAATTCAAATGTCAAAAATTCAATAATCACACAAATACGCTTAATAACTAGACAATTTAGGTATTTTAAAAAACTCAACTCTACTCTATTTGTAATTTATTCAAAATTTAACTATTTCTAACTACTTCTGTTACTATTTTAACCAAAACGTACCAATTAAAAACAATTCAATTTTTATGAGTTATTGGGCCTCCACTGGCATTTTAATTTCTCAATATGTGGAGAAAAATGATTATTTTATCAAAGCGAAAAAAAAGTGGGGTTATGTGGATATAATGCTCATACAAGCAATGACTGGGATCAAAGAAAACTTCCAGTGTAGGATGCTGAAAAATATTAATATATTAAATAATTTTGGCAAAACGGGTTCGTAAATTGATATTCAAATACTTCTTGTGGTTTTGTGTTAAGCAAAACTTCAGTAGGCTTTAATAATTTCCGATCAGTCTTGTAGCTCATTTGAAACTTGAGTGATTTGCTAGTTCCAGCAGCTCACTCTTTACATCCCAAAAAACAATGAAAGCTGTACGTTTGTTGGTAACTATCATCAATTGTTAAGTTTTTCCTTTTTTCTCGCTTATTTTTCATTTATTGATGATAAAATATTTATGTATTTTCAGGCGATAGGAGCTAGGACGATTCTGAGCATCGCGTGATATAGCTTTCACTAGTGTAAGCAAAGTTTTTCATGGTAAAGTCTCAAATCAAAAATGACACTTTACGATTTTTTGACCTTTTGCAATTTACTTGTTCTTTCTTGTTTGGGTTTGATTGGATGGGTAGCTATTGCCTCACGAAGTTATTTGCTCATGGCACCTAGTTGGAGAAAAGGGAAATGGTATAAACTATTTCCGCCTTGCATATTTAATAGAGCTCGTTTTGGAAGCAGCCAGGCATTTCTGTGGTATTAAATTTAGATTTTAGAAGGTATAATCCTTTACGACAAAAATGTTCCTTGCTTTATATGAGATACAGATATAAATGTTGGTACTTACTTTTATTCTTTTTGTGGAAGTTATTCAACATTTTCGGAAAAATTTCAGGCAAGAAATTTGGGAGTGTATTGCAACTTCAATATTTAAACGAAAACTTCTTCGCAATAGAAAAATAAATTAAAATTAATTAAAATTAAAATTAATTATTTTTAACAAAAACTTATCTCCAAAACTGGAAAAGAGTTTGTTCTCAGCCTGCAATCAATTAAGTAATACTGGGCCATATATTTATTATTTATGCTTCTTTTGGCTGGTTGAAGGCTTGTGTCCATCTCTTGCAAAAAGTTAAATTGCTACGCGGAAAATACAGCCTTTCAATGGGACTGACTGATGACGACCATAGCTTTTCAATCACGGTTATGAATTGGATTTCGGAATGCCACAGCTGAACATGGGATCAATAACACTTATGAACTACAAAAAGAAATGACCCAACTCAAAAGTACAGTTATGGGAGTAAATGAAAATGAAATGTGAGAAAAGGTATTTCCTCAGCTGGAGGATTCTTTTGGTTTTCTTGTAAAGATCCGACTGAACAACATATGCTACTTTGGCGAACACAAGGCTTCCACATAGCCTCTGTTATCCGATTGCTTGAATCGATTTGTTCACTACCGCAAATAATTAACTATCAGTAGATATCCAAGAATAGAGCTGCGATTAGTTATTGAGAAAAATGCATTATAAGTATTTGGGAAATCTCTTTGTCATAGACGTTCCTTTTGCGTTTAAACTTCTATCCACGGTGAAAGCATAATATAATTCATAAAACACGAAACAAACCAGATATCGTTGGGTAGAAGAGCCCGAAGCCAAGTTAATCACGTGGCGATTAGTTACTAATAAGATAGTAGTGATAGACGTATCAAAGAAAGAGATTTAGAAAATGATCATCATCTTGTCATGCCTAACTGAAGGAGGTTCAATTTAGATGGAAGAACACTTACCAGCTGCGTATCCTATAGGAAGCATTAATGACATCGTATGAAATGCAGCAAAAGCAGAAAAAAAAATTCGGTTTTGTTAAAATTCCTAACAGGTATGGATGACAAAAATAACATGACAAAAGTCGAATGCCTAAGATTACTCAAGAGTAGCATAACCTACACAAACAAATCACGTTGGCGGAGATTGGTAATATTTTGGTGTTTGAACGAAATGCAAGCTAGTTTTATGTAAAAAACATCAGCGATAAGACATACCAGGAAGTGTTGATGTCTATTTTATGTGGTACCAAATTTTACTATGCTTACGAGATCATCAAAAATTTATACGATATTAAAAAAAAAAAACTTCGGCGATATCTGGATGGTAATTAAATTTTGATGCTGAAATGAAAAGTGAAAGTTATACAGGGCGGTTCACAACGAAAGACCAAATCGCAATCAGCGCATCAAGCATCAACTGTGATGCTCGGTTTTATATAATGCCGAGCATATTGTACAGGGCTTTTTCGAAGGATCATTATGCTGGATGTGAAATTTCAAATTTTGCTCCTATTTGCTATAGTTCTGCCAACATACTGAAGTACAAAATTAATATATGCACAACATATTAAATAAAATAGCTCCCATATTTCCTCCGAATACATTTTTTTAAAGAAAATCGAGTAAATTAACATTATAGAAAAATAAAACTCTGTATTAGGTGTTAAAGGTATTGCAAGGTTTGCTATACCGCATTTGATGCATCATTTCGCCTTGGAGTTTACCTGAACATCATGATGCTTGCTGAGCCGATTGTGATTTGGCCTTGATGGTTCAAGGATCAGGAACTGGTAGAGGATGTATGTAAGAGCAAAATGCATCTTATAGGATGGAGAGGGTATTTATGATTTTTGGTATATTACCCCATAATATCCAGTAACACTCTTACTGTATACCCATAAAGGAATAATGCGAAATGATGACTAAATGTCCAAGCTTAGCAAAAAATACTTCTCTCCTACTTTTTTCAAAGTTAACCCGCTTAATCTTCCAAGTGGCGATGCAGCACCACAAAATTGTGAAAAGTATTTTTCCACTCATTATTGAATGTAAATAGATCTCGTAACAATATCCAGACTTATATGTATTCTTTTATTATTATATCTGCTAAAGAGGCCTCTATTTGTAAAGAATAAAGATAGCTTACGTCAGAAATGTGTGTTTGAAGAAGTATATGAAGTTTGATAATATTTTACCCCTCACATCCACCAAAAAATGAGCATTTGCTAGTTTTAGTAACAAAACACCGATTTTGTATCCCACTGAAAATGTCAGTAAAACTTTCCCGGGAACCAATTTTGTATTTCCCGGACAACCAACTTTATAGATAGCGTTAACAATTTCGATTAATTCTTAGATTCTATAACGAAAATAATCGAGCTTGTGCTAAAGATCGACATCGTTCCTGTATGAAAAAAACCTAGTTAAAGTTAACGTAAGCTTTAAGGAAATTGATGTTTTTAGATAAAGATTTTTGTTCAGTTATCTTTACTAATTCGTAAACGTTTTCACACTGAAAACCTTTAAAGAAATATTTAACGATCGTTATCGATGCCCTTTATGTGAATTTGGAGAAAAAATAAAAAAAAAATATATGATTTTATATTTTTGTTCCGGATATTACGGAATTATTATTTCTTTCCTTTCATATCATTACTATGTATATATAACCACTAATATCATTTTATTAATATACTAAATTACCTTACCTGATACTAACGGACTATCACTAAGCTCGAACCCTGGTGTCGTAGATTAGAAATCTTAAGCTTTATCCACTGAACTAAGCTGCCGCTACGATCCTGTCCACTAATAAGCTTTAAGAAGTAAAATTTACATTTGCACTAAAGATCTTTAAAGATCGTTGCATGCCATTTAAAGATCTTTTAAAAGACGTTGAAAGTTAGCGATAACTTGACACTCGTGAATTTTGACGCAAGGTCGTTGATGTATCGAAAAATGTGTTTAAGAAAATATTGTTAGACCGTCCCGGAAGAGTAAAAAAAGGGAAAGAGACTACGTTATCAACAAAATAGCATACAAAGGGCATACAAAATAAAATAATAAGTGTTTTTAAGGCCGTACTACATGTAGATGCGCTAGGAAATGGAAATTTAAGTTAATCTTATAATCGTTAATCAAGTTCTGATGAGGGCCGTTCTGAAATACAATTTAGCGATGAATACCGTAACGAAATTTTCACACAAGCGGACTACAATGAAATTGAATCAACAATAAAAGAAAAGGTATTTTTCATATACAAGTTTACTTTCATTATCCACGCATTTAGTATTTTCCAATTTCTTTTAGGAGTCTCAGAATATAAATGTGAATAGTTCGTCATAAAAATTGGCTTCGTGGGCTATTGAAAGCAATGTATCTTTAAAAGATTTATCAAAATTGCTTAAAATACTTATTGAGGATGGGAACCACAAAAATTTACGTTTCGATGATCGGACCCTCCTTAAGACTCCAAGAATAATGTCAGTAAGAAGCATGGATAATGGCCATTATATTTTTTTAGGAATCGTATACTTCTTGGGAGATTTTTTTCAATATAGAACACTAAACATTGATACAATTCTCCTGTCAATTAGTGTAGATGCTACTCCTATATCATCAAGTGGAATCAATTCTTTATGGATTATTTTTGGAAGCCCACATTACAGTTCATGCTCAAGACATGTTTTTGACATTGGCTTATTTTTTGGTCCAGGAAATCCAACGTCATTTAATAGTTTTATGTCCGAAACGGTAGAAGAATTGCGTGAGATAATCAAGAGTGGCTAAACAACTGTATACGGTAGAAAATATGGCGTAAAATTAAAATGTGTATTAGCAGACGCTCCTGCCTTAGCTTGCCTTAAATACGTGAAATACCATGGTGGCTATTCAGCTTGTATCAAATGTGAAATAAAAGGTAATTTTCTTCAATCAGCAATTCTGTGGTGTGCAATCAACTAGATGCACCATTGCGTACTGACCGAAACTTTCGTCTGAAGAACACACTGAATTCTAAACTTTCTTCGAAAATAATTTTTGATACTTATATCTGTCCAAAACTCAATTTGGTCCTTTTAATACTTGAACTGAATAAGGAGAAAAAAATGTGGAAATTTAGTGGCATGGTTATATATTACATGAATAGAAGCTATCATTATTTTTCCGTGTATTCCACAGATTTCCTAACTATATCCTATATTCTAACAAAAAATTAACTTCAAATAATTATTCTTTCCCTCATTATAAATGATAAGTTAGCTAAATTATGCTCTCGAAGAGTGTCAAACAAAAGATTTGACTTTACAGATAATAGCTTGTTTGAGATATCTTGAACGACATGCAGTTTAAATAAGCCCAGAAAATAAGCAATTGATTTTTTTTCTTCTTTTCAATTCAAATTTAATTTTTTTTTTTGGGTTGTAGGAAACCACACTACGCGCTATTGCGTTCTTAATCGCGGAAACGCATATCCGACGCGCAAGTCCGTCGCGAAATTACGCCAACGAATTCTCCAGGAAACCATAGCTTAACGATGAAAGAGCACAAAAGCTTTAAACACCGGATGAGGTGGTTGCTTTTTTATCTTGTATTTAATAATTTAATTTATAATCATAAAAATTAGCAATTCTAAGAATGGTGAGTTCATGTCCCATTAGGGGACCAGATAAACTTAACAATTTTGTTTACATAATGTATATAAAAACACTATGTGTCACGTTTTAAATATATTTGTCATTTAAAAAAAAATAAATAAATAAATAATAAAGCCGACGCGTTTCGTTCCCTTAAAACAATGTCAAGACTAAACGACTACTCTTTGTTCCACTTTATGTTCTTAAAAGAATGACAAATAAATTTAAAACGTGAAACATAAATTGCCAACTGTTGTTTTTTTTAAATCTTTAAATTTGTTTAATTATACTTTGCATCATGTATAATATGTTTCACAAAGTGCCCACACAAAATACATATGATTAAACAATTTTGTTTAGCAATATTTTTTAAATATGTTCTATTTTCCTTTATCAATTGTAAAATATCTATCTTGCCTTACTGAAATTGGATAGGTAAACACTTGCTAATTTACAAAATATTTGATCATAAAACATCGACCCTAAACTAAGGTAAAAACGAGTCATAGGAAAATGAATAAAGGTGATCTGGCGCAATATATTGCTGTATCACTTTCGATACCAAATGCTGTCGACTGTCGCTTCGAAAATTTCCATTGACACTATGTTGTAGCATTTTCGTTCGACGAGCGTTTTCGAATATGTAAATGACATTTTCGGAAATCTTAACAGTTTCAATTGACAACATAAATTAAAAATTAAATCAACAAAACAGTCTGAAGTAAATAAATTGATATATTTTATTATTATATATATTATCTACAGTGAGACCACAATTAGAACCGCCAACATTATCGGTTAGGTGATCAATTGTGATAGATTTATCAACCCCAAAATCTATCCTTCGAATCTTCAATTTATTTTATTTTTTAAGTTGGCCTACACCTGTGAATAACTAAGAACATGATAATAAGGTAATGAAAATTTCAATAAAAAATAAACAGCTTTTTCCATCCATCTTCCTCTCTGGATGGAGTTTTCAACAGGTCACAGCCAACGATTGACAGGAAGAAGCCTTAAAAAATGCCCCAGTAATCATTTCACGATGAGTCTCTATAAAACTTAGAATTATGTTGAACTGGTGTGCTGTTGTGACTTTTTCATTTATCACTAAAAGTGAGGTCATATTATAAAGATGTTTTGTGAATATTTATTATTGAATAATTCACATAGAAAATATGTCTATATATACCTCGCAGCTATTTTTTTACCGATTAGTTCGTTTAGAAATTTCAATTTAGCTTCCGGCGGAACTTCGTTTGCCAAAATACAAACTGCCGTGTCTAAATTTTCGAGAAATTATCGAATATCGAATTTTTCGACAGATAAAACATTTTGCCCCAACAAAAAATTTTATTTCTAAAAAAAAAAAAAACTAGTTGCTTATAAAATACTCTACAATATTTCCGTGCTATTCATTTGAATGGAAATTGACAAATCTGTAACTACGTTTTCTATGAATGGAACATTAAATTCCCCAAGAATTTGAAACGCTATTGTGAATTTGCGGTGTAATTGATATTAATTGTAAGGTACCTTCCGTAATCTATTTTGTGTCAGGTTTGATCGTTATTCGTTCTTCGGACTACATTACTAGATACTTGTTTCTTATACCTGCCTGTCCAGCAAATATTTTCTATGTTTTTGGTATTTGCAAGAATTTCCCGAAGAGCAAAAATTTGAGAATTTTTCGGTTTTACAAATTTCTCTCAACATATGGGCTTTTTTCGTATTTACGAACTTGTCTCGAAATATTATGAAGTATTGCATAAGAATTATCTGTACATCTGCGTGCTAGCGCAGGAAGTATTCGGCCGAAAAAAAGCTATGTAGTGAAATGAGTGCTGAAAAAATAAAATTTGGGAATATTATACGTTTATAATACTTTACTTGTTATACCCTAGATGAAATCTATCGGGTATACTAAGTTTGTCATTCCTTTTGTAATGCACAGAAATAATAATGGTAGAGCAAAATGGATTGGACACCCACGCATAATATTGAAAGTTATTTTGATTTTTGCATGTTCGTCTGTCCGTTCGTCCATCCGTTCGTGAACACGATAACTCGAGAACGCGTGTGAAGAGCTGAAATTTTATACATGGACATAGACGATTAGACATAGCCGAAAACTTGGCTACTCGGAAAAATCTCTCAGTTCCAGTGTTTAACCCTGAACATGAGAATAAATGTAACGTGCGTACCCTGGAAACTGTCTAACCCAGAGCCGGAGTTGAAAAATGGCTTTAAAGCCTGCTTAACCCGGAAATTTCTTTGCAATCTGCCAAATTCGAGAGAATAAGTTCAATCAAACACATGTTTCTGTTGAATTTACGCACACAATGCACTTGACTTATTTTGTTGCTCACATCTAAATCACATACATACATCGAAATTTATATACAATACAAAATTAAGCTACGACCGCGTAAGTAGTTTTCGTGGAAGTACGTTGGACTAAGATGCCGCCTGTTTTCGACATTAGTGAGTTTCTGTTTGAATCGTCATAGGGTTCCAATATAGTGGCATCACAATGGATCATAAATGGTCTAAGTGTGGCTGATCGTCCACCTTCTTACGATGGCCGCCAGTCTAACCTAACTTAACCTAACCTAATTAAAGAGTACAGATTAGAATCGATTAAAGTGAAGAATAAAGAGATTAACACTAAAGGAGAAAATAGGCGTAATAGAGGACAGTGAAAAGAACAATTTATCCGTGAAACAATTTCAGTTGAAATACAAATGCAGCAAAACTTAAATTTACGACCTTTTGAAAAAAATGTTCTAGTTTAAATAAGAATGGATACCAAACCAAAATTCGCAAGTACGACGACGTTTAAGAACGGCAGTAACGTGGAAGTAAACGCATGAACATATCAATGGTTTGTAGCAGCACGCTCCAAAAATTTACCGGTCTCCGGTCTAATCCTACAGGAACAGGTCAGATATATTACGGTAAGTTTAAATATTCCTCGTTTTAAAGCATCGAATAGTTGGCTGCATAGTTTTCGCAAAAGTCATTTATTAACTTTCGCTAAAGTTTGAGGAGAGGCTAATGATATCTGACAAACTACAGTTAATGAGTGAAATGATAAGCTAAAGGAGCTAACAAAAGATTACGATCTAAAAAGTATTGCCAATGGAGATGAACAGCATTGTTTTTTCGTGCTTACCTGACAAAGTCTAAAAAGCTTCAAGGCGTCAATGTGTAGGTGGCAAGCAATCCAAGGAACGGCTAACTGTTTTTTTATATTCTTTTGCTGACGGGTCTTTGAAAATCCATTAGTGATTGGTAAAACTTTAAAACCGCGCTATTTAAAAATTTGCACATTACTAATCTTACCGTTTTATGGAAAGCCAACATGAACGCGTGGATGACATCTTTAATAATGGAAAATTGGCTTTTGGATTTGAACATCAGACTGCGGAAAGAAGACCGCCATATTTGTTTATTTCTGGACAACGCAACATCTCATCCGAAAATTAAACTAAATCATGTAAAATTGGTTTTTTCCCACCAAACATAACCAGTGTGTGTCAGCTTTTGGATGCAGGAGTTATTAATTGCTTCAAAAGCTTCTACAGAAAGCAGATTCTGTGCCATTTAATTTCTGCTATGGAAATCTGTGGAAGCGTTCACTATCTAACAAAAGCAACATTTTGGCTTGATGTGATTCATTGGATACATGTCGCGGTATCTAGTATCCCTCCAAAATGTCTTTCGAATTGTTAAAAAAAAATATGGATTCCAAGTGAATACTGACGAAACCGAAGATAGTGGAAATGGTACAACACTCTTCCAATTAATAAAAAGGTCAGGTACTGAAGATGTCAAAGTTACCGATTATGTATACATTGATGCAATAGCTTCAACTGAGATCGAAAATACTGAGACATGATCCCATGGATATTTCATCGGAGGAGGAGGAAGATATCACTGACATAAGTTCAACAAACCCGTCTGTTCCCACTTTTGAAGCATTACGCGCTCTAGAAACCAAACCAGTATTCGCGATTTTGTTACCTCATAAAAACTTCAAATTATTTTCTATGCGATCCTAATGTATATTTCTTGAATTATGGTTTTGTTTAATTTTCTTCTTTTTTATACAATGTACATTAAGTACATATTAAATAAATGATTTAAAATAAACTTTGTTTTGACCCTCTACAAACCAGAAACCTGTCTCAGCCGGAATGTCCGACGAACCGTTCTAGTAAAATGCTTAACCGGGTGACAATTCGAAATTTCGTACGAGGATTCATCGAGGGCAGATGTGGCAAAAATTTTGAAGTACGGGGTCTACATTATAATTTAAAATATCGTAGCTGTCTACCTTCAGCAACGGTTGTAAATAAATCGCAAAACATTTTTTTAAAAAAATCTGTACGTACTTCCGAATGCTCCAGATTTGAAAAACACTTAGTCGCACCAATTATAATTTCTTCCTCGACCACAACAAATTCAGCGTCAATTAATTGACCGATGTTAATAGATACTCTGTCAATGTTAATGCGTTCGTTAAAAGAGAAAACCATGAAAATGATGACTTCTTCCCGAGTTCCGAATGCTTCTTTCGTACTCCTCGTGTAAATGCTCTAACTCATCGACGAAACTTTGGAATTCTAGATTTAAATAATTTGTACCTACTCTTGCTCCAAGTTTTTGGTAATTCTTCAATTATCTGGAAATGGCAATTTATTGTTATTTTTGTTCAATTGATTTTACTCTCGCGGGTTACCAAAAACGTCTACGCGATCGACCGGTCGACCGCGGTCGAAGTCTTGGCCACCCCTGATCTAGGGCATCATAAGAAATGATCTTCCAATTCGAGCTTTTATAATTGTTTAATTTCAATTGGATCTCGAGTAGTTTTCAGACAGCGTAATACACTCGCTTATCCATTGCGAAATCGAGAGTAGGTACTCACCTAGACGAACAAAAAAGTGTTTGTCAGGGGGCTGGGGTGTCATATTAACCGTTTCGGAGTTACAGGCTGATTACAAGAATTTGCTAGAATTTACAAAACACCCTGTGTATGAAAAATTACAGGGCTTATGGCCATCGTCAAGAGCTCATTGTATGCAGAATTTCATGGCCTTTCCAACAACCAGCCGGATACTCTTCCCCTCTCAGGAGTTATGTTGGTCTAAAGTATAAATTTCGGATTTTCTAACTTGATTTAATTTGATTCAGCGAGTCGCTACCGATTCGATCGCTAATCGTAAAATTTGTCGGGCATATTTTTTGTTTGCGGAATTAACTGCTACTTATACCAAATAGATTAAAGCTGCACATTCCTATGAGCAGATGATTTTATATCAATTATGAACGAGACCGCACGAGATGATATCTGCCTTCATATGACATCATATGAGAACACATATTCTAGGATTGGAATCAGGCATATTCCCTGCATTTTTATTATGTTTTACTTTTATCACCTGTACACATATGAAAAAACTTCAAAACCAGTAAAAGCGTTAATCTTTAACTGCCTCAAAGGAGTAAATACATGAATTACCTGCATGCTTTGGCACTGCTCCGTATCGATATCGATTTAGCAGTTTAAGAAATATCTGATCTTATCATTTCATATTATCTTTGCACGACAAATTTCTATCAGAAAATTGTCCTCCCAGGGCAACGTCTTATGTTGCAAAATTAGAGGGCAACAGTTGATAACTACAACACTTGACCTGGGGCAAATCCACACAATTTTTATACAAAATGCCACAAAGGAAGCAGCGATTGCTGGTAACAATGGAACAGAATTTCTGAGTACATGCTTGCAGGTCCCATTGAAATAAAAACAACTTTCACAGCTGTAAGCAATCTTAGAAAATTTCAAGAGCTGTTCTGCAAGAAATAAACACAAAAGTACCGATCTGGATGTAATTTTAATGAAACGTCACAGAACTGAAACTGTCAAAATAAGTAATCCCTGGAGGCTCGCAAAGTATCAGCAGAATAAGGCAAAAGAATTACCTGGGGCAACTCAATTATCTCACGGTGTGTACTTATCGTTACTTGTGGCTACTCTGTGCGCTTATACTTCCGCGCGGTTTCATCTCAGTCCCCAATTGCTTTTAGCGATATTTTTAATAGGTTCGTTCGCAGCATGGTACACCTGACTGACCGGGGAAGCTTTCACATCATCGGTGAACCTCTGCTAAATCGAAGGGTGGAAAATAATTGCGGTGCGAGTGCCTTTACAGGGTACTTGTCAGACCAGCCTCTACTGAATTATAGGGGGTGTCCTATACTTATTGGGAGCCTTGTTCTCTTAACAGTACTTTTAGTGCAATTAAAGTAATTAAAATGAATACTTCTCTCGAATGGCAAGGTTATTAAGAGTTGCGTAGAAAACGAGCATCGCGGCCAGGGGTTGTGTGAATGTGATACGACGACGCTATTTATATTCATACAAGGTGTATGAGATGGCTTGCACATTTTTGCGAAATTAATTGAATAATGATATTCGCAGGCAAGTCTTTAACAGAAGAAGCCATTGCGGTAATGACTTGCAAATTAACATCAATTGCATGCCAGTGGCCATAACATATACTTACGACCCTTGGATTCTACCCATTGAAAATATTCTACCAAACCGTTGGGATTTTGTAGAGACAAACGAGAAAATTTCAGAAAAAAATCATAAAAGTCGCTGTAAATTTATGTGAACTCATAAAATCACGTTTCCTTTGAGTTCTTTTCTTTATTTGCTATCTCAGATGTAACAGTAGCAAATGTGTTTTATGCTAAAATCTGTTACGAACAAAAATTATTATGCTGGATATAAATGCCTGCATTAACTTGAACAAACTATTGTGAATAATATCGTTAAGTTCCTGTTCATTTATTAAAGATTTTTTTGTGTAAATTATCTGAGTAAATCATTGAGTTTACGAATTCATATTTTCAGTGATATTATAGTGACGCTTGTTGGAAGGAACGTACAGAATCCTTAATATCGCGAACTTAGTTTCATTGAGTTTTCAAAAAAAAAAATGTTAATCCTTGATTTGGCATGATTCGACCTCCTGAAAGCAAAATAGTCCGGAATAGTCATTAATAAAGTTTTATACTCGCAGATTTATGAAGAAAATGTACCCTAGAGATTCAGTAATGCACCCAGGATTTGGCTTGGGGGACCATAGGTGTCGACCATAGGTGTCCCAAGTTCTAACGAGTCGGAAAAATAGGGCTCTAAAGTCACGTCCTGCACCCATCTGAGCACTTAAGGACTGCTATTGTAGATTAAAAGGTTTTATTTTATTTTATCGGACTTTGTAATAATATACAGACTACATTTTATACGTAATTTGTAAATTATGTTCAGTAAACTGACATTCTGGAGGGGTACCGGTCCCGTTCGCCCCGCCCCGCTCGGTGCGCCACTGCCATTCTGGAGGGGGACTGGTCCCATTCGTCCCCCTCTCGGTGCGCCACTGTACAGATTTCAATACAATCCAC
This sequence comes from Dioctria linearis, assembly GCA_963930735.1. Classification (NCBI taxonomy): domain Eukaryota; kingdom Metazoa; phylum Arthropoda; class Insecta; order Diptera; family Asilidae; genus Dioctria; species Dioctria linearis. Next base: position 123,054,839 of record OZ005743.1, on the reverse strand, counting down.
CCAGGTCAAATTTCATTTGGTCGGTCTAAAGTCAGAGTCAACCAAGCAATACTTTAGAGGTTTTGAGACAATCATTTTCTAAATATATAATTTTATATATTCTTTTAGCAAAATATTTTTTAAATAATATGATACTTATACAGAGCGATGTAACCTTTTCTTAGCATATTAAAAAGCTTTCGTAAATAAAAATGAGAAAACATAGTATCTTAGAAATTCTTGTCTATTGAGTAGTACGACTACATAGACTAAACTAAATATCCAGTCCAACTTCATTCACTAGATATGGTTGATTAGGCGTTGGGCAAATTTCTGTCAGAAATAGAAATTTTAATATATTACTATCAAACGAGATTTCTATAACTTATGTCGGGTATAATTTTATTCTTGGTCAAGAAGGTTATTTCTTGGATTCTTTGGATTTTCCCGCACAACATACAAAAACGAAAATTGAAATGGGTTCAATTTGATCCTTTTCAAGCATCTGCGGCAAGCAGAAGCCAGGCCGTACTGAGGAGTATAAGGTCTTTGCCGATAAGAAATGTTTATTTTTCTTTATATTTCTTTTTTCAGCCCACTGTGGGCTTACACAGATTCGGTCGTTCCGTTTTAATCTGATTTTTTCAATTTGTTAAATAAACATATTTTTTTCCATTTTTCTCAATTTTTTTAATTTTTTCATTTCTTTCCATTCTTCTATTTTTCATTTGTTTTTTCGAAGCAGTTAATTTCGCCTCTTTGGGACCTGCTGATGAGTTAAACCAAGACTTAAAGCTTGCCACCCAAAATTAAAAATTAAATAAGTTGTTTGTTGAAAATAACAACTAAGAATTTTTCCGATTTTGCTATCCAGAGAGCTCAAAAAATAACCTTCTTGAACAAGGATTCCTATCAATATAATATTTTATTCTTTGTAAATCAAAAGTTAGAAATTAATTAAATATTTTTTATATAAAACTGTTCACTTATAGTTCAAAAATGGACAAAATTCATAGCAAAAAACAAGAAAACATGTAAATAAACGAAAAAATAAGAATAAAAGCAGGACAGATTAATACTAAGACTCATTTTCCTCAGTATTTATTATTTCAGTCGCATTTCTTAGAAACTTTAATAATGGTTTTATATAACTTTTCTTTGAACTCTCGAAAATTTTGGAGTTAGACCCTTTGTTTTCCGAAGATCTTATTCGTAATATGGCACTTCTGCTTGATGTAAATATAAATTATATTTATAAAATGCCAAACTTCGACATTTCTAGTTTTTAGCCAGTTTACTTTTTATCTTTCCCTTCAAGTCTTTCCTTTCTATTTGGATTCAGCTTTTCTAGGACGTTAGTAGAAATTCGGGGCTGCCATATCTGTTATCCCAAAGCGACGTTTGTTTTGTCAGGTGTAATAACTCAAATTAAAGTGGAGCGTATACAGTTTTTTTATAAAACAGTTATGTTAATGACCTTTTTGTAACAATAATAGAGCTTAAATTAAAAAACAGAGGTAAGAAAATCCGAAATTTTTAGTTTGCACAACCATAATTCTTGTATCAAGAGGGGGGCTGGTTGAGCAGTGATTGAGAAGGCCATGAAGCTCCGCATAGACTGAGCTCTTAACTGTGACAGTATGCCCTGTAGTCAGGATATATTGTGAAAAACTAGCTTTTTTGCTTAATCACCCTGGAACTTCTAAATGGTTGATATTGATCCCCCCCCCCCTCCCCCTGCTAGCCATAACACTTTTGGTTCGTCTAGGTTAATAGAATCACCTCCTGCTCTATTGACCTCCTACGGGGATACACCCTGTATAATTTAATTTTGTTAAAGCCATGAGGAAAAAGAAACCTAAATTGTGTGATATTGGTTTTAGTGGTGAAGGTAGTATTTTCATACAAGAAAGTCTCTCATCAAGAAGTAATCAGCTCTTTCAAGCCGCTATTAAATTAAAACAAGCGAAAAAGATCAATTCTGTATACACTTTAAATGGATTTGTATATATACGACCTGATGACAGCAAAGACGTTGCCGCCGTTAAAATTGTTAAACTGGATCCACTTAATTCGTATAGCATGTAACTGATACGCTGTTGGACATGTATAAATTGCTGGAGCAGAGTGTAGTAGTGTTTGAATTATGTACATTATTTTTCTATTATTTTTTTTCAACATTTCAATTCTTTTATTTTATTATATTTATATTTTATTTTCTTTTCTCATTACATCAAAATTATTTTATTTTATCTTTAATAATTTGCTTTGCAGGTTCCTAATTTGCTTTTTTTTTTTTTTTTCTTCTCTTTTTTTAGTATGTCATATTCTAGTTGCAAGTTTTTGCATTGCACTTCGTATGTTTATTTTCTCGATTTTCTTAATGTTAAGGCATTTCTCTTGTTAGCTGACACTTTGGGTTTGTATTATAAATTTACTTGACAATACGGCGCTGTAGATGGAGCAAACGTGCTGAAGACTTTTGTGAATGATTATAAAGGTAACTTAAACATATGTCATCTTAATGTTCGCAGTATTCTTTCGGATTTTGAAGATTTTAAATATGTTTTTGTTGATAGTAATGTAAATGTAATAGCAATATCTGAAACGTGGCTGAATGTTGGCATAGAGGATTATATGGTTGATTTACCTGGTTTTACACTTTTTAGAAATGATAGGACTTTAGCGAGAGTTGGAGGCGTGGCCTTTTATATAAGAAGTACATTCAGAAGTAGGGAAATCTGCAAGTCAAACTCAACATCATCTGGAGCTGAGTAGTACCTTTTTGTCGAGACTTCCATTGGGTCGAATAAAATATTGCTCGGCTGTGTATATAAGCCTCCGCGTATCACGAACTTATATGTCTTTTATAATAATCTTGCACAAATTAGCAGCGCTTATTCTACAAACATAATATGTGGGCACTTCAATATTAATCTTTTAAAAAATGATAACCGTCCTAGGGATTTCTTAGCGTGTTTAAGCACCTTAGGGATGGACGTAATTAACAAATCACCAACAAGATATCATGGAGGTGGGAGATCCTTGTTGGATATTTTATAACCAATAGCTTAGCAATGGTGGCTAACCACAGTTAATTTCACGTGCCGGGCATAAGTGATCACCTAGCTATTGTAGCATCCTTTAATGTACCAACACCATCTCCAGCATGTTCTAGTATCATTACCTATCGCGACTTTAAATCAATCAACCTAGAAGAATTACACCTCGCAGCTAGTGACATTTGCTGGAATTATTTATATTCGGTAAGTGATGTAAATAATCAGGTTACTTACCTCACTAACAACTTATCCTACCTATTTGAAACATTTGTACCTCTTGAAACTTGTAATGTTAAAAATTCTAATTCACGTTGGTTTACTAGGGAAATTGAACCGCTTATAGTTGAACGCGATTATGCAATAAATGCTGGAGAAGGTTCGGAGGTATACTGCTCGGGAATAACTATACCTTCTTGAGAAGTAAAGTCACTGCTACAATTAGAAGGGGAAAAACTAGCAATTGTCGGAAAAAGCTAGATCCATCGTTGCCCTCTCGCGACCTATGGAAGAACATTAAAGAAATGAATATAACCAATATAGACAAGCTCGATACTTACCTAAACTTGAATGAGCTAAACGACTATTTCTGCAGTTCTGCAGGCGTTGTATTTAGTAGTTTCATTCCTGCATTTTACTCTACAGGTTATTATGACGGGGATTTTTCATTTTGTGAATGTGACCGAGCGGGAAGTCATTTGGCCTCTAAGATCAATCAAATCTAATGCTATCGGTCTGGACAATATTAATCGCAGTTTTCTCAAGATAATCCTCCCATTTGTAGTCAGGCCAATTACTCACATTTTCAACACAGCTATTACAACAGGAAGTTTCCCAACACTATGGAAATTGGCGAAGATCATACCTGTGAAAAAACTTCCTAATGCAAATCTACCGTCTGATTATAGGCCTATTAGTATTTTGCCTGTTTTATTAAAAGTCCTTGAAAGGCTTCTTTTTGACCAGCTTATAGGTTATATTCAAATGTATGGACTCTTAACTCTGCCCAAACTGGTTTTCGCGCCAAGCACAGTACAGTCTCAGCCTTGCTTAATTTAGTTGAAAATATTAGGAAAATACAGAGAATAATATGGCAACAATTCTATGTCTTCTTGATTTCAGTAAAGCTTTTGATTTGATAGATTTTAATATATTGTCCAATAAACTAAAACTGAATACAAGCTTTCAAGCCCCACAGTACTCATATCTATCCGGCAGGCAACAGGCGGTTGTAAACGGAATGAAGTGTTCCCAGCATAAATCGTTATACTTGGGGGTACCGCAAGGGTCAATTAGGGGTCCTCTACTGTTTTGTCTCTACATAAATGACATAGTGAAAGTTCCTAGACAGTGTTCCTTTAAACTTTATGCTGATGATGTCCAGTTGTGCTTATCTTCAAGTATAGATGATCTGCATCTGAATGTGACCAAAGCCAATATGGATTTGGAACTTATTTCTACTTGGGCAAAAATTAATAATTTTACTCTGAATCCTGCTAAGTCTCAATCTATAGTCATCTTTAAAGATCACGTGGATACGTCTCATCTGCCTTGTATGTCTCTTAATGCACATGCATATTTCGTTCGCTGACTCAGTTCGGCATCTCGGGGTGTATTTTGATACATCTCTTAATTGGAAAAAGCTCACAAATGTTCAGGTTGGGAAAATTTATGGTGCATGCATCCCAAACTCCTAGAGATACAAAGATTCGTCTTGTGAAGGCTCTGTTACTACCAAATATAACTTATGGCTGTGAAGTTCTTGGCAACTTGAATAGTACATGTCGTAATATGATAAATGTTGCATATAACTCATGTGCAAGGTACATCTATGAGCTCTGTCGACGTGAACATATTTCTAAATACTCCAAAGGTATTCTGGGTTGCTAGCTTGATAATTATATTCGTTTTAGAATTGCCTATATGATGTTCAGGATAGTTAGTTCTATGTGCCCTAATTATTTGCGTGATAATATTATCTTTCTCACATCAGCTCGTACCAGGTTGCTACTTGTACCGCGGCATAAGTTGCATTTCAGCACTCGGTTGTTATTCGTCTACGGTGTTTGTTTGTGGAATACACTCCCATTTGAAATTAGAATAACCCGCTGTCCTGTTAGCTTCAAGAGATTGTCATTTAATCACTTTTCTAGCATGGAATCTTATCTCATTAGTGTTCATGAATTCAATTACTTAATTTCTTTAATTTCACTTATTACTTGCATTCATTTAACTCTTGTAATATATATCTATTTCTAGTTTTAATTATAGTAAGTACAACATAGATTAACGTATAACGAAATTTTTGTGTGACACATAATTTTCTTTTGGTATTGAATTTACCTTGGAGTAGGCGCAAATTAATGAGCTTGATCTCACTTGTGCTCTTTTAATAAAGAATTAATTATTTATTTATTTATTTATATACCTATATATTGCACAAAATTATATTTACCGAACATTGTGATTTTACAAGCAAGTTATCAAACTAATTATTTTTGACATTTTTACTCCACATATTTGTATGATAAGAATCGATTTCTTGTGCTTCTCGTAATGCCAAACCATTCATGCTTATAAACATGTAAGCTTGCTGATTTCCTAAATTGATCACACAGAGCTGCCTTTTGTAGTAAATTTTATTAGCACTCAGTTTTGGAAGAGCAGAAATTTTTTTGAAAAATCGAAAAAAATAACGTAATATCTATGCCTTAATTTTTCAATATCTCGCATACAAGCTCTGTTAGCTTCCTTGTGATTATGTGCTTGATCAGTTTCCAAATTCAAAAATTTGGCTAACCATATGTATATATGGCATGAATGGTTTGGCATCACATCCAGGTAGACAAATCTTTATGAGCTCATCAATGAGCGCCTCATAAGTAATCAGATGAACGTCTTGATGAAATTTATTCGCGTTTGAATCAAAACTGGAAAAAAATCATATATTTAATTATTAACAAATAGTGCGCATGAGATATTGCATCTCTTTCACTTATTTAGAAATCTATACTTGCTTCTCTTTTATGCACTTTACAATATTAGATGGGCACTTCGATGAGTACATAATGAGTGTCACGATGTGCTTATTAATGAGCATGTCAATGAGTGTCATGATGATATCATAAATGAGAATCTGATTTTACGATTGATTTCATATATTTTTCCCAATTCGACGCTGCGGCGTAAGGATATGGACATAACGACGTCTTGTTCTGCATTTGGACGACAAAAAAAATAATTTATACTAAATAATTTAAAAAATTAAATAAATAAATCACAAAAATGTCATCTGCCCTGAAGCCCTCAAAGAGACTGGAATAAAATTATTTCATAGACAATTAAAATTTTATATCACTTTAGAGTTGAAAATGATAATTAAAAATTGTGGCATTGAGGAAAATCTTGATAGCACAATATCAAAATTTTATAATGCATCGGTGGAAACATGTTCCTCTACATTTTGAATTTTTTTTTTATTGCACCATGTCGTCATATTCTTTCATATTCTTATGAAAAGAAAATATAATAATTTGGACATATGTTCAAATACTTGCTTTCATGCAAGATATATTGTTTCAATTGAAAATGCACCAAGTATAGATACGGATGATGAGAATGTAAATATCGACGATCATATTGAAGATGAAACTTTTACTGATGATTTTGGTTGTCCCAACATAATATTATCGGATAGGGAAAAATTCAATAAGGCACTGGCGATAACTAAAAATACTGCGGATATTTTGTCTAATTATGGAACGCAAACCTTCATTAAATATGTAGAGGAATTAAAAGTAATAGAGAGCAATGCAAGAAATGGAATTTATCTTTTTGAGCATGAGAGTAGTGGGCTTTGTGCAATTTAACCAGAAGAACCTGAAGAGGAAATTCAGTCTAATAACGAGCCCGATTCAAATCAATCAAATAAAAACTTAAAATTCAAAACTAAAATTAAATCCAAAGGACGTCTTCTAATAATAGCAATATCCATTTGCGGGGAGGCGGGTCGCGCACTGATCAGTGACACACAAACATTCTGATGGAGGGGGGGGGGGGGGGGGGGTTGTTCACGTAGTGTGTTTGTTTATGTGCATGTGTCTAGATGTGTGTATGCAGATCGTGTGTACGTGTGTCACTGATCTGTGCCCCCCCCCCCTTCCCCTTGGCGAATTGCGTATAGTTACATACAGTTTGAATAAGTAGCCAATTACGTGTAAATAGCACATTGCTTATACATACTGCATATATAAATTGCCACATCGCTTAAACTATGCTTAAATCAAAGCAAGTAGTCTCGAAATTTTCTCAAGAGTTTCCAATTACAGCATTCCTATCGGAATTACAAATATCTTTTAAATTCTATGCAATTGGCTAACAGATGGCAGCATTCAAATAATATAAAGTAAACACCTCGGCATAAGGCATTCTTTAATTTCTTAACTTCCCCTTCCTTTATGACGTAATTCAGATATTCCTTAACTGCCTGTTCACGTACTTAAACTGCCACTCCCCTAATATAAAGAGAGAGAAAACCAAGGACCTATAAACTCACCCCACAAAAAATATGTAAGGCGACAAAAAAAAAGGATGCGGTATATGTCTCCTTCCCTACTTTGTGTCGGATGCGTACGTGGCAATTATTTTCCTTGGAATCGCAGGGGCTGGGGAACGTGTTGTTCTCCATTTTTTTTAAGGATTCCGAGTTTTCTGTATACGTTTGGACTTTGCTGCCGTATCGATTGCTCTTGGCTATTCAAATATTTTATATTTTTTATTTCGACTTCTAGTTTACGCACGAATAATAACGAACATATGCCGTTTGTACAGTAATAATAACAATTGTCAGCAGGCGTCTTATAAGGCATGATTTCCTGTTTAGGGGTGACTTTTTTTTTCGATTGAAGAAAGGGGTTCTGTGGAGGAATAGAAAAACATTCGACTTTATAAGATTTCTTAGATGTACTTCGATTGATTATCATGTTCAAAGAACTCATATAAATACCATTATACGGAAAGAAATATATGTTTTTACCCTAGATGAAGTTATAGAGTATAGGTACTAAGTTCGTCATTCCGTTTGTAACGCTTAGAAATAATGCAGCTGGAGCACCATTAATGATATATCCAATATATCCATAAAATAAAAGTTGTTTTGATTTTTGCATGTCCGTCTATCTGTTCGTTCGTCCGTCCGTCCGTCAGTGCTCACTATAACTCGAGAAAAAAGTAAAATTAAGTTCAGAAATGCGACAAATTGGGCAACTTCTTCATGGAGTTGCCAAACAAAAATTACGACTAGTTGTCCATGCATATTCGATCTAATATTATCTACTACCCTAGTAACCACAATTCCGATGTCCTCACATTTTCCAAACTATACTACAAAAAATACACTGGATGGAATCCCAATATTTATCCAAAAACTTCGAACACAGATCGATTTCTTTACTATATCCGAAGTTGTACCCGACCTATTTTGCCATTCCTAGGAAAATCTAGCGAATTTCCATAGAAATTTTATATGAGATAAGAATTGGAAAAGCAGTGGAAAATTGTGGACAATATTTAAAACTGTTCTTTGATTTGTCCGTTATTTTCCTGAAGAACTCCGTATATGAAAATACATGCTGAAAGTGTGGCCGTGCTGCAGAAAAATTAGAAATTGAAATCTTCACTTTGTCCAAAGAAATCTCCATACACTCTCTCCTTTATTGGTAAAACAGCGAACAACTACCGGACAAATGTTTTGGTAAATTTATCGTTCTTTTTATTTTATCAACTTTTTCCTTTTTATTCGTAGGAAAAAGTATGGATTAACAAAAGTGGAACTGAACAATCTGGACATGCCATGAATATTCTTCAGAATTAATCTGCAATGTATCCAGGCGTTATCCAATGAAATTCCAATGTTTTATTGATTCTAGGAAAAAGTGTTTACGGTTTTGGTATGGAAATGAATGGTTTCATTGAATTGAAATCTGATGCATTTAGTGTTGCGTTCTTGTGAAGTGACAGGTGAAGGTAACAATATCCTTTTTATGAATAAATAACTCTAGTAAAATACCTAAGATTTAATATTTACTTATAGAACTTTGTGCGGAGAAATTTGGTGTACAACAGGGAATATATGCGAAAGATATATTTTGCAAAACATTCTATAGACTAAAAGACTCCGTAAGGAAAGAAGTGAACAGAGGAATAATAAAGTAAAATATAAATTTAGTTATTTAATTACTTTTAAGACTAATAACGTTTTCGTTCACAGAAAAACTGGAGAAAAAACACGCACCTGTGACTAAATTTAAGATTTTTTCTTCTTCCTTTTTATAAATGAATTGCTTTGATTTTTTTGAATGAATTTCTTTAAAAAAAAATTATTTTAGTTAACAATAATATATTTAAAATGCTTGTTTTTTTTATTGTAGTATAGAGAAATTGAATGAAAATGCAAAAATGCCAAATTTCTAAAGACATTGTTTTTATTATTTGTGCAGAAATTCTTTGAATAATTCTGCAGAATTACCGAACAAACCCTCCATAGAGTATCCGCTAGATATATCCCCTAAATTTCCAAAGACAGTGTTCTTATGATTACTGAAGAAATTCTTTGGAATACTAACGGCATACTTTCCTCGGACAACGTAACTTTTGCTCCGTGATATTCCCATAAAATTCTTTTGACATTCTTGAGAATATTCCATGGAACTCATTGTTCGGACAGGAAAATTTCCTAACAATATCTTATAAACGTTGCCGTGGGCTTGGTTACTACGGTAATGGAAATGCAGTGCAACTATAACTATGTCGTTTTTAGAAGCCAGATTGAAATGTATATAAAAGAGACTGATCAGATACAAAGGATGAGGTGTGTGCTGAGTTCTCAGTTATGTAATTTGCTATTCGTTGATTAATTTTAAACATATTACAATGGGAATGAATTATTAAAAGTTATAAAATAATCAATAATTTATTGAATAAGTGAAGAGCATATCTAAGAATGACCACTGCAACATTAATTAATAACGTTAATTTATGATATTTAATATTCCATAAGGAAACTTTTCACGGGGTGGGTGAAAATAAAAAATATTTGCATAGCAAAACACAACTATTCCATATTGTGTTACTTTAAATTTCTGAAACAATTGTATACGAGTAGTGCCGGCCTATCCACAGTAAAGAAAAACCAAAGTCTATCCAGTCAATTATAAGAGATATTTAAGCAAAGTTTCAGTAATTTACATATTTCCATTGTCAGCACAGGTACCGCTAAAAGGAGTATTCTAATCAAAGGAAAAACTACAGCCAGTGATCTATGTCAAAAGCATAAATTACTTCAATTACGCCTTTCCTGACAATTTCATATTTGGAACATATTCGATTGGTACTTTTTTTCGAACTTATTGTTATAATAGCGTTGTTCGTGTTGTAGTCTTACAGCTGTTATAAGTATAATAAAGTAAAAGAATTGCGTTATTGCAAAATACTGTTTTGTACGGGTAGTTTAAAGAAAGAAGCACGCGTTAACTTTAAAAACATTTATTTTAAGTTGAATCTCTCAGCTGTAACAATCTGTCGCGTTTGCTGTTTCATTTTATTTTTGCGCAAACTATATGCATGTATATTTTACCAATGGTAAGCTAAGCAAAGTTTATGCTGCATGCATGGATTCCAAATTCATGCGACTTCTAGACAGGAATAGATCCTTCATATAATACAAATTTTTTAAATTAATTTTCTAAGTGAATTGAAATCTCTTGATTTGTTTATTTCCCGGAATAATAAACATTAGGCACTCTACTCATATGCCCAGAATGTACAGATAAATATCATATTTTTTGTTGCTGTGCTCAACTCGTAGCTCTAACATAAATCTTTAAAAATTTCAAATTGATTTAGAAATGCCGCAACCGTAAACTTTCACTTTGCCTACCATAAAATAACTATTATCTGATACTGAAGATGCCATATAATATACAATAATTTCCGAACTAAAGTTGTGAAAAATCCATTTATATCCAGATTCCAGAATTACTCGCTATCTCAGTGTGAAGCTTAATCTTCCATAGTTTTAATCCCATTGATCAAATTCGTAAGACTTGACCTTTCCGTAGTGTCACTTAACAACATGATTTACATAAATTATCACCGAAATGTCGAAGTGTTATTATCCCTTAAACGGTTTGATATCTTTCGACACTCGAGGATACAAATTTGCTCCATTTCAAAAGGTCCGCCTTCCCTAAATTACATTTGGAGTCCCTTCCGCCGATGGTATATATAAGTAAGTATAACCAACTTTTTAACCTTCTTTCAGTGTTAACGTCATTTGCGTCTTTTCACGACTTGTTTTTCCTCTTCGTAAATTTTTGAATGCCAGAAGTACTTTGTGTAATTATCCCTGACTGACTTCCAAAGCAAGTTGGCGGCAAGGACTGCCAGAAGGCCGATAAATCTAATTAAATTTGCCTAATTGGATGTTTAAAGTACTCAGCAGCATCTTTCTTTTTTTTCGGGGACAAATTTTCATTTTATGGAGGAGTGCTGTTTCAGTGTAAAGACAAGTCTTAGAATTTGTCTGCTGATAGGCTTTCATGGTTTTAAGAAGGAATTTTATGTTCTGCAAATTTTTTGTGTGGAAAACGTAGTTGGAGTTTATACGAAATCAGATAAAAAATGTGGTTTTTATTCAAATACCTAAACGAAATACGAAAGCACTACTTAGAATAATAATAGCAATAATTTATTCAACATCCGTAATAGTTTGTGGGAATATTAGTCGCAACATTTAGAATAATAGTTGAAGCTGGAGCTCTCCACGTCATGAATTAGATTGTGCAACTCAAATGTTAACCAAATGCCGTTTATGTATTCTATAATTGTGGAACCGATCACTGAAGTAGGATAGTCTAATACCACCTTTGATCGAATGGAAGGGAGTGCTATATTTTCTTTCTTATATGGATGGAACTTTTTCGAGCGGCATGATACTAGACAAGGTCACCAAGGTTTCAAATATTCTGGCACTTAATCCTAAAATGGATTATGATGCAACAGATTCCATTACTTGGTAACATAATTGTGAACCTTCACGCTGTCGATGGGTATGAGAACTATATAAATAAAAATATGAATATCGTTTTAGAAAAACTTGATTACGACTCTTTTAAATAAATAAATAAATAGGATAATTGTAGCAGATATTTTAGGATTATATTTTTTTTATGATAAGTACCTATATCAGACAACGTGATGCTAGTAAAATCCTTGGTTATGAGAAGTTATGGAGTTATACTTTTCTAATAAAAGAGCAGAAGTTTGCAGTAGCACTTCTAAATGATGAGTACATTATGAACCTGCTTTAGGAGTGTCAGAAAACTTTTCGCTTTTCTGTACTTTCTAAGAGTTTCTTTACAGAATAGTTTCATTATTTCAATCAACTATGTAGCGGAACCTTACATAGTTGACTCTTCACATTCCGATATACATAGGTTTCCCAATTTGGTCACTCTACTTGTAAGCATAAACATAAAAATGTGTTGCTGGTAGAAAAAAAAACTAAAAACAAAATAACTGTTCACAAAGAAAGAAGGATAGATGCGATTTTCCTCTTGAAAAGAAAAGAAAAAAAAATAATTCCAATTATGCCTAAATCTGTTGACTGTTCTAGAGAACTAGGCTCAAATATATTGCAGACCATACACTACACAATAAGTAATAATGACATTACCAATAATGCCAATATTTCCGAAAGTTTTCTTTCATTACTCTCCCAATGGACAGTTTATACTTTATTATGGCTACGGGAATGTTTTCACAACTCTTTATAAAATATACTCTTTTATAAAATTGTTTTTAAAAATGTTGTGCGAGTTTTAAAAGAGCCCTTATTGAACTAATTGGCGCACCGTATAAGAGTTGTGGACGCTAATTTATAAAGCAATAATAAAACATTTTAGCAATCTGAGAGAAAGTATTTGAAACCCTTATAAAACCACACTGGTAGCTCAGTCATGAGCGCACTGATGAGCTCATGATGATTGGTTGGATGAATGTAATGCTGAATTTTGTTCTAGCACCGGGACTAAATGATGATATAAATTTTAAATTCAGAAAATAACAGATTTGGGATTATCACGCATGTCATATTCCCGTATGCCTATACGAAAGTATAACTATACTGTTGTACTTTCGTGCAGAGGTACGACATGCAATCGCAAGCACCTCATAAAGGCGCTCAGTAAAAAGTTAGTTTCCGTACGACCACATAATCTACTATTTCACAGAGTTTCTAATGTACACTTACATTGTCGTACTTGACTAAAAAGTTATATTAGTTAACATAAGAGCGCCCGCCCGCACCGGTACTAAAATTTTGTAAACTTACCCTGGTAGCCCACTGATGAGCTCATGATGATTGGTTGGATGAATGTAATGCTGAATTTTGTTTTAGCACCAGCCCTAAACTCATTTATATACTTCGCATTCATATGATGAGCTTTTCAATGATTGTGCTTATGAATAAATCAAACCCCTCATCGCTGAGCCTAATCATGATTATCAGTGGTGAGTTAATCAAATACTTCATAGCTGAGCGTAATCATGATTATCAGGGATGATAACGATTTTAAACTCTGAAAATAAGATCCGGAAAAATAAGCTCATATTATTTAATACAAAAAACAAAAATTCAAGTCCATATTAAGAAAAAAATAAAATTTTGTTTTATTGCCTCCCGAGACCATCTGAGGTACTAAATGTTTTTTCTATAAAAATTATCATTTAGTCTCAGAAGTATTTATGTAGAACTGGACAAATAAAGTACGTTGCATGTGACCCGATTATAGCGATAGTGTTCCAATAGAAGATACTCCCGTAGTTCAGCCTCATATTCCCGTCTGGATAACTTCTCGCGATAAGATTATAATAAAGGATTGTTAAGGTGAACGTAAATTAATTAAAAAAATATTTGCTGATGTAGTTCAAATGATTTTATTACTACTGTAGTAAATATTAACAACTATACTGTTGTACTTCCGTCCAGGGATATGACACGCGTATATAACACATATATATATAATGTATATGCCCACTACACATATGAGCGACAAATTTGTTTATAATTTTACAGTTTTTCTAAATTGGAATACATTATCCATAAGAATATGAAAAATTATTTACCAATGATTAGGAAAACACCTGAACTTAACTAGAACTGGACGACTTTACTTTATATTGTATTTGACCTTCATCGGTTCGATTTTCACAAAGGAATTTTTTTTTTTTTTTTTTATATATTATTAAGCCAAGCTCAGGGGATACCCTATGATGCAAAGCACAGCATGGCAGGAAGGAGATAGGGAAAGGATTAGGGGATATGAGGAAAGTGGCGGAGGTGCCGATGTATGTCGCCCTTAAACTTCCGCAGATTGTATGCCGGAGGAAAAACAGAAGATGGTAAGCTGTTCCACATTCGCACTGTTCGGGATAAAAAAGCATCTCTGAATTTTACTGTACGGCCGAAAGTAATTTGAAGGGTTAAAGGATGTGCGCGGTTTGCAGCGCGAGTATTGCGTGCAGGAATCATTCTACAAGGGATTAGACTAGATATTTCATCAGAACATTGACCATGCATATAGCGATAAAGGAGCGAAAGGCATCCAACATTGCGGCGGTGCTCGAGTGAGTCGATATGACAAGTTATTGCCAAATCGCCAATGAGCTTGAAGGCTCTCTTTTGGACAATATCCAATGAAGCTAAGGCTGTGCGACCAGCCCCGGCCCATATATGGGAGTTGTATTCCATTCTAGGTCTAATGTAGGACTTGTAGAGGAGCGCTAGATTTGACGGGCTGAAATATTTCTTACACCTTTTCAGAAATCCAAGACATTTCGATGCTTCTTTGGCAACAGAGAAGATGTGATCTGTCCAGTTTAACTTACTGGAAATATTAATGCCAAGAATGCTTAGTGACGGTGAATCAGAAATGAATGCTCCATCAAAAGAAACGGGTGTGGTTAAGTTATGATCTTGTTTTAATGAGATAAGACAGCTTTGGGACTTTGATGCATTGAATTCGACGCGATTCGCTTTGCCCCAAGCGAGGATATTGGCAAGATCGTTATTCAATGATCTAGTCATGCAATCTCGTTTAACACATGCAGCATTCCCCCTGGATTCTGCAAGAGTGTCAAAGGAGTAAGCGAAATCAAGAGTACTGTCATCTGCGAAACTATGGATGGGATTGAAAGTAAGGGAAAGCAGATCATTAATGAAAATTAAAAAGAGAGTTGGAGAGATAACAGAGCCTTGAGGTACACCGGCATTTATGGGATGCGGTTCAGACGTAACGCCATCTAATACAACACGTATTTCGCGACTAGATAGGAAACTTTCAATCCATAATACAAGAGGAGGGGAGAGACCAAGTGCTTTGAGTTTGGCTAAAAGGGCTGGATGCCAGACTCTATCAAAGGCTTTTGAAACATCTAGGGCAACGATTTTAGACTCACCAAAATTGTGAAGACTACGATTCCAACGTTCCGTAAGAAAGGTCAGCAAGTCTCCAGATGAGCGTCCAGCTCGGAAGCCATATTGGCGATCGTTGATGAGATGATTAGTTTCTAGATACTTCATTAATTTTGAGTTAATGATAGATTCAAAAACCTTTGAAAGAATCGAAGTGATGGCAATTGGTCGATAATTTGAGGGATCGCTACCCTCTCCTTTCTTAGGAATAGGCTGAACGTGAGCTAGCTTCCAAGCAGTTGGAAATTTTCCTGTCGAATAAGACAAGTAGAAGAGTTTGCGCAGAGGTTTAGCCAAGGATGAGGCGCAGCTTTTAATTAACAGGGGCGAAAAACCATCAGGACCTGCGGCTTTGGAGACGTTGATCCCCTTAAGGACCCTGACCACATCCCTCGTACGAAGGTGTATTGGCTCTTGTACACATTCACACGGGCGATGCAAAACAGGTGTTTGTGAAGTTGGTGGAAGACGAGAATTTGAAGCGAATCTAGCAGCTAAAATATTAGCTTTATCCAGGGAGTCAACAATCACTTCACCATTATTAAGTAGTGAAGGTATAGAGGAACTGGTGAAATTGTTCCTGATGGTTTTGACCAGGGACCAGAAACCTTTGCTACCTTTGCGGCTTGTCAAGATTCTTTGTCTAATATTCTGGTCAAAAAGAAATTTTTCTCTCTGGATAATGGACTTGCAGGTGTTCCGTGCAGTCTTGTAGACTTGTTTCATTTTCGGACATGGATGCAATTGATAGGCGCGAAAAGCAGACTCTTTCGCTTTTATAGCTTGGTTGCACTTATCGTTAAACCAGGAGCGATCATGCTGTTGTTGAGACCTGCTGTAAGAATACGGAATGTATTCACGCATGCCAAGATTTAGTATGTTACTAAATTGTAATGTGCATTCATCAACATCCCTCGAAGCAAAACAGACCGACCAATCAATTTCTTTAAGATACTTATTGAGACTTTCCCAATCAGCATTCTTATAGTGCCAAAGAAGCCTACTTGTAGGTGGAGCAGTTGGTCGGCACAGGTTTGAGGTGGTAAATTGAGCCGTGATTAAACAATGGTCTGAATTTCCAAGAGGGGAACCGACTGAAATGGAATATTTGTCAGGATGAGATGTTAGAAACAAGTCGAGTAAATTAGCTTTATCTCCAGCTGCATCAGGAATTCGCGTTGGTGCATCCACTAGCTGTTGCAAATTAAATGATTCACAGAAGAGTTCAACGAAACGGCCCGCAGGACTTGTGGTAGAAGAATGTCTGAGCCACGGTATATTATGAACATTAAAATCGCCTGCCAGGACGATTTCGGAAGAGGGGGAAACAGAAAGCAAATGATCAATATTGTTGGAGATATTGTCAAATACGAATACCGTGTCGTCATCAGACATATTTGGGCTGCGATAAAGGAAACAGAAGTATATGATGTGCTTGTGAAGTTTGAACCTAATCCAGATATAATTAAACTCTGGATTAGCAGAAGGAAAATCTTGAAGAATAGTAAAGGCCACATCATTCCGAATATATACTGCGATCCCTCTATGCTGAGAAAAAAGAGGCACGAAGCTGTAACCAGGGACGTGATACTGATTAATATCAGCATCAGAAACGACCTTGGTTTCACTTAGCGCAAAAATTGCCGGATTTTTTGAGTTAAGGTGGCAGTACACCGAAAACCGATTTGCTCTTAATCCGCGAATGTTGCAGAAATCTAAAATAAAATTCTGCATGCTGAAGGCAAAAACAAAAAAGCAAAAAAGAAAAAAAGCGACACACAACAACACAAATATTTGGGCGCCACCAGCAGCAGTCAACGACACAGCGAGGTAAAAAAAAACAACAATAGTGTTATGCCTATTGCTGCTTTCAATACCTCAGACCGTGCAGTTCAATGACCACAGCTGAGTGCACCCGGATTGCTGATCAGTGACAAGTGCTAATGCATTTGCACTGATCACAGATGAAGCGAAGGAAAGGAAACGTTACCGTGCTGCTGGCTTATAGAATGTTGATAGGGCATGCATAGAAGAGCCCTTCACTTGGCGGATAAAATTTAATTTTGATAATTTATTTATTGAACGATCGCGTCGAATTTTAAAAAATTATTATTATTATTTAATGATGAAAGATAGAATTCGGTCCGCACTTCGCAAGCGCATAGCAAATGCCGAAGGAAATAAATTTGTAGCGCAACATCATTTATCTCGCTTTCACTCGTACATTAGACCTACAGATCAATATCCACACCAAGGTATTGATGAGCTGATAGATGAATTGGTGAAAAAACTCACTGAGGCGCTCAGTAAAAAGTTAGTCTTCGTACGACCACATAATGTACACTCACCTTGTCGTACTTGAAATAAACGTTGTGTTAGTTAACATAAACCCTAGTAGACATATCATGATGAGCTCATCAAGGAGCTCCTCATGAGCAATCAGATGAACGTGCTCATGGAATTTATTCGCGTGTGAATCAAAGCCGGGAAAAAATATCATTTATTTACTTATTCGCAGATAGTGTGCATGAGATATTGCATCTCTTTCGATTATTTCGAAATGTACCCTTTGCTCCTCTTTGGCGTATTTTACAATTTTCCATGAGTACATAATGAGTGTCACCACAATGAGCTTACTAATGAGTATATCAATGAGTGTCACTATAAACTTATTAATGAGCATGTCAACGAGTGTCACGATGAGCTTATTAATGGGCATATCAATGAGTGTCACAATGAGCTTATTAATGAGTGTCATGATAAGTTCATAACTGAGAATTTGATTTCATGTATTTTTCCGAATTCGACGCTAAAGCGTAAAAATATGAACATAACGTCTTGTTCAGAATATGGTCGACAGTCTTTCCGCGGAAAAACAAATCAAAAGATTAATGTAAAAACATAAATAAATAAATCACAAAAATCAATTCAAATTTTCATAGTAGAAATGTCATCTGACAAGGTGATGACATTGCTGGTTTAGTATATAGGGAGCAGTTTCATGCTATCCAATGAACCCTTCAATGAGATTTAATGAATGCTCATCAGGAAACTCATCGGGACTTAATTTTCTATATGTTTCTTTATGAATTGCAAAAACGTTGGTACTTTTCAGTCAAATTAGTATTGGTTTACATAATAACTGCTCCTTACGGGGCAAGTGATAAGGTAAAACTGTGAGCAGTTTCTACTAGAGCAGAGCCCCCGCCCACCTATCACTAAAATTTTGTAAACTGATGAGCGTTGGCTACCAAGGTATGAGCCTTGTCCACCAGGGCGGCGAGCGTATACTAATAGAGAAATCTCTTGGATCGCTGTTCCATAAACCCATATTCCTCAGTATGTAAAAAGCAACAGTGAACTACTACACCCTTATTCACCAGTGTGTAAAAAACCGGTCACGAATGGTTCTGTATAACATAGTACAAAATTTAACACTATGTATACGCCAAAAAACACGTTTCTTTTATATGCCCCTTTTAATTTTCAATTTTGGTTGGTCAGGTTAACTCATGATAGCCTTATCTCAAATTAAGAAACCTTCTTTTTTCTTATGGTAAATAAGTATAGCTCGTGATTGAGTGAAGGATTTAAAAAAAAAAAATTGCATTTTTGCCAAAAAAAGTACAATTTTTGGTACAATGTACACTACGTATAGTCTTCTAAAATTAGTTGTAATCGAAAAAAAGATACTCCTTCGTTCCGAAGTGCCTGGACCAAGTGAACCTAGTGAGTCAAACCTATTTTTAAGAACTACGAAATAGGATCGGTGCATAAGTTTTAGAGGAATCGTGTCCACCGGATTCAAAAATAGTGTTTTTAGAAAAAACCGATTAAAGTTTTAAGTAGGAATAAAACGACAAAATACCAGCTCCATAAAGTAAAGCTGCAATGTCCAGGGCATAATAAAATACAATATTTAAAATAGGTGGCGCTTTGAAAGTGATAGAAGAGAGCGAGAGAGATAAACAAACAACAACTCAATATACTTACGTCGCTTGCTGCCGGTATAGCCTAATGATGGTAATTTCCAATGCCTCTCTCTCCTAGACTTTTACTCCGATTGACTTTAAACGTTAGGAAAATATTTAAGACGTATTGTACTATAAGATAAAAAATTAATCTTTGTATCTTTTAATCTTTGAAACACATGTAACCCCTTAATTCGACATCATATTGTCATATTTCACATTTTTTGTTAAACGGAAACCTAAAAGACAATATAATGATCAGTGAAGAACTCGAATGTAGTTGTCCCAAAACTAAATTATGCACTCGAAGTTTAAACCTTGATAATGAACATTATATCTAGATAACCATCCCTGGCGTATCCTTCAAATTTACATCTTCTCTCCTTCATTGTTAATTATCACGCATCCAATACGAATTTTATAACGCTTCCCTCTTCTGTAGCATTTTGGCTTATTAATTAGCATTAGGTGAATTTAATTTACACAATCTACGGAATCAAGCTTAACTGCATGAAGGCCAGCGAAAGATATCAACAGTCGATTAATTCTGATTCGTTGTACGCTCCCACAGTAGGGTCACAGTCACAGCACTCCGCGATTAATAAGAATTAAAATTTAATTTTTGGAATTTGGATTCATTCGCAATAAAACCATTTTCGTATCCATTTTTTTCCTTTCTTAGTCATAAATAAAAAACACAGTTATATTCTATAGTTTTTCGACAGTCGGTGGATAATGCTTATGAGTTATTACCAAGAGAGAAGCAAAATAATTTTTTTAATCGCACTTGCAAATTAATCATCCTAATTATGGAGGAAAAGTTTTCATATCCCATGCAAAACTTACTGAAATGGTTTTCAATAGATGACAAAGATGTGAAAATGTTAAGATACCTGCACGAAAACTGCATTCGACTTTTTTAACAACATTTTATTTCGTGTCGTCAGACTTATCATATAATTTATTTATTATGCTAAAGTTTTCCTGTACTACAACGCATAACTGCCAGCTGAGACCCCAAAAACACACTAATTTGTGGATATATTACAAGAAATTGTTCGAACACATGTACACACCTTGTGTAATCATCCTTCAAAAATGCTAAACATATACATCTATAGGCTAGTACGACTGAACATTGAAGCTTGCAGACCTGGAATCGAAGTATGCCGCGCGCACTAATTAAGATGAAGATAAGGCAATTTAACAAGTTTTGAAATTTAATTGAGTTAAATATTTGAAATGTCTGCACATTATTAAAAAAGGAGGGTACTTTGTCAAGTATTTAACATCTTTTCGGGATATGTGGAGTTCAACCATGCAAGACCAAGAAATTAATTTCTCAAATTCTTCATATTATGATACCTCAAGAGCAAAAAACTTTGTGAGTTAATAAGAAACTGAATTTTAATTTTTATTTAATTAGCTGCAGCATCTTACTGGATATTTTGCTAACTGCATTGCTTGGTCCGTGAGGAAATTTATGCAATACACATCGTCAAGAATGTATAGAAGCTTGTCACGCACAGAACTAATTAAACAGGGAGAATCACTTATGAGTACGTATACAATGCAACAATTTCCTGTACATATTTTTTACTACACTTTTATACCCGGAGAAGTTGTTTATGCTTTAATAGAAAATGAATAAAAAGGCTGTGCCTACTATATCTAGATTTTAATCTTGTTCTTAAACTATAATTCCACCCACTATTAGCTTCCAGTACATTGTTATATCTCCATTGATTATGATTTCATTAACATTTCGGACTATAATTAGCAACCCCTAATATATGTACTATGTTGTAACGCTGAATATTAGAACCACACTATTTCCACTAAATACCTAACCATTTGCACATAGAAATTATCTATAAGATTTATGAGCCGCTTCAATTTCCCATATGAAATATATGAAATTAGTAAGTATTAAAATGGATACTCTTGATTATTTTA
Organism: Dioctria linearis; assembly: GCA_963930735.1. NCBI lineage: Eukaryota > Metazoa > Arthropoda > Insecta > Diptera > Asilidae > Dioctria > Dioctria linearis. Next base: position 123,033,342 of record OZ005743.1, on the reverse strand, counting down.
CTATTTATATAATAACATAAATTTTACTAACATCCATATAAAAATAATAAGCACAACCATATCCTAAACTGAATAAAAACGAATAAAATAAATAGTAACCCTCTGAAATTAAGCAATAAAACGATGAATAAGTGGAACATATAAGTAAATGTAGAGGACACCTAGCCGAACGTATGAAGATCCACTTGTCGATAATTCATGTGGCAGTACAACGACGCAACGATTTGGATTATGTGGATGATAGGCGGATTGTTGTCACGCTCGGACATTTTTTGTTTCTTTGCGCAGTGAAGATTCCTCCTTCTGTTCTGATCGACGACATTGCTGATAAAGTTTAAGATTAAAAATATATTAAAAAAAAAACAGGTATTTTTTTTTTAGATTCTAAAGCATCGACCATATTCAAGGAGACCTCAGTTCCGGCGAATTAATTATTGATATCAACGGTTTAATGACGCACCGAAGCAAAAGCAGTCCAGTGCAACGAGCCGCAAGCAGAGCCGTATCTAGGTTTAAACATTTGGGGGAACAGGCATATTATTTAAAGGCGCCACTGCATAAAAATTAATTTTATTTCATATTTCGAAAAAAAAAACAAAAAAAAACAATGGACACCCAGAACTAGTTGAAGCATAAATTTAAATGGAAGCATAACAAAAATCTATTATTTCAAAATAAAATTAATTTAAGTATGTATGCAGTTATGAATTATTAACAAATGAGGCAACTACAACAGCTTCTTTCGTCTAGGTTTCATTTTTGCAAAATTATATATAACCATATTATAATCCACTTCAGTAGCCAACTGTCTTTTAATGAACAGTAAAGCTAACCCAGACAATTTTCTTCACCCATTGTAGATAGGACTTAATGAACTTAAGTCTGTTAAGGGATCCCTCCGCAGCTGCATTCCTTTTTGCTAAAGTCAACATTTTTTTTATATTAATTCGACAGGTTAGGGTAAATAAAGCACATGTCATTGGCAATCATGAATTTTAATATATATATATTGTTTAGGGACACTACCTCAATATTTTAATTATTTTTATTACTTGTGCCTATTATCTCTTTGTACATATCCTTAAAAGTTTAAAACTCTTGAATAAATTTGGCTTTCCTGTCGGTGACATCTGATTACCTACATGTCTGCCAAAAATTCCAATTTCTTCGCATTTATATGCGTTTTTGTAATTCTTTAGATCTGAGCAACTAAATTTAGCAGGCACATATTTAAAATGCTAAAATCTTTTATCAGGCCCGCGACTTTTTGGTCTTTAATCTTAGTTGGGATAGATTCCTGTTTGCCAAATTAATTTTTTGTAATACGTCTTTAGGGCAAACGTCTTTAGGAGAAGTGAATAGAATAAAATAGAATCTGTCATATGAATCTGTTTTCAGTAGCGAATCACTACGAAAGCTAGGTATACAATTCTTACAATTTTACAGGTGTTGTGATCTGACAATTATTTTGATAAATCGTCTTGGTTTCATAATTTTTCTATACACAAGACTGTTTTCTACAGGTAACAAATCATTTTCCAATTTATGGTCAAAATCTGTTATAGAAGCATAATTGAGATCATGTATTTATGCATAAATTTAAACATAAAAAAATTAAATTTAAATTGCAAACCTGCTTACCTTTTACCTTTCACAATACTTTTTCAATATTTAATAGCTTATATTATAAATTTTTAATTTTAATGAATCAACAGAATTTTTTCCATTTGCTGAATAGAAAATACAAAACCGAAAATGTCGGAATAAAATGTGTTCTATTTCCAATATCTGATTTCGGAAATGTCGTCTATGCCATAGCTAGTGCATAAAAATCAAGAAGAAAAATTGTTATATACTTTTGTTCTAAGAAAAAATCTATGTTCATAAAAATGAGTAACGAAATGAATCAACCCAACTTTTTTTGGGGAGCTGCTGGCCCCCAAAAAAATTCGCAGGAAAAAGTTATTTTAAAGCCCGACTGTGTGAGTCACATCTTTCCGATGTGGATTTCTTTTCCATGAAATGGATGCAATTTTCAGGAGAGCAAACTAAAAATGATCAAAATTTTGCTGTTTGCTACTTTATAATTATTATTATTTTAAAGCCGGTAGGTATTACATATACACACAAAAATTGTGCAGCATCACAAGGCCATTCTACGGCAAATACTGTTTAAATTATGACAGATTAAATATGCGTTGTTTAAACATATGGATTCTATTTTGTGTGGGCACTTGGTGAAACATGTTACACATGATGTACGGTATTATAAATTTTAAGCAAATTTAAATAATTAAAAAAACACTTGGAAATTTATGTTCCACTTTATAAATGTATTTGTCTTTCTATTAAAAAAGAAAACAAAAAATTAAAGCCGACGGGTTTCGTTCGATCAGAACATTTTCAAGGCTAAACGACTACTAATTATAAATTTTGATTGTGCTGGCTAGATGCTCTGAGAGCTAGTTTTAACTATAACAGGGTCTAGCAGAGGGCTTCTGTTACTGAAATCAATTTGGTCGTTAACTAGAAAAGTACCGTTCTTCTGTTGCTTTGTGATTTCATAGATTTCATACTTGTCTAAAATTTTTCCACCTTTTCGGCAAAACACCAGTTCCATGTCATTTAAATTAGCTGAATGTTTATTATCCGTAGATGTTTTGCAAAGCCAGAGTTCGGGTTATTGGATTTACTAGATTTTATATGTTCAGAAAACCTTGTCTTAAGAGATCTTTTTGTCTTCCCTAAATTAACAGCTAGGCATTGATTAACTTTGAATCCAAATTTTCAATCAAAAATTCGCTAGAATTGGTTACAAAAACTAAGGATTTATATATCTCTAATAACGCTAAATTAATTTCATTTGATGTTAGTAATTTGTTTCCGTCGATTCTTTTAATTAAATTAAAAAATGTTTTATACAAAAAAATTGAAACCGAAATCTTAGACAAAAATAAAACATTGCAATTGATTAGTTTAATAGACCTGTACTAGACCTTGTTATCGTTAAAATTAGCTCTCAGAGCATCTAGCGAGCACAATCACAATTGATAATTAGCAGTCGTTTAGCCTTGATAATGTTCTGATCGAACGAAAAGCGTCGGCTTTAATTTTTTGGTTTTTTTTTTTAATAGAATGACAAATACATTTATAAAGTGCCAAGTGTTTTTTAGTTTCTTAAATTTGCTTAAAATTTATAATACCTTACAAAATATGCGTTGTTTTTATAATTATACTATGTATATATTAGATATAAACTGCTTCACACAAAAATCAAAGATTCAGTATATTAATGATTAAATTTGAACAATCTGAATTTTGTTGTTAGGAGGGCGCCAAATTTGGATGACTTTATCCAAGGTGATCGATCGCTCCCCCTTCTCCTTCCCTTTAGATACACCTCTGGTGGCAAGATTACTTACAGATCACAAGGAATTTAAATATTCGACGCAAAAATTTAAGGAAGTAAATGCCTTATGGGCCCCAACGGTTCACCCTACTAACTTAAAAAAAAAACAACAACAAAATTTCAAGGAAAACTAACTTAACCTATATACTAATCAATATTTAATTATCTTTATTGCAAGTAGGGCTACCGATTAAGGAAATTACTTATCGTGATAAATGTTTAAAAAAAGAAGTAAAACCCAAGAGCATAACATTCCTGGAAATATTTGACTTTTACATAAATTGGGGCTCAATAAAAGATACCCGAAATAAATGAAAACTACTCCAATAATGCCTGTAATAATTAAATTCATAATTGGTTACAAAAAAAAAATCCATTTCCAAGCTCTTTTTATTTCTCTAATATCCAGCGTTAGGAAAACCGGTCATTCCAACTAAAACAATACAGCACCCAAGTACATAATTATCAAACAGCTGCAAAAAAAAAACAAGGGAAATTTGAAATGTTCTTCCAATATCATTCAATATCAGAGTGCTCTAATTGTTCATTTCTAAGTTAGATTTCATTAGTGTTGCAGTAGTGAAATGATATGATACACAATATGCATTCGCCAGGTGGATATAATAAAACGGAGTACATACCAAATTTTCAGCATAACATGCGCAACGTAAAAAAAATATATATACAGAGTGTTGCAAAAGCATGGTTACATGCGCTAAACGTAGGTAGCTGGAAACGAGCTAAGAAAAATATTCTTATAGGGCTTTGCCCCAGGTTGCGTTGTTTCCGAGTTATGCTGGCAACACTGTTTTGTGTACCGGAAAGTGTAGATTTTTGAATTTTAGTGTATATATCAGGAAGAAAATCGCCTAGAGAACTCAAATAAACTTTGTTTAACTTACAATATCTTTTACTTTACTAAAACATATTGCCCATTCATCCAGTATCGATACTTTCGAAATAAAAAAATTTCAGAGTGGGATTTGTGTCTTTTGTTTTACGAATTTCTTACTTTGAGAGCGATTTCTTCACAATTTTTAATTAATTTTTTTGTTTTTTTTTTTAATTATTTGGTAGCCTCTACGATTCCCTTTCCAACAACACGTAAGTCAATGCTGTATCTGGAGAGTTTCATCAAATAATATCCAATAATCTTTCAAGCTGGATTCATACCACAAAATTTCTTCATTTTAGGGTTTATTTGAGTGGTTCATATAACGGTTACTTGGTGACGTAAAACAAGCTTTCTGATGAGTCATGCTCATTAGATTATTCAGAGTAGACGAAAACTCACATTTGCTTTACTAAAGTATCCTATTTGTACTCAGGTAAAATGACAGCATTGGAGTTTTTTCAAGAATGTTAAATTTGTGCAAACTGCAGGTAGTACCTATACAGAAATTAACGAAAAGTTATGTTGGTGTACTTAGACACTCGATTCAGTGTCAGCAGATGCATGAAAGTAATGCATTAAAGTAGGTTTACTGAACACTTATGGGAACAACAAAAAATTATGCATATCATAAAATTTCTTTAGGTGTATCGCCCTATTGATACACACCGTTTCATCAATTATAGTCCAGAAATTTAATTAAAAGCAAATATTACGTCAGCTCCAGTAGAAAGTAGACATGAATTACGCGACTTATCGCATATGGTGTACTCTTACGGGTATTGTCGTGGAAATGCGCATGCAGCAAGGACAGAGTATGTTGTAAGATTCCCTGAGACACCCCTTCCTTCTTCAAGGCTTTCTATATCTTTTTTAATAGATTAATCACGGAAGGATCCCTTGTTAGTCGACGCGAAAGTTCAGGCAGGCCTAGACGTATAAATAACGTTTTTATCTTCAAACAAAAATTTCTTATAAATACAATTTGACTTTTAGGGAGTGGAGGACATCAAAAACATTATGAATATGATTCGGCAGGTTGACTCCTTAAGTACTAAGGTTCTGGCAGTGGAACTCAATTTAGAGCATACCTTTGTGTGGCGGACTTTAAGGAATGAACGTCTTCTTCCCTGTCATTTAACTGCCGTACAGGCTGATCTCAATTTCTTGTGCTACCGGACTTGTTGGGGGACGTGGTTTTGAGCATAAGGCGGAATATGACTTTCCAATATGATGGAACACCTCCTCACTCTACTCGAATGGTGCAAGATTGCCTGAATGAAAACTTTCCTGACAGATGGATAGCACGATGTGGACAAATAACATGTCCAGCGAGATCGCTAGACCTTACTCCTATGGACTACTTCATATAGGGTTATTTGAAGGAACAAGTTTATTCCGCCATAGTAGCAATGAGGACATTTTGAGGGAGCATATAGAAGCAGCGTGTTTGAAAAAAAGTGAAAGGTTAAGAGAAATTCGCATACAATTAAATGTAAGACGTAGATTGCAAGTTTATTATTTAGAAAATGGGCAACATATTGAAAATTTGTTGTGACCAAACAAATTTCATAAAAATTTAGTAGTTTGTTTTACTTAGGTACATCAATGTTGAAGTTTTATATTTTTTAATTACCGGTGTACAAATAGGGTATTCCTGGAAAGCAAATGACAATTCTCGTATATCCTGAATAGGCTAATGAGTATGACTCATCAGAATGTTTGTTTTATGTCACCAATTGACCGTCATAAAAGCCACTCAAATAAACCCTAAAATGAGGCAATTTTGTGGTATGAATCCCGATTGAAAGATTATTGGATATTATTTTATGCAACTTTCTAGGTACATCATTGCGTTACATATTGTTGGAAAGGGAATCGTATAAGCTACCAAATATTTAAAAAAACAAAACAAAAAAATTAATTAGAAATTGTGAAGAAATCGCTCCCAAAGTTGGAAATTTGTAAAACAAAAGACACAAAAATTTAGTTCTCTCACAAATTAATTCCAGTGCTTATATAAATCTATCATGGCGTTGAATGCAAATGTCATAACCTTGGATGCTTGCAAATCTGGAACAAATTAGTGAACTATGACCTTGAATATAAGTGACGCTATAACCACATCTATTTGTAATTTAATTCAAACTAGTGATTGTTAGCAACTGATCTTGCGTCAGAATCCTAACCTAAATGAAAGTTGTACTACCGATTTCGATATTCATATTATTATCAGTATTGAAGTATATTCCAAACTCGTCTAGTTATCTTACAACGTAAATTATACAAAAAATTTTTTTTTTCGAAATAATATAAGAGTGAACTACACAGACTTTACCCACTTACAGTCAATTTTCCGTAATATTTTAGCACAATCTCCTATGTATACATACCTTCACGTTAAATTAATTGTACCATTATTCAATAGTAAGCTCAAAGCTCAAGGTACAGTGGTAAATTGATAAAATGAAACAACACATTTATTTCTTAGTGCTTATATTTTAGTATAGCAGTTTTTTTTTTATAAATTTATTTGTACTATAGTTCCTGCAATCATTTTGTGTTAATTCCTTTATTTTTTCTGTTTTTCTTTGACACATTGAGATGTACTCCAGAGAGAATTCGCAGTAATTTATATGACCTTTGAAAGAAATTTTGAAACATCACTACTCAAAGGATCGCCTCAACTCCACCTTGACGAACAATTTAGTTAGATCATGCGTGAATTCACATAGACGATATTTAAGAAATAGTACTTCGAAATTTCCCAGTAAAAGACATCGGCAACTCCAGTCCCTAAATAAACATGAAGCGTTAATATGTCTTTCGACGAGGTCGCAAATATGTGTTCACATGTTTACATTAAATAGGAAATGTGGTGCAGAAATGTCCGAATCGAACTATACACCGTTTGAGGGTAGTTGTATTTGGTGGGCGAAACCTAAAAAAAGAAATAAATAATGATCAAGCAAGCTCACAGGTGAAGTCTTATTTAGAACCAGATAAAGACTTAGACCAATGTACTAAATTGAAAGAAGAATTTGAGGCAGATGTATTCGAGAATAATAAAAATTATTCGGAAGCATTAATGGTTCGATTAGGGTTCTTATAAAAGAGAATTAATAGAATTGAACGTAGTTCCGACAAACAGACCAATATAAAAGAATTCTTACTTTTCAAAACTGGAGTCCTTATTGAAAAAATTTGTAATGAGCTAATTACAAAGCCTGGAAAGCCAATATTATCATGCAGGCATCGAATCAAGAAAAAAAAATGGAACCATCATAGATGAAAGGCTTGATGAAATCTATTTTGGAAATGACCCTAAATTGAATTGCCCTAAATATTAACTCCGTTGATAAGTTAAAAAACGAAAAAAAGTTAGGTGGCAACAATAATATCTTTTTCCATGAAAAACCTTATCTACAACTCCAAGCAGATACATCTTCATTCCCCAAAAAAGCACGCCAGCCATGTATAAGTGGGGTCCAAAGTATCTAGTGATAACAACGAATCGGCCTCCGAGTTGTTACAGCGTATTGTTGATTACTCCAGGTCTAGACTTCTCACGGAAAATGAAGTTTTGTTAGGCATGACGAACTATCTTAACGGATCTGCTTTCAGATGGTGTCGTATAAAACGTGATGAACTATCTAGTTACCAAGAATTTGTGGAAAGTTTCTTAAATAAATTCGAACCTTCTATATTCTGGGCTTTTGATTTTCTGAGTGCTTCCTCCGTTATTCCCAAAAGGTTCACTTTGTAGATCTATACAAAGATCCTCAGCCAATAAACGTACTCAAGCTAATTATGATCTATCAGATCTATCGTGATATCAACTCACAATTAATCAAGGCGAAGATTGACATTGAATGAACATGTATTAGACAAAGAAAAGAAGAAGTACGAAGTGCAGAGCTATTGCTTTGACGTCCCGTTCCACTTCTTATTTAACATTTTGTTCGAGAGAATTTTCAGTTGCATTTCAATGTTATTACTCTTGGACCCAAACCATTTTCAGGATACGTGCCTGCAACCTAATTCTTAAATCGTATGCTTAAGCACGTTAAAAATAATGTACTGAATACCTGACTTTCAAATGAAGCAGTATATTTCAAATATGTACTTAAGTCTAACTCTAAAAACAACTTACCTAACTTATATTTATTTCTTCATAATCGAAAGAGTATTTGCAACGCTGCAGAATTTTTGTATGAATTTGTAATACGACAAAATAACTAATATAAAATAGCAAACAGCACAACGAAATGTTGATCGCCTTTAGTTTTCCTCTCCCAAAAATTGCTATGGAAAGAAATCTTCATCGGAGAGATGACGATGTGTCTTTTGCTTACAATATTTTTTACTTTTCTTGCAAATTTTTCTTCAGAACTTTTATGCGAAGGAAAGCTGCAAAAAAAAATTCGAAGATTTGCTGATGGCTGTTACTGCTGACTTTACTAGAAAATCCTTCCACTTTCCAAAAAATTCAGTTTATTTTAATTGATGTATGTTGGACTTTTACTGCAATTGCACTAATATAGAGTAAAATTATCTCCATTTGAAATTGAAACAAAATCCTGCAAAAGGATTCATGATGCCCTTTATTAGTTTGCAAATTTCATTCCGTTTAATTAAGAAAGGAAAAAAGTAATAATTGGTCTAAGATCAATAATATTATACGCTAGATGAAAATAACAGTTAAATAAAGTGAAAACCCAAAATTTTGTATGGCAACACCAAGAAACGGTTGTTCGTTTTACCTGATTTTTGAAATTTTATTTACCATTTTTATGAAGACGCCCTGTACAAAAATATAGCTCTCTCTGTGGACGTACTCTCAGGCAGTGTCTAAATAGTATATAGTGAAAGCCTACATTTTTGAATGGCAGCACTATTAAGAGGCTGCCAGATTTAGTTCACTTTTAAAATTTTATTTACTATTGCTATGAAAACATTATGTACCAAATTTCAGTTCTCCTCTGTCTACGAGTTTTTTACTCTTTCTAGACCCGTAAAATATATGAGTATACAGACAATTCTGCACATAGGCAGTGAAAATTAAAAGACAAATGCTGGGGTTCTGTCAGTTTGTGGCCTAAAGCCGAAGATCAAAAAATTCAATAAAGACATTTTTTTGAATGTATAGGTACTGTGTGTATAATGTGTTTCGATCAGCAGTAACATAACAATCTCATCAGGACAGCAATAAAACATTGAAACTGCCTGCTATCTACACTTCAGTGAACTCAGATGCAGATAAGTTGCTGGGTGGATATATATAGATTTATTTAAAAACACTGTCAAATCTGCGTGACAACATCGTTGTCCTACTCGAATTGGTCACCATGTCTGACCGTGTAAGTGAGCGCATTTTCGAGCTATCGTAAGGATGGACGAACAAACGAACGGATGAACAGACGGAGGCACGGACGGAAAGACTGACATGGAAAAAATCAAAATAAAATTTTAATACTATGCGTGGATATCCAACCTAGTTTGCTCTACTAGTATTATTTCTGTGCGTTACAAACGAAATGACAAACTAAGTATACCTACCCAATCAGGGGCGCACCGAGAGTGGGTACGAACAGGACCGGTACCCCTCCAGAATGTCAGTTTTCTGAACATAGGTATTTACAAATTACGTATAAAATGTGGTCTGTAAATTATTACAAAGTCCGATAAAATAAAATAAAACCGTTTAATCTACAATAGCAGTCCTTAAGTGCTCAGATGGGTGTAGGACGCGACACTTTAGAGCCCTATTTTTGCGACTTGTTAGGACTGGGACACCTATGCCCCCCCCCCCCCCCCTTCACAAAGCGAAATCCTGGGTGCGTTACTGTTCCCTCTGATTTCATCTAGGGTATAAAAATGGACTAGGTTAATAAATCGGTGTTGCCATATGAAACTTTAATTTGACAGTTTGAACTTGTCACTTTCGCTTTATGTACAAGAACACACAAAGTTCTTCATGTATAGGTACTTTCAAATTTCGAAAGCTTCTCCACTTTAACATATTTACCCGCAAAAGCGAAAATCTAATTCTGGTAATTGACGTCTGCAAACTAAATTGGTGGATGAAAAATATACTTAAAACTTTTCAAGGGCAATGATATTTTCACAAAAGGTTAATTGTAGAGGAAAATGACTAAAATAGTTTAAATCCTTGAAGGTGTAAATGATTTCAAGTGGCAGAGCTAATAGAACGATTGAGTGGTGTATGGAATGGAAGCTGATTCGGAATGAATTGGGACGACAAAGTCTAGTCTCTCTGCACCTGTCTTATTGTTACAAACTCAGTTAGTTATAATTAGAATTGGAATAGTTTTCAATGAAAGAAATTATTAACATAAAATAATTATTCAAGTCCTACTATAAGCGTAGCTTCTAAAGTGTCATTAACAAAAAACATTTAGTTTATTGATTTAATAAGCAATAGTTATACCAATAGTGACCTCATTAAGTTCATCATTCGTAGGTGTTTTTAATTATTTCACTTGTCCTAACAAACTTGTCGTATCAATATAATTAGGCTAAGAGTAATTTGATTAGGATATCATGATTGGAGTTCTTTAATATGTATGTACATGAACAGCGCATAAGATAATAGAATTATTAGTTTGACAGTCAATCAAGACTTGTTTGTTTTCTATTCGTGAGACTGTCAGTCTGCTTTCTAATAATTAGTAATTCTCATTTATTGGTCGCCTATCCGAATCTTGCTTATTCCCAATCTGAAAAAGCTTTTTGAAAGTTTTTTAGGTCGTACAATGCATACAAATACTGATTCCTGTATACAAAACTGGGGTAGTAGTTTCCCTTAAGGAGTGAATGCAATAATATATAAGATTAAGTTTAAGTTTGTTTAAGTTTAATTAATGTACAACAACAATTCAAATCTTAAGTTTAGTAAAAAAATTTAAGCTAATGACCACATAAGCTAGGCTTGTGTGCGTGTATGTGCAGCCTTGACCTCAGATGCTAAGTTATTATAAACTTTGGCCCTATTATACTGGCATGCCCTTGTTTGTTTTTATTTTATTTCGCTAAATGCTAGCTACAATGGTCCCAGGACACAATACTTAAATTAAGCTAAAGTACAGAGCAATTATTGAGGATTTTTCTTAATTGAGTCTTATTAATGTTAAAATCTATCGAATGAAAATTCAAATTAAAAGTACAGCATATTCTAGTCATAGGCTTAAACTGTCCATAGTTGGTTCGATGAGAACACAAATAAATGAAGTCATTAGATCGCATGTGTCGAGATCGTGAATTGAAATTAATTTTCTGAAGCATCAAAGGCATGTCGATGTCACCCTTCACAAGTTGAAATATAAAGCTAATGTCACAAATTTTTCTACGAGTCTGAAGAGTAGGAAGGTGTACTAAATTTAATCGTTCGTTATAAGGAGGATGATGAAGTCTATCCCTCCATTCAAGACCTCTTAGAGCAAAAAGTAAGAATCTCCTTTGCACGCTCTCAATACGATCGGAGTGATTTTTGTAAGAGGGAGACCAGACTGGCATATTCCAAAATGGGTCCAACAAGAGTGGTAAAAAGAAGTTTAGTATTGTAGATATCATCTAATTGTTTTGCCCAACGCTATACAAAGCCTAACATTGAGTTTGTCCTATTAACGATGCCATCTATGTGAAAGTTGAAGGTGAGTTTCGAGTCAAACAATATCCCCAAGTCACATATTTTATCATCTTTTGAAAGTAATAACCCATTCATAGCCAACATTCATAGACAACATTCGAAAATGGTTACCTTACATTTATCAACGTTTAAAATGAGGGAACTCTTTTCACACCATTCAACAAGTCTGTCCAGGTCATCCTGCAAATTGAGACAGTCGCAATGCGAGTCGATAGATTTATATAGTTTTAGATCATCTGCGTATATTAGCAAATCAGATTTGGTAACTACATAGGAAACATCATTTGTGAATAATATGAAGGGAAGGGGCCCTAAGTGACTACCCTGTGGAACACACTTAGGAAATTTACCAAGCCGCAGTGATAAATTAAACAAAAATGTCAACGGGTAAGAAAGCATTCCACTGCAGTTCTTTAAGACAATAGGGGGTATCTTATCAGGCCCAGCAGAACAACTAGAGTTCAGCTTGGACATAGAATCTTCAACAGATTTCTGATCAATAGGGAAGAATGGGATATCAACTTTAGGAAGTGGCGCTAAGTAATTAAAATAAGCAAAATCTATTTGAGCGTCATATGTTTAAAATGATTCACTAAAGTAATCAGCAAAGAAATTAGAAATCACTAGAATTATTTTTAAATACTAACACAGGTGGAAAATCATTAGATTCCTTTTTGGTATTTACAAAACGCCAAAATTGCTTAGGATCCGATCTTATTACATTTCTCATCCTAAACAGGTACGTATCATAGGCATGCAAAAGAGCATTACGAAATTCGCTCCTCAAAAACAAAAATTGCGTTAAGTCATCATTAGACTGAGAGAGGTGAAACTTTCGCCAAGCCTTATTTCTTAAGTTACGCAAGCGTTTAAGCTCAGCATCGTACCAAGGAGGACACGAAGTGCCTACAAGTCAATGGAATACAATCATTCAAACAATTAAACATAACATTGTAAAATTGTGCTGTAAGTTCATCTACATCATTATTGCTAAACAGGAAGGACCAGTTAGTAGAAGATAAATTAAAGTTAAGTAGATCAAAATTAGCTTTTTTAAAATTAAAGGTGGGAGAGTTTTCAATCAACATACCAGTTCCCTCGCAATCAATGACTATCACGTCCGAAGTTGGATGGTATAAGTCAATAGGAACCAATGACATGTCACACGGACGAGCCATACATTTCGAAGCATCCGAGGTAAGGACCAAATAAAAGCATTTATTATGGTTGTTCTTAATATCATTTACCTGAGAAAGACCCATTGCGGCAATAGCATCCAGGAAGATATGCGTATTTCCAGAAGATGTACTGGGGACCAAGGAGTCCTCATCATCAGAAACCTGCCATTGAACAGTAGGAAGATTGAAATCACCAAGGAAAATAATAACATCCGAGTCCCGCGCCAGCTCGAACACATATTCCCCAACAGCAGCAACGGCATCGTATGAAGCAGACGGACTGCCAGGAGGAATGCATGCAGCTAGAATATACAGTATTTTTGTCCCAATTGTTATACTGATGCATATGAATTCAGACAGGGATGGATTGGGAATATCTATCTTTGAACAGCCGTAAGAAATCTATACCGCGATTAGAATACCTCCTCCGAGCACAGAAATGTCATCAGGATTTCGATCACGTCGAAAAACTTGGAAGTCGTTGTCGAGTAATTCAGCATCCGAAAAGGAATTGTTAAGCCATGTCTCCGTTAAAATAATAACATCGTGAGGAATATTAAAAGAGTTCAAGTAGAGCCGACGTGTTTTTGACCGTAGACCACGAACATTTTGGTAATAAACTACCAAGTCTTTAATCTGCGATTTTTCCATCGCCCCGTCTAATTCATTCGGTTTTTTTATGCATCCCGGATCGGACGAGATGCGAAAACGTTTTACCAATAAACCATGAGGCCAGAATTTTGAGTCCAATAGCAACGTCTCGAGGTCATCGGGAACTAGCAGTTTGAAAGACGACAGTTGTGTTAAGTGTGTTTTGAACATCGTCAAATTGCTAAAGGTAATGTTGCTTGCCTACGTGCTTAGTAATTTGTGTGATGTACTGGGAAATTTTATCGATTCAAAAAAATAAACTTTAGGAGTGTAAAGCAGTAGATCTGCCTTGCGTGGTTGAAAGGTACTTTGGCTTCATTGAACATAATTTCATGATTTTACTTTGCAAATTCTCAAGCGGCATAATTGTTTCTGTGAAGGTCCCCAAGCTATAATACTATTTTGTAAATAGACTGAACTATATCAAAGTAAACCATCCTCATTGAGCTAAAGTCGAGAATACCACGGAGCATTAAGTCCCTTAATAACAAGAAGTATATGCTTGTCCAATTTTAACTGGTAGTCTATTATAACTCCCAAGTAGGTACTCTAACTGGTAGTCTATTATAACTCCCAAGTAGGTACTCTAGTATGTTTCCTTTTTTAAGCACAAGGTTATCGACTTGTAAGGACACGTCCTCATCCATGTTTTTTTCTTGTGCAGGGGACAGGAGATCCCATCGCAAGCAAGGTGACCATAGCTAGAAATCACAAAAGCCTTCCTCATAATGAAGCACATGAGGTCTTGGTGAAGAAGGTTTTTCAGCTCATCCACAGATAGAAGGGCGGACCCTAGAGTATCCAGCCTGCTCCGCGCAAGGGTCGAACACGTACACAAAAAGTGTTCGGTTGTCTCAAGTTCTCCCTCTAGGCAAGACTGACACGTAGGGCTCCTATCCTTGTTAGATGAGCGTGAAGTGAGCTGCGGTCGGTGATGATGCCAACCACAGTTCTACATTGTTTCCTCCGAAGCCCCATGAGCAAATCGGATAAATTCCCATTGGGCCCCTCATTCATGTTAGTGGTGGCTACAAATATCATACAGTTTGTCTTACCAAGATTTAGTGCTAACTTAAATCTATACATAACCAAGTAAAAATTTAATTTAATTCCCTGTTTGCATTTACAGATATAGTTGACCACGCATTACTTTTAAAGAGCAGAACTGTATAAGCAAAGGCTACCACTTCTCCACTTAAGCTAAATTCACTAAATCTGCTAGATCATTTATGTAAATAAGAAAAAGAATAGGTCCTAATAAAGTTCCTTCCGGGACTCCACATCTTACGGTCAGTTTAATGCTTAATGTATGATTAATTTCACAGTCTGTATCATATCAGAGCGATAGGAGGGAAAAAGTGATAAAACATTATTCTTAATACCAATGCTATCAAGCCTATCAAGAGTTTATGGTCAACAGTATCAAAAGCATTTTTAGATCCAAAAATATAGCTACAACTTTTTTATTAGTATCAATTGCAGAATTTATGAACGTGGTCACTATATAAAGTGCATCTGAAGTGCTATATCCACTTTTGAAGCCGTACTGATTTCTTCAAATAAGATTATTAATTTGAAGATATTTAATTAGCTTATTTTAAATACAATTTTCAAATATCTTAGCGATGATAGGTAATAGCGAGATTGGTCTGCAACTGCTAGGGATTTTTTTTATGGTTACTTTTATAAACAGAAGTGCTGACAATAGCACATTTAAGTTTATTAGGAAATATTATTTGATCGATTGCTAAATTTAAAATGTATATAATTGGACTAGCGATAGAATAGGTAACTGTTTTAAGTAATTTAGCCGTGTATCCATCTACACAAGGCGATTTATTATCTTTTAACATAAATATTTGCTGAAGAGCTTCATCAGGTGTTATGCCATATTGAAAGTGCTTTAAAGCGTTTCGGAGCAGCTCGAATTATATTACTTAATTTGTTCCGTTTGGATTTATATTTAATATGTATATTTCATTAAAGGATTCCTGTTCAAAGACACTTTTACATAAAAAAACCAGAACCGAAAAATGTAAAAAAAAAAAAATTTAATTCCACTTTAAAATAAGATTTTTGCTCCAATGATAAATAAAATCCAGGGAATTGGATAAACTAAGAATTTTACTGAGAAAATAGTTTTATTTTTTTTTCAGATTTTTAAGAAACAAGCATTTCCGCTAAAAAAAGCGCTGCGATATAACTTTCAAAAAGAGCATTTATATTAATTCCAAAAGCGCTTCCAATACAGCTTTAAAATTGTACTTTTTCATCTCTGACCAGCGGAAAATGGGATCATAGCATCACCCAGACCAGGTGTTTTCCTTGAAAAATGTGATGCATGCCTTTATAGGAAATTTTTACAAGAATTTTCTAGGGAGGAAACAGCTCAAGCTTTTCAGGCACTTTTTTAGCTTCATTGGAAGGAAAATGGATGCAAAATGGATTAGACATCCACACATAGTATTAAAAAGAAGTTCAATTTTGCCATATATGAATTATTTAGGAAGTTCATTTTATTTATTGTTCATATTGCACTTTAATAAAAATCACAACAATTTTAGAAATAAATTTGATCTGTGGAAGCGAAAACAAATTCGCGTGCACTTGGTTTCATAAACAAAATACGAATGAACTGGAAAAAATGTGTTGTACCCTCCAACATCCTTCTTACGGGATCAATGTGGAATGGATCGAATATATGAGCATTAAGTTTTACTGCTTCCACAAGCCTTCACTGGGAAGGCAGGACCAGATTTCCCGCTGGGTGCTTACTAAATGCGTTTGTATACTGCTATCATTATTTTGATTTTATAGATAGCAGAGATAGATCTATGTTGTACATTTCATTCAGATTATTAAGCACCCTATATTCATGTTATACCAAATATAAGTTGTTTTAATAATTATTAATAAATAACTACAATTTCTATAGTTCTTAAGATAAAATTTGATTTAGCATCGAAACACTGACATGTATAGCATGGACTACTTGATATTCCATTTTCTATACAATTGCGTCGAACATATATAAACGCAGCTCTAAAACTTTTC
The DNA here is from genome assembly GCA_963930735.1 of Dioctria linearis. NCBI lineage: Eukaryota > Metazoa > Arthropoda > Insecta > Diptera > Asilidae > Dioctria > Dioctria linearis. Next base: position 123,016,489 of record OZ005743.1, on the reverse strand, counting down.
ATAAACTTAATTCTAAAAATAAAAACATCAAAAAATAAAAATAAAGTAGAATTCGTAGGTAGGTATATCCAAGGCCCTAGGGAAATGCAAGCCGCCGAAATATAAGCGCTGAAAACCAGCTTATAGTAGCTACGTTTCAACCATTGTTTAAGTCTAGCTCGGAATCAATTCGGATTTCCATGTGAATGGAGTTTATGCCGAGCTTTTGTGCTGCACTCGTAGCAAAAGTTAACAGCATCATTGTCGTGGCAATTTTGTAAATAGGTAAACAATTTATATTTGTCAGCTAACAGGTTCCGTATTTCAAAAAAAAAAAATATGTATGTATGATCCTAGAGGGAAATATGTCAAGTGTTTGTCTGAGGAAGCGCTTCCACAACATAGCCAGAAAATATCTTTTCCGAAGCGCTCTTTTACCATAGCCAAAGTAATCTTTGCGGAAGCAGGTCTCTTCCCTGAGATTAGGCTTATTCGTTTTTTGTTGTGAAAAGATGACTCATATGCATCTGAAAGCGCACCAGACGTTTCAATCTTTTCCGAAGTCTTACCATACCCAAAGGTATCTGAACGGAAGCAGATCTGTTCTCTGAGTTTAGGCTCCAAGAGTGTTACCCTAGAAGCGCTCCAAGAGCGCTTCCCCAAAATCTCTACAGACATGCTCATGTTAAAACGATATGAACAAGGATACGGTGGGGAAGCAATTCGAGCTTCCAAAGAAGCCCTCTTGCATTCGTTTTTGAGCGCTTTCATTGCCCGCTGGGATATTACTTACGCATTTAAAAGTTTATTAACGATGGCATATCAATAACAACTATTGATTCCCAAGAGCACCGACGTAATGTCGGATGTCTGTCTCTCTTTTATTACTACTTCTATGGTCATTGCTCTGACAAAATTTCAAGCCTGATCCCTTGTAGAATTCTTCCCATGCGCACCACACGAGCCGTAACCCGAGCTCATCCTCACACCCTTGAAGTAAAATTCAGCCGTACCCCGTGAAATTCCGTGCATCATTCATAAGCAGAACAGTACGAATGTGGAACAGTTTGCCATCATCTGTTTTTCACCCAAACTATGAGCCACAAACATTCAAGCGTAATACGCACCGTCACCAACTTGACTCAACCCAATAATACTCAATTCCTTATCCCTTATTCCTTTCCTGCTAAAGGCCGTACTACTGCATCATCTCAACTAGCATTTAAACCTTGGAGTAGTGAAAAATTAGTTTTGTTACTAAAGCTCAGTGCCAGTTTCGTGATAACAACTAAAATTCTCACCTTATGGTCAAAATTCGACGTCATAAGGTGACAATTAGTCGTTATATTCACTCATAAGAGTAAATCTCTATAAAGTGAATAATACTGATGATAAACACGTGCTTATTCCTTATAAAAATCAGTACCAAGGGCCAAAACAAATCTATTCTTCATGGTGATATTTATTAGTGATCAGCACGTTTTTATTACTCTAAAATTTCACGTCGAAGTATTTCCACTTTATAGTGCAAATTTCATAGTGAAAAACACTTAATTTTCATAAAATCGAAAATCCTTATGAAGTGAGAAAATTTTAAAGTTATTGCTTTTATTAGTGACTAGGTCGATCTCGTCATCGTCGTCGGCACCCTAAACCAACACTCTCAATTTGTGTTAAGAACATCATAACTACGTGCAGGTCACGGTTAAAGAGAGAGCTATAAGGTGTCTGTAAATATTTGTATGCCACTAAGGTGTACCTTTAACTATAGTTTTGAAACCAAGAAGTGTGAAAAAAATTATACTGCTGTAGATTATGTCATTTAAATTGAATGACGTGTGAAAAGCTTATTTTGTTAATTTATTATTTTTATTAAATAAAATGGGGTAAAACATATAAAAAAACGTTTTCGTCATTTAATTAGGTACCTAATTTCTATCGAAAACTCTGTTGACAATATCGAAATATCCATCAAACTCTCGACAATACACATTAACTCTTTTGTAGCGACAACTCAAAAAGAATTTTGGTTATTTATTTATTTATATGGCTTTAAAAATACATTCATCGGTCGCATTCAACGCAATCTGTATTATGGCCAATAATCTGTCAAATTAAATGTCACTTAACCCTTTCGCTGCGCAATATGTTTTGAGATTTTGTGCTAGCTGTGCGCACATATTTCATTGGTTGCCTGTTTATTCGTGTAGAGCTTTGACGATTTAGACGCTGCGAGTTAATTCGTGTAGAGCCATTTAATGAATTTAGATACAGCGAGTAGAGCAGCTAAGAATTTTTTTTTAAAGTCAAGAATCACATGGAAATTTTCATAAAATTAGAACATTCGTAAAGTGGGTTAATTGAATAATACATTATTCAAATACAAAGAAATTTTATTTCAAATACTTACTTATAATACCATCTTACAAATAATTAATAATTTTTTTTGGTATGAAAAAACTCAAATCAAGGTACAATACATAAAGAAACATTACAAGGTTCACATATATAACGAGATTCCTTTCGCTTGTGGTTTTTTATGCATACAACGTAACGTTTTGTTGGGTTCGGTTTTGATTCTGTTGAAGGAAAAATTTTTGGAAATGTCTAGCTGATAAGCGTAACCGCGATGCTAATAGATTTTCGCTTGCTTTGCTTTCAATTTCTCCTGCTTTCAATTTTCTTGTTAATAATAGGCATACCCTTGCGATTTGCTTTTACAGTTCCACATGCATTTGCTTTATTTGCAAATATATGGGAAAATAGTGCAGGACTTGTATACCAATTGTCAGCGTATACTGTACGGCTTTTATTCAAATAGTCACTAATGAGAGTTAACACTTTACTACCTGATTTACCAAGATTTGCAATATCAAAATCAACAATCTCTGTAGTTCCTCCCGTATAAATAATAAAGTCTAGGAATTAACCCGTTTTGCAATCACACATAACGAAGAATTTTATTACAAAACGGTGGCGCTTTGTGGGTATATATTTTTTGAAGAACAGACGTCCTTTGAATAGCATAGGACTTTCATCAATACAAATATTTTGGTATGGGATGAAAGTTTCTCTAAATGTTTTTTTCAAATGTTGAACATTAATTTTGATTTTGCGTAAAGAAGTACCCTCAACAGGCGGTGAAGCATTATCGCTAAAATGTAGTAGCCGCAAAATCAGCAAATGCTGGGGTTGATCGAAGCCACTCTTGGGACCAGTAATCATTAAGCGAGGGTTTTTTTACCAAAGAAACGGTATAGTTCTTTGAAGTCCGTGTCCTTCCACCGTTTTAGACAGGATTTATCTGTATTTGAATTTTGAGTAATAACAAATTGGAAATATAAGTTTGTTTCCTCAGCTATTTTTGTCACTATTTCCTCGGTAAAAAACATTGTGAAACACTCTAATTCCGCAGAGCCAGCTTAACCTCTCGTAGGACCTGAATATGCATCATCAAAATCGTGAATTGTGGGTGTAAAGGATGTTGCGTTCTTTCATTGATACTCGTTACTGACCGGTGCCCGTTTCATGTGCTGTGGCTCTTTAATGTCATCACCTGCATTATCAGAGTCACTGATTGCCTCATCGTCATTGCTGTCTTCTTCTGATGAACTTTCATCGAGAAAATTCCTCTCCACTCTCAGACAGCATTAATATTGTCTCCGACTCGGCATCAGTTACATATCTTTTTGCCATCTATAAAAAATTGCATAATAAATTAAATATATTTATTAATAGTATTATAAATAAAACACTTACTTAAGAAATTTAAATAATTAAAGTGAAAATTTCGACACGTGTTTGTTCTTCAGAATGCTAGCAACAACTGAGTGTACGCGGCTGATTTTGTCAAATATATTTTGCAGGTTCGGATACTCTCATAGCCGAAAAAAATACTCAGCGATAATAACCGTGTAGAGCAGTAAACGTAAATAATACCCAGCGAAAATAGTCGTAATTAGTGGAAAATTAATTTAAAACACGACGCGTAAAAATTCGTTCGGAGCGTATGGGATACAGACTTTTTGCGAATATATACGCGTGGAGCAGTGAAAGGGTTAATAGTTCCAATTTCATCATTCCAGAACCACAGGGTGATACGAGAAGCCTATCTATGCTACTTTATTTTTGCCATATCTATCAATTTTCATGTCAGTCACAATATGGAGAAATTCGTAGTAAAAATCAAAATCTTATCACTATATTCGGAAAATAATTTTTGATTAGGTAATTAGTCCGTTATTATCACCAAAATGAAGTGTGGAGCACTGCATAGTGAAATTCCTTAAAAATCGGCTATATTTTTCGTGAAATCATTGCCACCATATTGGATACAAAAATTTGTTTGAAAATATTTATTTTGCTTCATAATGTTAGGCATTTATAACATTGAAAATAGCCAAGAAAAATGTTTTGGAGGTACTTTTAAGTTAATCCTAACATTACTTTTGCTGAAAAAAGTCGAGATAAAAAATTCAAATTTAAGAATTTCTCAAATATTTACTAAAAACTTATAATTTCTGAAGCGCCTTGTTATTTTTCGATTTAAACATTTTATTTCATCAGTAAAATTTGAAGCGTTTATAATTCATTTGGATAAATTTTGCACTTTTTAAGTGTTCAGCCTGTCTACTTGATGCTCCTGCAAAAAATGTTGCCTATGACTCGGACGAGAACGCATCTGTTTCAGCTCTTAATAAAATAGTAGATCAGATTGCTCTCGATATTGATACATTGAAAACCAAGTAGATGGAATTTAATAAATCTGTTAAATAAATTGTTACGAGCTTTACTGAATTTAAAAGCATCGTTAAAACACAAAAAACTGAGACATTTTTATTAGACTCTGTTAATAGTATTGAAATGTTTGATGATGGATGTCTTTCGCCGAGATAGGAATCATGAGGCTCTGGGGACCTGTGATGGTGGTGGTGTCCACCTTGCAGTCGATCGCTCTATGAAGGCAACTCGTACTAGTAAATTTGAGTCTGCTTACGAGGACTTGTGGGTCGTTATCAAATCTGGCAATTTAAACCTATATATTTGTTGCTTATATATTCGTCCATCCTCTCCTCATGATACTTATGATGCCATTTTTACCAATATTTGCAACATTTATCAAAATGCTGCGAGCAACATATCCCAACATATCTTGGTCAGCTAGTGATGTGTGCAACTCAATGCAAATTGACGACGTAAATAATCGAACCACGTTCTCTTTGTTAAATTTTATGTCTTTCTCCCGACTTGATCAACTAAATTGCATTCCATATTGCAATCAGAGATACCTGGACCTAATTTTTTGTAATGCCGATCTGGGTAATTCTGATAATACACAGCACTTCTTTCCCGTGTCGATATTCGCCACCACCCTCTTCTACTACATCTGAAAACTAACAAAGTCCCCCACCTTGCTGAAAAAATTAATAAGCGCTTATTCAAGCGCGATAACTATGTCACTATTAATAATTTTCTTTCTGAAATTGACTTCACGTGCCTGCAGCACGTTGAGGTGAACCAAGCCTTTCAAGTGTTTTATAATCATCTGAACATGGCAATTGAATATTATATTCCCCGAAAAACGAAGAGATGGAGCACTTATCCTGTCTCGTTCTCTCAGAACCTAATTCATGCTGTCAGAGTCAAGGAAAAATATAGATTAAAGTATATAAAATCCAAGCATCCTGAGGACTACACTACCTTTAGCTACCTCCGCAGCAAAGTAAAAAACATGATTAAAGTATGGTATAAAAAATATGTTCAAAACATCGAAAATTCCATATGTTCCAATCCAAAGACTTTCTGGTCTTATGCAAAAAGCATGAAGCTTTCTGGCTCCTACGCTAAGGAAATGCTTTATCTTGGAATATCTGCCAACAAACCAGAAAGTATATGCAACTTGTTTGCTAAACACTTTCAGACCACATTTGATGACAACCCGATTTCGACTATCCGTAATACATCTGATGAAACTCTTTATAGCTCCCTAAATATCCCTCTCATACACCATACTGAGGTTCAAATACTACTTATGTCATCAGATGAAAACAAAAATGCGGGTCCAGTTGGTATTCCTAACACATTTTACAAGAACTGTTCCTCAGTTCTATCGCACCCTATCACCGGATTGATTAATTCTTCTATCTCCAAATATATTTACCCGGACGTACTTAAGGACTCGTCTGTTTACCCTGCGTTCAAAGCTAGAAAAAACTACCGCCCTATTTCTATTTCTAATGCCTTAGCTTTGATTATTGAAAAACTAAACTACTAAAATCTACTGCCCCAAATAAAACCCTACATCAGTCCACAAGAACATGGCTTCCTACCACATCGATCTACTGTATGTAATATTTCATTATTCACAGACTCTATTGCCCTAGCTCTTGATGAAGCTAAACAGGTAGATATTTTTTATGCGGACATATCTAAGGCATTCGATAGAATCAATCACAATATAGTTACGGCTAAGATGAAGAAAATTGGTTTTGACTCTAACAGTACCCTCTGGTTTCAATCATATCTCTCGAATCGACAGCTCTCTGTAGTTATAAATGGTTTCTCATCTTATCTATATACGCAAACTTCGGGCGTACCCCAAGGCTCGAATCTTGGCCCGCTTCTCTTCTTATTAGACATTAATGACCTTCCCAAAGATCTCTGCTCTTCGTCTTTAATCTATGCTGATAACACTAAAATTTATACAGTAATAAATGATCCATCTGACTGCCAATATCTCCAAAATGACATTCAGAATCTACTCTCATGGTGTAATAAAAACCATTTGTCCCTAAACGTGGACAAATGCAAATGCATTTCCTTTACAAGAAAACGCATTACGCTGAATTGGGAATATAAGTTGGGCACTCTTCTAGTTACCCGTGTCTCAGAAATAAATGACCTGGGAGTACAATGCGATAATAAGCTATTGCTTGACTCTCACATTAATACTATCATCAATAAAGCTTTTAAAACTCTGCGGATTGCCTTAAGGTGCGCTAGGCCTTTTAAACAGCCCTCTACCCATAAAACTATGTACAATACCCTAGTTAGATCCATATTAGAATACGCTTCCCCAATATGGAATCCCTTTTCCCCAACATACAAAAATAAAATCGAGAGTGTCCAACGCAGATTTACTAGGTACTTGCACCTCAAACTTACGGGCTAATATGAACACAATGACGGCAGATTGACTAGATACTTCATGGTAGGTATCCCTAGAAGCACGTTGTTCCTATCTCGATGAAATTTTGTTATTTAAAATATTACACGGCTCTATTGATTACTCTGAGCTTTTGTCCAAATTAAAAATTAGCTTTCCTAGCCGTTTAACTCAACAGCTATCTACGTTTCACATAGATCCACCCCGTACCAACTTACATCTCAAGTCACCTTTGGTTAGAATTCAAATGGCCCACAACGCCTTATACAATGATTTGGATATATACTCAGTGATACCTTCGGGTTTTTTAAGCAGAGTCTCTTAGCTGAAATGAATGCTCTGGATAATTTCTCAATTCTAAATTGATCAATTTAACTTTAATTCTTCACTCACTTTCTCTTTTCCGTATACTAACCTCGCTATATGCTCTATTGCTTGCTCTCTTTTCTCTACTTTATTTAACTTAAATTATACTGTTTTAAAGTTAATTTAATTTCTAGCTTTATTCCTATATGTGTTACCCTACTTTTAATTCTGTATTTCTATTATCCTAAGTTTTTCTTAAGCTTTTTGATTTGTATAAATGAATTTAGATAGTATATCTATGACTTTTAAATTTATCTGTAATTACATTTTTGAATTTTATACTATTCCTTTTCCAATGTAATTATTGTTTATCATCCTCAATATCTAGATTTAAGTTCCTTATGTATATATATGAGACTTGGTTCTCTTTATTTTTTTATTTTTTTCCTTTGAAGTCAATTAGCTCTAACCAAACGGTAGTAAGTAATTAGATTTATGTATCTGTTTACTATCGTATCAATTTTTTATAAATAAATAAATAAATATAATATATGTGTACCTATTACAGAAGATTAAAACGAAAGTCATGTTAATTTAGAAGTTATCGTGAATTAGAATTATACATTTCCGTAGAAATATCATTTTCGTATTAATATCTCTTTACATTACACGTATTTTCATAACTCTTTTTGTATGTATAGTACTTTTTTAAAATGAAGATCACTGTCCTTAAACGTGAAAATCACATCCTTGTAACGTGATATCAACTAAAATTAATCACACCATGGTGAAAAAAATAGTGAAAATAACGTTACTGTCATCAAAATGGAATGTTTCATTTACTCATAATCATTCCCCAAAATGGTGTATAGACCAAGATTTGGACGTGTTATGATAATAAAAGTGGTAGTTAACAACACTATAAAGGGACTATATTGTTCCTATTACCATTTGTCACTATAAAATGCTAGTCGGGATAGGGTATCCGTTGAGCTTTGGCAACATCATAAAAAAAAGATATTCTCTTATAATTACAAAAGTTTATTTAAATCTCTTAGAGGCAAAATCTAATCGTTTAACTAATTGAGGTTATAAATTGGCATAGCATTTGAAAGGTGGTTAGACAACTTTAAAATGTGGATATACAGAATTCAAAGGGTCTTGGATCACTATAAATATTATACCAGAACTTCAAATTCTGCATGAGTATAAACCGAAAATCTTATGCTAAATAAATCACTTGTGCAGCATAAGTTACTACGGCCGAAACGTGGCTTGTGAAAGAGCTTGAGTATTTTCCAAATGAGATAGTTTATTCCTACTTGTATAACATTGTATACAGGCGAGTTGAAAAAGTTGGTTGAATTAATGCCGACTTTTCGAAGCTACTTGACAGAAAGGATTATAAAATATTAGGATTCTTTCTATCCTACGACTAGTGAGCTTTATTGATTCGACACATAATTTTACATCGATAACGCTCAAAGTTACACCCGTGTTATGGCAACTTCCACCACTGAATATATACTTTTTAGACTTATGTAATCGTACAAGTATATGATTGAAAAATATTCTGTTTTCTTAACTTTCACAACAATTAAATAACGAAGCAACTACATTACCTACTCTTCAGTTAACTTAAAAACGTTCCGAAAATCTCAAAAATTTATGGCTCTTTCCTTTTGCACTGCAATATAATTACATGTTAGAGCCAAGGGGTGCATCGTTCGCTCGCGAAAATAATATAGTGCATGTGTAATGATCAAATTAAAACTTAATCTCAGCATTTATATGAACTGCGCGTAAGAACAGAAGGTGTTCATACATATTGCACTCGTTTTGCACGTAATTATAAGAATGAACTTGGAGTAAATTCTTGCATGTGAAAATGTACTATAATAACTCGATACACGTGGAATATGGTGTCCGATGATAATAATGGCGCCCGTCGACAATTGCATGAGGGTATATAATAAATGTGTCGAGGAAGAATCATGCATCGCAAATGGTTTCCTTCTCCAGGCATGCATACTTATAAGATGTCTGCATGCAATTTTACCTAATTAGGGTACCTCCCGAGAAATATGTGGTAGGTTTAGTTTTTTTTTTTTTTTTTGTTGACTTCTACTTTGCGTTTTATTTAGGAAACACTCACGAAATTACTACCAAAAGCCGCCGAATAATATTGCAGTGTTATTAAATTTATCCGCGCGGTCAATCTTTGGCAGGAACACCTTTTTCACGTTTTTTTGTTTTTTTTTTGTTTTTTGTTTTTTATTTAAGCTGAACTTTTGCATACCGTCAAGTGATAAGCAATTGTGCTCAAACACGTCATGAATTATAACGAATTATATAAAATCAGATTACCTCAAAGGAAGTAAAATACCACGTGGAAACAATTCTAATAATAAATGAAGAGAAAACTAAGAGAAAAACTAAAATATCAAATAGAGTGTTTTTTTTTAGTTTTAACTAATTGGGAGAAATCACGCTGCGACGGCGAGTTGTGACTCCTTATCTGTGTATGAATCTGTTATGCCCTATTACCTCTCTAGTTTATATCTGAGCCAGACAATGTTGATAATTCGTTCTGCAAATGCAGAGAACAAGATATTCTCAGTAATAATTGCACGCAATGGATAGAGTACAGATGATGAAATTTATTCTTTATGCATATAAAGAAGCAATATCAGTTAAAAGATTCACGTTCATTCTAACAAAAATTTACATTTTAATCCATGCGTGTGAAATTTTATGTATCTTTTAATTTCGGCAGGAGCATGATTTTAGTAATAAATTTTTCAACCAGAAAAGTTACATATTGCGTTGAACATTACTGCACTTCTTAATCTTTTAAGTGGTTTCTTTGAAAAGAGCTATTGGATTCTCTTAAAATTAGTTAATTTCATAAATTTAATCTACTTTTTCAATAGATAATTGTGGTTTTACTGTACCTCGTCTCTATCTTATACACTGCTCTAATTATAGACAACGTAATCCGCCAATCCATTAGTGTAAACCTTGCACAATTCATTAAGGTCCATGAACTAGTAATATATCAATACTACGACAAGAGTTCAAGTACAAGAACTTGCACTCTAGTGGAGAATAAAAGAGTTCTTTCGCTATACAAACACCCACGAAAAAGTCACAACAATTTCTTTTTTGTATAATGTACAAATGTCTACGAAAAAAACGTGATCAATTAAGAATTTACCGCTCCCAAAAATTTGCAGCCTTGCTCTGCCTATTGGTAAATCCGCCCATGTATGCGGAAGCAATAAAGTGAATTAAAATTTTATTGTTTAATGCGGTATCGAATGTCCACCATGTATACCATTTCGGCGACTGGCACCCCCCCCCCCCCAAGACGTTGGGCTCCTAGCCAACTGGCTAGTTTACCTAGAAGTTCGACATTGGGAATAAACCAATTACACTGGTGGTTTTGGTGCCAAGAAGCTGTAATTAGTTTTTAACTTAGGACCTCTTACTGATTACATTAATAACAAAAATGTTGATTTCCTACGTGTAGTTTTCTAGATTTTGACTTGTAACGAAAACACCATTTCTTACATTATTATGTACATAAAAAATTAGTTTCGCGACTTTCGCGAATAAGGTGTAGTGGGACAATCACGTTGCATCCTCCAGCAGTAGTCAGCCATCATATGCCGATCCCATCGGCCTTGATACCTATCTTCCAGAGTTTTTAGGTCCTGGTGAAATCGCTGAGCTTGTTCTTGGCAGTGTTGGGCGTAATCTGATTGCAGTGTAATTTAATTAATAATTCCATTACAGTTTAGTCAAATTATAAAGTAATCTAATTAAATTGTATTCGATTACATATCAATCAGATTACTTATGAGAGAATATGTAATCTATCAAATGTGTAATCTCTTACAATATAATTAGATTATTTTGTAATCTAATTACATTGTAACAGATTACTTTGTAGATTACTTAAAAGTAATTAATAATATAATGAAATGAATTGAAAGAAAATAGTATTGTTCTCGTACGAAATTAGTTTTAGGGAATTTTATGAAGAATTAGAATACAAATATCTTAGATATCTTAAATGTCTTAAATGTAATCACATTAATTAGATTAACATGTAGTGGGATTAACTTGTAATCGATTAATGTGTAATCAGATTAACTTGTAATCACATTACGCGTTAATCGATTACGTTATGTAATTATGGAAATGGATTACATTAGTAATCTGTTACAAAGTAATCTGATTACAGATTACATGGTTAATTGTAATTGTTAATCATTAATCAGATTACATTTTGCCCAACACTGGTTCTTAGCTATAAGATCGAAGGTAGAGGTACTGCACTTTTATGGACGTATTATGAACATTATAAGTTCTTAAAGTTCTCTAGCATGTTGTTTACAATTTCAGAGTAGTTACTTGACTTGTGATTTACAAGATAGTTTTTAGTAACTTCAACAAAACGAAGTCGACACAGGTCATTCCAAATCGTTCGATGAATTTCAATATGAAATCAGTGTCTTTTATTAATATTCTTATTTGTGGGTAGTGTTTAAGATTTCTCGATAGTTTTCATTTCTCGAGAAAAGAAGAAATTACCTCTTATTTCTCAAAAATTTCGAGAATTCTCATGTAATATATAAACTGACATTTATTCGATTATAATCAAATTAAAAGGTTATATGTACCAGTCTTTAATACTGAATTCATATATTTTATTTATTATTTCAATATGTAGCTACAGATATAAAATGATTGCAAAACAAAATTTAATTCCTTTTTTGTTCAACTTTGGTATAATTTTTCAAAAAACATAGCGTATCAAAAGTAGTATTGAACAATGGATTTCTCTTCTTCATAACAAAATCCCTCGGAATAGTAAAATTACGTTCATTACTAATTAATTATTGGACAAATCATCTCTAATTATGTAGTTTCACATTTGTTTTTCGTGTACCGGTTGTTTGAAATATACTGAATTCTTGTTTAATAATTTTCAACAACACCAGGGCACACTTCTCTGGCACTGTCTGTTATAGATAAAATAAAATTGCTCTCGAAGTAACAGTTCTTCATTTCCATGGATTGGAACTTCGTTAACATCTGGTTCGTCAGTGTAAAACTGTTCAAAACTAACAAATTATCTATTTAACATTTCCTTTGCAATTTTGATTATATAATTTTTGAAGAATAGTCTCAAAAATCTTTTTCTTCTCAAGTGGGACTTTGTGAAGATTTATGATGTTCTGGTTTATTATTATTTACTTACCTATTTCATCTTTAATTGCAGTAGGAACCTTCTAACATATTGCTAACCTTTTCTAATTGCGTTAAAACAAATGTTTTAAGACTCCTTCTGCAGTTAACAATATAAAACCTTCTCTCACTTGTAAAGGCTTTTTAATTCGTAAAAAGCATTTGATCATAATTGTTATAGATCATACCATAAAAAAAGTAATATAAAATCTATATTAAATTAACTGTGCATTTTTCCATTATATTTTTGCCAAATCAACAAAATCCAATTCATATTTTCGTTCAAGTTCATTCATGTTCAGATTTGACAAAAATTAATTTCCGTTCCCGTGAGAACGAAGGTATAATATTAAATTCACCTTTTCCTGCGCTGTAGACGCGAAGTCAGCAATTTTATTAAAGTAAAAAGCGCACAAATGAGTAATTACAAAATGGGAAAACATATTCACAGTCAGTCTGAAGTTTGGGATCCGAAGTAAATCGTTGCGCTCTATAAATTCGTTCCTCGCATATAAGTAGCCAATGTAATTTCTAAATCTTTTCCTAAATTGATAGGAATAAAGAGTTAATTAATAGTTAAAGTTGGTGTTTTCATTTATATTATGTTTTTTTTCTTAACAATAAAAATAGATAATTAAACTCATAATATCCATAGTATGCCAACTTGTCTTATAATTCAAAAGTAATAACACCTCCTTTTATTCTTTTATTTATATTCATAACTTTGCAAAACGATATTTTTGACAGGGGAGTTTTTGAATATTTTTGCAATTTTTCGTAGGTATACAGTATATATACCGAAAATTGTAAATATATTCAAAAATTCTCCTGTCATAATTGTAATTCTATAAGATTTCGTATTTGCAACTCTCGGTATCTCACTAATTCAAACTGAAAATTCATTTCATATTCTGATAAACAACATTTATTTTCACTATTACTATATATCTTCCTGAATTCGTTACTTTCTTTCTTCTTCTCAATGTAAACAGTTTTAAAAAGTTTTCAAAATAGATAAGTGCAAACTGCAAACCATGATTATAGCATAGTTGCTGATTTGCAACACACAACTTTCCAATTCAACCTCCCGCATAACGACAGCACCATCACTTATTACTTACAGTACAATATCTTTTACAATTGAAATACCAGTTCCATCTAATTTTTGTGTTATAACAACTCTAACTAACGTTTTTTCTGCAGAACACCTACCGACCCAAGATTTGACGAATCATTAGAATGTTTTTATATATGATAACATCCATATATCTTTTATTTATAATCGTAGTTAATACGTTAATAGATACGCTAAATTTTTTTCTTCATCCCTTAGATTCATTATGGTCTGAGCAAACTTAACTCCTCCTTTTTACAGTACAATATATAATTTCATCATCAGTTGCCTTACTTTTGTAGGATTACGTTGCAGATTGACTCTCTTTGCGGCTTTTAATAAACATTTATACCTTAAAATTATTTGATCACTAGTAGGGCCTTCAAATCGCCTTTTGGCTTATTGCCGCGAAGAGGAACTATTTGGCCCGATAATTGATTCCTTCGGTTTATAATCGTGTATATCTTCAAGCTGTATGAGAAGATAAAGTGTTGCTGAATGTTTACAATCTTATTTCAAAGATTAAAAGTTGCCAAATTCTTATTTATACCACTGACAACATACAACTAGATATGAAAATCTCCATCATATAAAACCGGATCACCAACCGGAACCAAAGAAAGCTATCAGTAAAAAATGTTGCGAAGAATTTATGTTGAATAATATAGCAGAGAGAGAGAATGTATAGAGCTTTCTAATAGGGGGCTATTAGGGGGCCAGCTTTCATACCGCTTTATTTTGAGGTTTTGATATATATTTCTGTTAATTGCTGCTACAAGCAAAACGTAAAAAATAACCAATTTGTTAATGATGTGGGAAATATATATAAGTCGATTGCAACAACATTATTTCTTTACGTTTGCGATTGCGTGTCGTATCACTGAACGAAAATACAACAGCATAGTTGTACTTTCGTGCAGGCATATGGGTATATGACATGCGTGATAATCCCAAATCTGTTATTTTCTGAATTTAAAAACTATGTCATTCCTGATAATCATGATTACGCTCAGCGATGAGGTATTTAATTTATTCACCAATGATATGAGGGATTTGATTTATTCAGAAGGGAAATCATTGAATTGTTCATCATATGAATACGAAATATATAAATGAGTTTAGTCCCGGTGCTACAACAAAATTCAACGTAACATTCATCTAACTAATCATCAGGAGCTCATCAGTGCGTTCATGATGATTGGGTTACCAGGGGATGGTCAGTTATACTAGGTAAGCTAACATTCAGGAAAAACTGTATTAGCCCCGTGAAGATATATACCTACATAGAAAAAATAAATCTCTAAAGTGAGTGGCAACAATTTCTGCCACAAAAGTTAGATTTGTGTCGATAAGATTAAGGAAAGCTTCACCTTGGAAAATGTAGATTAGATTTTTATCCTTAAAATGTAGGTAGGTTTTTCTCCCTCAAATGTAGGAAATTTTCAGCGCCCCCCCCCCCTCCTAAAATGTAGGAAATATTTCCTAAAATGTCGGGAATTTTCAAATTTTTTTTCCCCTAAAATTTTGGAAATATTCTCTAAAATGTGGGATAGGTTATAGCACCACACTTCACCATAGGTGATAGAACCCGACCCCCTTTAAAAACATAAGAATGAGCTGAATAGCTCATTTCTTATGGCCCATACTAATAAGTAATACGGAAGTTATGTTGGTGAGCTGGGCACGCTCAATAAAAATATTGAAAAACAACATATGACTTGTTTTCACAAACATTGTGTGAATTGTATAAATGAAAATATATTTCAATACAAAATATAGCATAATACCTAATTTAATGAATGTTCTCTTCCTTATATCGAAAAGAGCTTAACATTTCGCGAATTTTACGAATGCAATAGGTTTTTTTGTGCCAAATCTATCATTGATTTGGGAAAATTAAACTGATTTTCTCATTATATGAAGAAAATTACATTTATTTTTAGAGAAGAATGAGTATTAAATTTAGAGAAGAGTCCTATTTGTTTTTTACAGTGTACCTTAAGGAAAATAAATAATCGAATTACTTGTCTCAATTCCAATTGGCCACCATTATTAAGCGAGAAACACAGTGCTACCTTTTCCAACCTCGACCTCAGTATAACTTTAAGAACCTCAACCTGATGACCCTTGTAAGCTTTTGCAACTAACAATACGAACTTTGACAACTTCTGTATGATAGCAGTTGATTGGGCTATTGGCTTGAAAATTCAAATTATTTTGTAATAATTTATTACAGCAGGAATAACTTTTCACCTTAAATATGTTTCCCACATTTTTTTTCAAACAATTTCCCATAAGCAATGGTGGTACCAAATAATAATAAAAATTAGCTGTTAATGCTGACAAAGTTCCAGCAGAGTGGAAAATAGACCTACTCGAGTTCAATCTCAACCTGGCTGGCCTCACCAACTTTGACATTGTGAGCTTGATAACCTGATCTCATATATTCTATAGAACTGTCAAAGTTGGTGTGGCATAAGGAAAAGCTAGCACTGTGTTCGACACTTTATCGTCACTTTTATTATCGAAACGCACAGGAATCTATATTCCGAAATATTTGTGTAAGTTCGAAGAAATAATCGAACAAGTTAATTTGAATGTGTTTCGAAATTTCTTTTAATGTTAAAACATAAAAATTCGCAATACTCTCCAGCAATTAGTCTTACAGAAACATCTTTAAGACTCTATAGATTGCCATAATTACCAATGCAGTACATATTGTAATCAATTTCAAAATTATGTTTTCATCCTGCCAAATCTTATTCAATATCTCACAGGTTCCCTCCTACATTGAAGTAAGTGCACCCCGAAGAAGGAAATTCATCTATGGTGTTGCCATTTTTGTATATGGAAATTTTCCCATCCCACAGAGTATTTTCTCCACCATTCCCTTATCAGAAGTTCATAGTTGTTTGTCTAGCTCTAAAGCATGCGGCCGATTTCTTTTCATATGGCGAAACCCTTGTCATTGGCGATGCCTGTTTGCTTCCCTTCATATCTCTGGTTGGCCTCGTGCCATTTCACATTCTTAAAGTCATGGGCAATCCTAGAAAATACTACTGAGCGTAGGTGGGTGGGTAAATAGGGATATTGAGAAAATTCAGAATACCCAAACCCTAAGCTGTAGCCAGGAGAAAAACCAACTGAAGGAGCATTAAGGATGGGGGACGGATGGATGGATAGCAAATGTTGTCAAAACGAAGATGGATTGGTATAATTCGTTTGATTTGAATTTGGCTCAGCATACACTGAGGGCGGGGTGAACTCTCGAGGATAATAAGAAAGTAACCAAAACTTAGGCAACTTTTTCATGAACATCAGCGGCAAAATTGGATTCTGGGTCTTTTCAAAATGAAAAAAAAAACTGTAAGAGGGAACGATGAAGGTTGATGGTTTATGTGGCTACACAAAGAAGTTATATGAGGGCCATTTGAATGCTTTTAAGGATAAACAAGAAAATGCCATTTTATAAGGATTTAGCTTTCAAGACGGTTGTATTAGGTATGCCTTTGTTACTTACAGAATATATACTAATAAATTTGATGAAAATGTTTTTTTTCTTTTGATTTAATGAGTATACAAATAATAAGAAAGTTAAAATAAGAAAACCACCGTCATTCTTTATAGTGATATGAAGGGTCCTTTCTGAAGCGCTATACTCCTCTATACATAAACACAAATAATCCACCATACAATACTATAACGTACAGTTCTAAATACATTTTCTAATGTTCTCAACAAGTCAAGCAAGAAAATAATCCGCAGATGAAAAATTTGCATATCGGTTTTTTGGGTTACTTAGCCGCGATATGTGCAGGCCATTAATTATCCCAAGCCGAAGAAGACTCCATGGAATTAACAGTAGCCACGATATAATACCGTGAAATGGATTACGCCTCATTTGTTTCCCTATAAAAACAGACGGTAATAAGTGAAATGGTTGTAAGACTTAAGCACCTTAATCCGTCTTTAATGCTTTCTAATTTCTTTTCAGCTTTCTGCTAATTAGATGTTTAAGGGAGACGAGACATTGATAACAGGAAAAAATTTAGTGTCTTATGGGATTTTAACAGAATTTTTTTGTGCTTAAATTAAGCAATAAAGGGACGCGAGTTTTAGACGACATTTTTTAGAATACTAGCTTTGTGGTTAGATAGGATATAAAACTAATTTGGTGAGTTGTGATCTTATGCGATTTTAATCCAATTTAAAGTATATTGCAGTACCGTAGGAAAAGCAAAGGTACAAAATTATACTGATGGAAGTAGCAGAGAGAATAATGGAAATAATTTGATAAGATAAAGATATATATACGACCTATTAAGTTTATGATGCAATGTAGACTATAAAAAAATTATTTGAATATCTACTTACTATTTATTATTGTTATTAAGTGATGGATGTAGACAGGATTACCGTCTCTCATCTAGTCACCGCGACTAATATGATATTTTGGGACATTACCGCTAAGTGCCTTAGGGCGTCCATTCGAATTTAAGGTTTTTTACAAAGCCTATAACATTGATGGGGCCGTGTTTGCGACATCCTCTGGGAATGTCTTTTATAGATGTTTCAGCCTTATGCTGTGCTATCTGGAGCTCCACAGTTACACAGGGTGAGTTCAGCAGTCCAATCAGAAGCGACAGGTCTCAATGTCTCATCACAAACCTTATCAATTTTTTTAACATGATATTTAAGTCGGCAATGCCCAGTAAATAGGCCCGTTATGAGCCTTAATTTAATTCTGTTGAGCATTAGGAATACTTTTGTCATCTTTTGCGAAGATATTATGACGTTCTTCGCTTGTCTTACCCCTGGGGTATTTTCCCAGTTTGCCATTTAGGTTCTGTCCTCCCAAAGCCTGACTTGTGTTGAAAGGTGGCTTTTTGGAATGTCCCAAAACAGTGTCAGAGTTAATAAACGGAGATCTGGCTCCGAAATCTCCTTACCCTTAATTCCTTTATGTCCTGGCACCCAGATCAGACTAACCTTATTGGCTTCGACCAGTTGCTCCGAAATAGTAAGACATTCCCAGACCAGCTTAGACTCAAAGATAAAATAAAGGTCGATGCACCCTTACCGGCATAGCACGAACTGGCGCAGGTAGGCATCGACCGGCACCGACATTTTTCATGCACATATAACGGCACAAAAGGCAAAGAAAACCTTCAGTTAATAGCCATAAACATGTTTTAATTAAGTAGGATAACCTTAGGTAGAAATTAGGGTACAAAGAATAAAAATCTCTGTCTGATTATAAGAGCTTAGGAGTAGGTACTTAGCAAGTTAGTTTGAATTATTATATTTGCTAGGGTAATAAAATTATTATTTTTTTTTTAAGAAACAAAAGGCTTTGAGGAATCTTTCAGTTCATAAATAGATTTTGAAAAAGACAGTTCTAAGCAGCAGTATGCCTAAGTTTAATAAAAAGCAGCTAATGTTAATAGCAACCCTATTTGATGAAGACGAAGAGAAGAGAGACCGAGAGTACTGGATTTACCCACTACTCCTGAAGACGGTGGAAATATGAGGGAGAGTTTGCGACTGTCCACAAAGGATTACTAGATAATGAGTCAAAGTTTTATTTATATTACCGTATGAGTATTTCCGAATTTAATTGGTTATATGACAAAATTCCCCGAAAAATCCAGAAGAAAAACACGAAATTCACAGAAGCAATTCCTTTAAATGAAAAACTAGCAGTATGGCTATGGTAAGTAAGGTACCTGCGGTGAATAAGGCCCGGAGGGTAATAAGGCCCATATTTAAAAATTTGTACTAAAATTAATCGCAGCAACCGCATACTTTATGCGCACATGCATTAAGTCTACACGAACGCCGTCGAGGGGGCGTCTGGCAGCACGCGCCGCCATCTTGCCAGTAGCGAACGATACGTCAACGAGCGGCGCAGGGCTGCTTGGAATTATAATTAGACAAAATCATAAGTTCCGTTGTTTAATTGCTATTTCCACATGTAGTAACTTGTTTAGTTTGAACGTTAGGTAAAGTAGTTTATGATTTCGGTGTTTATTTTCGCCCACCATTTCGTTTATTCGATTAATGAGTAATTTTGTAAAATATTGTCATGGGTGTAATAAGGCCCACTGGAGTAGACCGTGGGTCTTATTACCCTACCTAACCTAAATTCTCAATGAAACTGATGTTCCTTTATGAGATTATAATTGTGACATTATTTTAGTTCCAAAGAATGAAGACTGTTTGAATTTACTCTGCTGTACGTTAAGAAATTTATAACTAAGGCTGTTAGGGCCTTATTATCTCCCCTAGGGAGTAAAAAGGCCCATTTTTATTTTTAGTCGTAATTATTAAAAATAACCGAATTTTGTTTATTTTCTTAGTTTTAGCAAGTTTAAAGGGAATCATTTCTCTGATTAAGATGTTGAGAAAGATAATTTTTGGTTCGGACCTTATTATACTGTAGTAGTTTAATAAGGCCCTTGCAAAAGGTTTTATAAAACTGAATTATTTTTTCAACTACTCACTTCTGTTAATGTTTTTCTGTTTTCTAGTTGTGCAAATAAATAAACTTCACGGAAAACTTGTTTTTGTAGTTCTATATCACCAAATACTTAATTTATTGCATTATAAAATTAGGTGGGCCTTATATTTGCCGCAGGTACCTTAGTTTGAATTCTAACTCATTATTTATAAAATGAAATAAGAAATCCATTAAGTTCACAAAAACAAGCTCAAAACTATTTATTAAAAGTTAATGTAGGAACACTATTAGATGTCCTTCTGTGTATTTGTGGACGGAAATTCTTTAATAATGTCCCAACAAGTAGAACTGCGGGATCCAAATGAATTACTCAAATAAGTAGTAGTGGTACCGCTCTGAGCATGTATAGGTGTGTATTCACTATATGATTTGCCAAAGGTTTTGATGTATATATAGCTTTGTAATGTTTGTGACGTTGAAGTTGGTCGAAAGTAAGGGCTGTTAGCTTTAGAGAGCTCTTCATATTCTATCGCCAAAACAATAGAGAAAATTTTTCGTTTTCGCTTTGTGTTAATTGTAAGGAGAAAAATGTTCAACGGTTTCTGTAACAAATAAAGAAAATTATTTCATATTATTCCCTGTACTTTGTTCCTTTTGCTCTGTTTCCTGTTGTTCAATTAAATATTTCATTAATGTAGATGAAGCAGTTTTAACAGTCTTGGTATTTTTAGAAAATTTAAGTGGTCAAAAATTTGTTTTAGGAGAGCAACTAAGCACACAATTATCACCTGAAATCAGGTTTCCTTCTATGTTGTCTTCAATTTGCGATTCGTATTTGGTTGTATTCTGTTTCAATTCTTCGGTTATATCTACATTTAAAGATGTTCTGGATGGCCTTTCCGCCATGTGTGGCTCCCAAAATGACATTTCTTCTTCATATTTCAATTTTTTTAAGTTCGTGGCAGCCTATCCACTTTTGGCTTATCTTTTCTTTTTCATAGCTCTTCTATAGGAATTACGTAATCCGGCCTATATCCTTTTAAAATCAGAAGCTAAAAACATAAAATAAAACTTACATTAAAATACATGAAATTCTATCCTGAGTTTGACTAATACCTATATACATGAATTAATGGTTGTAATGTTTACTTTACAGATTTTTAACGGCGGGAAATTCTTTTCAAACGATTGCTTTCAGTTAAAGTCTAGGTCTCTCAACAGTTTCTTCAATAGTAAAATACGTATGTTAAGCTATAACTTAAGTGTTGATGCCTATTGTTATGCCCAAGCAAAAAACAAAACAATGCAACAAATAGCAGAAGAATTTTGGGAAATATGGGATTTTCCAAATTGCATTGGTTCTCTAGGTGGGAAACAATACTTACTAAAACCGGATCATGTTTTATAATTATAAAAAGACATTTTCCGTTGTTCTTTTGACATTTGTTGGTGTAAAATATAATTTTATTATAATCGATGAAGGTATTTATAGAAAAAATAGTGACGGAGGAATATTTGCACACTGTGATTTTGGAAAGGAATTGGAAAAGGAAAAGCTACAGATTCCCGAAGAAAATCTGCTGTCAAGCACCAAAGTTAAAGCTCCTCACGGAATAGTTGCAGATGAAGCCTTTCATCTTAGGCCTTATTTACAACCATATCCTGGGGCGCAAATACAAGTCAATTCTACAGCACAGCATTTTAACTAACGCTTGTCACCTGCACGTCGAACTGTAGAAATTGCGTTTAAAATTTGCGATCAAAACTTTCAAATTTTCAATAGTCGAATAAAATCAAAGCCTGAGTAACGTGCTGATATAATTTTTGCTACTTGTGTACTTCACAATTACATTCGAGCGAATAGTAACAACCCCATAGAGAGCAACGACACAACAAATAGATTTGAACTAAAAAATCTTTCCTACCACGGAGGTAATGCATCTCTCGCAGCATTTAATGTAAGAGATGCATTCACACAATATTTATTTTCTCCAGCGGGAAAAATTAAATGTGAATTAAAACAATAAAATAAATGTGATATTATTTACTATTTCATACTATTTATTATTTCAGCAATTTCACACCATATTTTGTCTTTAAAATTGATATCACTATACTTTTTATTAGCCATATGAAAAAGTACAGCAATCTCCAGAACTAGCTCAATAAGTTTCTTGAATCATTGTTTTTTTTTCACTTTACAAGAGTTGTGTGCGAGACATTTTGTACATTAAAATAACTGACATGTGTAGAATGGACTGCTTCATTTCACATATTCCTTAAATTCGATTTTTAAGGAAAAAGAACGTGGTTCTAGATCCAATGCCTGAAGTTTAGCTTTAAGAGAGATTGATTACAATGCACGGTAAGAAATGTTAGTAAATCTCCAATAGAGTGTCCATTACGAAGGGCACATTAGCTTTATATACAAATTTCATCAATCAGGTGTAGATGAGTGTTTCGAACACTTTGGAAAGTATTGAAGTAAGACCAGCTGGTCTATTGTTTAAGATGTCGTTTGCATATCCTTTTTTGGCTATTGGCTGAACATGATCAATTTTCCAACGATTCCGTCTACACATGCGCCTTGTGAATTAGGAGCAGTACTAATGAACTGGTGAAGTTGTTCTTGACTGTATTTAACAAGAGACCAGAAACAGTTACCACCCTTTCGACTCGTATAGACTTTCTACCTAATGTTTTGATCGAATTGGAACTTAGCTCACTGAATAGTAGATTTGTTGCTCTATAGATCTGTCTCAATATCGCTGAATGGTGCATATTATATGACTGAAAGGCAGCTTTCTTGTTTTTTTATGGCTAAAAGCAAACGATCTCCATCAAGAATTTCAACCTAATAAAAATGATGTGGCAGTATAGATATTCCCAAAAAAGGAAAAGTAGTTCTTTATGCTGTCATCCGTGTACCATTCTGTAATAATGTGAAAGCTCGGGTTAATAGCTTGGATCAGAAATAAGAGGTGAGATAATTTTTTTTGTTTTGTAGGAGCTTGATTCTAAACCGGTGAGAGGGCAACTAGAACGGAGATTAAAATTCAGAAGAATTCCTTGAAAATTACGATTCTTTATAAGCTGTGCTTTAAAAACCCGATGCGGGCATCGGAAAATTTGAACAATGAAGCTAAGAGATGAAGTTGTTCATTTTGCCATCAATTAAAGGTTTCAGAAACCAATAGTGTGGGCAAATTTTATACTCGTCCCCTCTTTATTATAAAAATTTGATTGAAAAAGGAGATGTAATTTCAAAGAGGACTAATATCGTTTGTTTATGTCTTATTATTTTTTTAAATGAAGCATGTTTACGATCTTAAGCTTTTCTCAGGCCACTACTCCTTGCGGTATCACCTAAACAAGTTAGATTTGGCTGAGACTTCATCCTGCCGCTTCTGCCAATATGCTTATGAAACTTCAGAATACTTAATCCGTAACAACGAAGCATTAGCCAGGCGAAGATTACTCCACCTGGTCCACCAAGTTAGATGTGGTACCTCAATTCCAGAACAGTTCCAGTTCTAGACTTTATTAACAGTCTTCACCTAGAACGGGAATAATTTAGATCGGGGACCCATATTAGATCTTTCAGGTCAGAGTGAATGCGAGGCTAACGCCTTCATACCCCTGTTAAATAATATTTATAGTTTTAAAAAAATTTAAGTTGTTAAATGCTTTTATTCCTGTAATATTAATGTAATTGCATTTATCCAGGGCTTTTACTGCATGATTACCACTTCGGTTTGCATGATGCGAATTTAGTATAGGCTCGTCACCCATCATGGAGTGCTCCATATCCACCATTGCATTATTGAAATGAAAGTCTGCATTTCTGTCTTTACCCCTGATTAAGTTATGCAAAATGCATGGTGCCTTTATTAGTATGCAGGTATCATTAGGACTCATTTCTATATCCTTGGAAAAAGGCGCCATTTTGCGTAAAGTATACCAAACGCAAATTAAAATTTTCTCTGATATGACCTCATAAGATAAATGTTTTAAAGGATAAAGAAAAAAATCCATGTAGATTGATGAATCTGGAAGTATTTGTATTGGAGAGATATTAAATTTGTTTTTTTGTATGAGATGAAATAAAGTAGATCCAATAAAATTACCCCCATCGCTTTGATTTCCTCGGGCACCAACTTCTATTGTCAAAATTTTTTTGTCGGCGTCCGCAACTGCTTGCAGCACCACAAAAAAGTAATGAAGATAATTAATTTAATATGATCCAGAATTTGTTGGACATTTAATTTGGCAATGCTTTCTGTCTATTGATCCAAAACATTAAATTTAAATTAAATACATAATACCTGCTGCCCTGTGCACTTGCATAAGAGGTCATTACTAATCTATAGATTATGCTACCAAAATAAAAGTAGTTTCGCTTCTTGCAAAACTTATCTAAATAATCCTTAGGGTACGCCAAAATTTAATCCAATTGTATTCGTAGCTATTTTACCTCGTAATCTAGTCATTGGTAACAGCACAGTATTCATTAAGCAATATTACTTCAGTTGAAATTCTTTTATACTATTCATCGGCAGTATTCAGAGCTCTTCACAATTTTTTCAACCGTATCTATTTTAATAACCTACTCGAAAAAATAATTTTCCATTTTATTTTAGCTCTTACAGAAAAAAAAATCTGTCAGTTGCGATAAAAAGCGCCACTGCGATGTAAATTTTACAGGATGCCTCGTCAGTGAGTGGGGACTACAGCTCCTGAATGTCCTATACATCAATTTATAATCAGTGACGACTTTAAAATTATTCACTTAAATGAATCTAAGGTCAGGTTGAAGCATACATAGTTTAATTAATTTTATTATAAAACAGTTGTCAAAGCAATTTCCCCCCTTTTTTCCCTTGTTTTTATACTTTTATCCAACGACCACTGCGTTTCCATGTAACTCAGAAAAGGCGAGCTCATAAAGTGAGGAAAAATGCAATCAAAAGCTTGTTGGACTCTTATTATACTCATTCCATTCCACGAAAATTCATGTAATAAAATTTTTAATTTATTTTCCTTATCAAATACTTTTGTTTCCATTTTGTTCAAATCAAGAGCTCCCTGTAAATATGTATGTTTATACCATGCACATACAATCGTATACTACTACATATCTCACAGATTTGAAAGACTTTTTGATATGGACGCGTATAACTTTCTGTCATTACAAGACGCCTGCAAGCAAAATAATGAAAATCATAAGAGAACGAACCTTTTCTTTTCGAGTATAGGCCAAAAGAAAGTAGATGCATCAAAATGAAAATTTCATAAGCAGAGGAAAATTCTTTCTTTTCTTTTGAAGGGCCACCCAAAATAAGCATAAGAAAGATGATGATTCCCGGAAAGAAAAATATAACCAACATTTTTTCTACCGCACTCGTTGGGTGGTATGGGGAAATTTTCTTGAAGGAATGATTTTGATTGCGACTACATCAAAATAAGAGGATTACACAGAACCGCGATTTCCCTTAAATCTCTAAGAAACACTCAAGAAAGAAATTTCTTATTTGGGAGGGGACTTTCAATTTGCATTGTATGGACGAGAAAAAAAGAGGCTTTCGCTTGTTATGATAAGCTGTTATCTTAAAGTCGAGTATTTTTGCGTAATTTATTTCGTTCAATTTCAATTATAAGAATGGTTCTATATATTTGTCGTTCTCTGAATAAATAAATGGGAATTTTTAATGTAATTATGACATACATATACATATATAATTATTTAATCCCTCTATTGGTGAGGGTGCTTTATCGTTCCCCTTTCCCTACTTTTTGAATATACTATGTATACCATAATGTAATAATCTAATAAGAAAAATGTCTAGAGTGTGTTATGTATTTTGTAGGTGTGAGTGACCGTATCACATATTATTGCAACTATAAAATATTATTATTATTAAATATGGAAAATTTCACAAAGAAAGGCATTGAAGTGTTTGATTTTAAGCCTGAAAAAAATTTATGCCAGCCAAAATTATAGATATACTCATACATATAAGTATTTTCAGTGTTGAATCCAACACAAAATTGTTGTGAATTCCGTAGAAAGGAAAACTATAAAGTTTTGAATGAACGGAGTAAAATAAAACATTGTTTATCATAAATCTATGCTTTTAGGCTTTGAATACTAAACTAAACAGCAAAGTAATCTAATAATTACGCATTTTAACCCTTTATTACTATACCGGGTCGGAGTCAACCCCAAAAATAGTTCATTTATGTTTTTCTTTAAAAAATATTGAAAATTCTTATAGCTCATTGTTTTAAAAGTGTACTTAGGATAACTGAAATTCATTCGGCACCAATATAAAAAAATCGGTGCCTGAGAAACAGAACGGAGTTGGAATCATTTACGACCACAGGGTAGAAATTGCGCAAATGGAAAATTTCAGAAATTTCTTCAGGGTAAATTAACACAACCCAATACGTAAGGTGAAGGAAAAGTTTACAATGTTTTTTAGAAATTTTAACAAATTTGTGTGGAGTAGATTTGGGAGGATACGAAAGTGGGGTCCACTTAGGAGGTTACCGTCGAGAAGGTTGACAAATGCATGAATTTTGTAAATGTTTTTTTTATATAAAATAAATACTTTTGGAAATGGATTTTAACGTATTTTATTCTTCTATCAATGTAGAGTAAAATCCATTTTTATTTTAATACAAAATATCCAAAGTGGTGGCTCCAGATCCAATCAAACAAAACCGTTCAAGGCTAATTTTGGTCTGCCCGGGGCTCCCCACAGCTCTGCCAGTTCATCCGAAACAAATAGGATTGAAAATGATTAAACTAGGTAAAATTTGGGGACCTTAACGGTTTTCGTTTTCAAAAAAAACCACTGCATAAGAAAACGCCAGCCGTTTGAAAAAGAAACTTATTTTTTTCCCTGTGTTTTAGCTTCAACGGACGAAAAAATTAATTCTAAATAATTTTTTGAAAAAAATCGCTTAATTATGGCCCCGCAAATTAAATTTCCTTTCAATTGCGTAGAGATTCATGTAAATCGGTTCAGCCGTTGAAGCTGTAGATCGCCCTGCACGCTAAAAAATGTTGTTCCCAGAAAAACTCATATAAGGTTTAACGTTTAAAAAAATCTATGACAGCTTACTTCAGCTATTCCAGCACAATACAGAGGCCGTACTTCTTCCTCCAAGAGCTGATTGTGCTGAATCTGAAGGTTAAAACTTTCCCGATATGTACGAGGATACCACTTAGGTAGCGGGAAAATGTCTCCCTAGAAAGCGCGCTCTGAGCGCCTCAGGTACCTGTTTTCCAGCCAGTGGACAGTTCTGCTCTCAACAGGCTGTGAATTCTAGAATACTTTAGATATGAAAATATCCTTTACCCACGTGATCTATACACTTTAAGGATGATAATAATGTAACAAAAAAAATCAATTTCCCCGAAAGCGTGTTTCTAAAATTAAAAAAAAATTTATAACAAACTATGCTAACTTAAGCAAGCGTCACATATAATATCTCAGTTTACTGGTGAGAGTTGTGCAGTGTAGACGAAATTTTTAATATTATGTAAGTTTTCATAAATTTGCAACATTTTATCATTTAAAAATTTTCAGTGACTCTTTCCATTAACATAAACCAAACATATATTTTTCTCATCCCTCGTTTGTATTATATTCGTAGTTACAGTGAATTTATACTATTTGTAATAGTAATGTACAATAAAGTGGAAACAATATTAAAGGAAAAAGTGCGTATATATAACTTATAAATTTGCTATGGCTTTTCTCTCCTTATGATTGCAAATACATTTATACGTCCTTTCTTACTATTACTACAGAAACATGCCACGGAAATATATTCAAAAGACAAATAGGGCTGAAATTTAGGAGAAAG
Organism: Dioctria linearis; assembly: GCA_963930735.1. Classification (NCBI taxonomy): domain Eukaryota; kingdom Metazoa; phylum Arthropoda; class Insecta; order Diptera; family Asilidae; genus Dioctria; species Dioctria linearis. Next base: position 122,988,334 of record OZ005743.1, on the reverse strand, counting down.
CCATAAAATCTGCTAGAAACGCCAACTTCAGCTGCGTTGAGGTATTATTTAAAAAGGACGACAATTACCACACGCTTTAAACATAAACGAAGCCAAAAAGCAGGTGGTAGCGATTCTGGTCAAAGCAACGACGAGTCATATAAATATAAATCCAAATACGCTTCAAACCAAATTTTTAATACCGATCAAGAAAGTGCGTTTGGTGAATGTCTCAATGGTACTCAAATAATCCTGCAAGTGCAGATTGGATGTATGACATCATGTAATAAGTTAAGCCTTCACAAACCTGAAGATACTAGCATGGCTCGGGCTTCTGGATTTAATAAAATGGCTGTCCTAGAATTTATTGAAAATTTAACCAGTCTGTTAAATAAGTTTACAATCCCGATAGGAAGGGATTTACAACTGTCTTGCAATCACCAAAAGTAATTACAGAAAAAAGGTAAGCGATCTGTTTCTCAAATTGTATCAACCGAGCGAGGATCTCTCGTTACTGTCATAGGAATAATTAATGCGATGGGTAGCTACATTCCACCAATATATATATATCTCCAAAGAAAAGGAATGTTGAGAAATATTTAATGATAGTAGTATTCATTTATTATGCTTAAAAAAGAAATACAGAAATAATATATAATAAAAAAAAACAATCTTCTATCTAAGCTAAGCCTCTCACATAAACCTGCAGATAATACTGTAGTTATGTATATTGTTTTATTACAACGTGTTATCTTGAGAGTTAGTTGAAATTTAACTTAACCACTGCTGGTATTTTTTAAACGATGTTGACCCTAGTACACTTGCATGGCTTTGTGTCAGCGATTTGTTACACCTAGTTACATTTAAGGGGATGGTTAACTGGTTTCGAGTAATGTAATGTAATGTACGGACTGGAAAACTTTCGATATTCTTTTATATGAATTTAAGCAATGTTACCATATGGATTTGGTGAAGGTTCATTACATTGAAATCAGAAAAAGCTTTAGTTGTTGAGTAATATTTTGATATTTTTAGGCATATCTTGATTACTTTACTTTGCAAGTTGTTTAAAGAAGTTAAGGTACTTGTATATGTAGCTCTCCATGCTATTATACCATACTGGATGAGTGACTGGATAATAACGTAATAAACTAATTTCAATGTATCCCTATCTAGAATGTTTTTTATTCGGGTAAAAGCGATGGGAGATTTGTTTTAATTGAAAATACAATGGCAAACAAATCATTATATATTGATGTAGTGAGTTATTACATTTAAAGCAAGACATTTATTTTAGAAAAACAGTTGTATTATTTCGTAAAATGCAAAAGTATAATATTTAGGTAAAACCTTAAACAAAAACAAAATTGGGAAATTCTACATCAGAACCTTCGAAAAGTATTGGCATGTGTGAATACATTCCGTATTCTTACAGCGGATCTCAACAACAGTAAAACCGCTCTTGGTTTAACGATAAGTTCAACCAAGTCATATAAGAAAAGCGAAAGAGTCTGCTTTTCGCGCGTATCAATTGCATTCATGTCTGGAATTTAAACAAGTTGACAAGACTGCACAGAGCACCTTGAAGTCTATTATTCGGAGAGAAAAATTTCCTTTTGATCAGAATGTTGGCAAGCCTCAAAGATAACAAACGCTTCTGGTCCCCGGTCAAGACCATCAAGAACAACTTCAGCAATTCCTTTATACCTTGATTACTTAATATCGGTGAACTGGTTGTTAACTTCCTTGATCAAGCTGGTAGATTCGCGTCAAGTTCTTTATAAAACAGCCAATACACATCCGTAAGAGGAATGTGTTCAAGGTCGTTAAGGAGATCAACGTCTCCAAAGCCGTAGGTCCTAATAGCTTCTTACCCCTGTTAATTAAACGCTATGCCTAATCTTTGGCTAAACCTTTCCGCAAACTATTCTACTTGAGTTATTCAACAGGAAAATTTTCAAATGGTTGGAAAAGAACTCACGTTCAGGCTATTCAAAAGAAAGGAGAGGAGCGACGCCTCAAATTATCGACCAATTACAGTCACTTCAATTCTTTCAAAGCTTTGTGAATCTTTCATTAACTCTAAATTAATGAAGTATCTAAAAACCAATCAATGATCGGCATTATGGCTTCCGAACTGGACCCTCATCTGGAGACTTGCCGACTTTTCTTACGGAACACTCGAACGAACACAATTTTGGTGTTCTGTAGTCACAAAATCGTTGCTCTAGATATCTAAATGATCTTTGATAGAGTCTGGCATCCAGTCGTTTTAGTTAAACTTAAAGCACTTGCTCTCTCCCATCTTCTTCTATTATAGCCAGAAATTTTTTACCTGATCGCATAATACCGGTTGTACTAGATGGGGTTTCACCAGAACTTGACCCTATGAATGCCGAGACGACCCAGGGCTCTGTTATGTCTCTTCTTAATTTTCATTAATGATCTTCTTTCCCGTACTTTTAATCCAATCCATAGTTTTCCCTATGACAGTAGCATTGATTTCGCTTACTCTTTTGACATTCTTGGGGATTCCAGAGAGAGTGCCATATCTGTCAAGCGAGATAGCTTGATTAGATCATTCAATAACGTTTTGCCGTTGACAGTATACTTGATACTCTTATGGACTCCAGAGGGAATGTCACTCACATCTGTCAAACAAGATTGCGTGATTAGAACAATGAATAACGACCTTGATCATGTTCTCGCTTGGAGTAAAGTGATTCCCGTCGAATTCAAGGCATCTAAGTGCCAAAGCTATCTCATCTCTTTTAAGCAAAATCATAGCTTTTCACTCCCATTTCTTTTGATGGAGCACTGATTTGTGATACATCGTCTTTTTGCATTCTTGGCTTTGGCTTTGGCTTTGGCTTGGTCCTACACCAGACCTAGAATATAATACAATTTCCATATCTGGGCCCGAGGCTGAACGCACAGTTTTGCCTTCATTGGATTGGATATTTCCAATAGAGAGCCTTCAAGCTCACTGGCGATCTGGCAATAACTTGTAATATCGACTCATTCGAAGAACGCCGCAATGATGGATGCCCTTTGCTTCCTTATCGCTATATGCGTGGTCAATGTTCTAATGAAACATTTCGTCTAATCCCTTGCAGAATAATTCCTGAACGCAAATTGGCGCAGCAAACCGCCCATCAAATTACTTTCGGCTATGCAGTAAAATTTCGTGATAGTTTTTATCCCGAACTGTGTAAATGTGGAACGGTCTTCCATTTTCTGTCTTTACTCCAACATACAATCATCTGCGAAAGTTTAAGAGTGACATTCAGCACCTCTGGCGCACTCCTCGCGTACCCTAATTCATTTCCCTATTACCTTCCTGACATGCTGTGCTTTGCATCATAAGGTATAAGAAAAAATCAAACTTTCTTGACTTTAGTAGAGGTAAAGTATGTATCCCTTTAGTTGCTCTATTTTGCAAAGTTACAATTTATGATAAATTCGTCAATTTGAACAAAATGTGTTTCCCAATTTTTACTAACAATAATGAATGAATTGGAAGTTTTACACTTCCATTATTTACAAACCAAAACAAAATAAATAATTAAAGGTCTCATTTGACTTTCGGGAGTGGCAAAAGTTGAACGTTGAGCAACCTTCTTCGTTCCGAGTGGCAGCCACTCACTTATCTGATCGACATGTATCTTAATGATAAATTTTATGTATTTGACAGTTGCTAGTGGTAGCGAGTGTCTTCGAACTTTTTTTTTTTTTTTTTTTCATATAACTATCAGAACCAGCTTAACACAAGCTCGCAGCATGGACACGTTTAATAAATAAACGTCTCAAAAATACATGCGATTCATCACTTAGTCGGTATTAGTATTAGTATGTTATACTAAACATAAACCAAACACCAGATGAAATTACATGCAAAAAACATTAAACAAAATAGATTAAATATTATATAGACGTTTTTTTAAAACATGCTTAGAAACATCTATAACAAAATTCTCAGCCATATTATTGACAGTAATGCACATGCGATTGATAGGTTCGTACATGCTATAGTTAGACCTTGAGGGGTTAACATGCAACAGAGGTAGCCTTCTCAAATTGTGCCTGCTATCGCGAAAAGAGATTTTATTAAATAACAGAGGAGAGTCAATATTCGCGTTTAAGAGTTGGTGCACAAAAGTTACATCGGCAACCATGCGACGTTTCACAAGCGAGTGCATATTTAGAAGCTTCAACCGATCCTCATAGGGTGGAAGAATTAATGAGTTATTCCAAGGTAGGTGCCTGAGAGCAAATCGTAGGAAGTTCCGCTGAACAGACTCGATACGGTCAATGTGTGTACCGTAAAATGGAGACCAGACCTGGCTAGTGTATTCAAGCAGTGGTCTCACAAAGCAAGTGTACAAACGCAGAGTTACGGTGGGATTCGAAAACTCTCGGGACCAACGTTTTATAAAACCCAGCATAGAACTACTCTTTGATACCATGTAGTTTATATGGGAGATAAAATTCAATCTTTGATCACATTTGACACCCAAGTCACAGACAGAGCCAACACGGCGAATCGAGGAATGCGAGAACTCGTAATCATAAGTGATTGGTTTCTGATTTCTGTGGAAAGTCATAACCTCACATTTGTCTATATTGAGTACCAAATTATTACTTTTGCACCAGTCGTAAAATTTATGAAGGTCAACCTGTACCTGTTCACAATCGCTAACAGATTTAATCTGAGCGAAAAACTTAATGTCGTCAGCATATATCAAGACTTTACAGTGCCTCACAACAGAGACAATGTCGTCAATAGATAAAATAAAGAACAACGGGCCCAAGTGACTATCTTGAGGCACGCCAGACGAAGCCATCAAGATTTTAGAGATGGAATGGCGGAATAAGATTTGGTATGTTCTGTTATCTAAATAAGACTCCGTCCATTTTAGAAATGTTGGGGGAAACCCATACTTTTCCATTTTAAAGAGTATCACGGAGTGAGATAACTTGTCGAACGCTTTACTAAAGTCTGTATAAATACAATTCGTCTGGTAGCCTTTTGCAAATCCGCCAATGGTATCCGAGACAAATTCCAACAAGTTAGTGGTTGTAGATCTGCCTGAAATAAACCCATGTTGGTTAGAAGAAAGCAAATTCTTGCAGGAAACTGACAGCTGAGAGTAAATGATGGATTCGAATAATTTAGGCATACGAGATAATTTTGCAATAGGCCTATAGTGAGAAATTTCATTTTTACTACCTTTTTTGTGGATAGGTATGATAAAGGAATTTTTCCATAGCTGCGGGAAACAACCGGTATCGAGCGATTTTTGGAAAATAATTCTTAGCGGAGCTGCCAGGGCAAGGCAGCAAGACTTAAAAAAGCTGGAGGGATCCCATCTGGACCCGTTGTGAAGTTATTAGGAAGCTCATAAATGTGATCGAATATATCCTCATGTGAAATGGAAGGGACAGTGAATGAAACGTTATGGGAGTCGTTCATATGATTGAAGTTGCTATTTAGAGGTTGAAAATTTGACGAGGCAAATTCGTTGTCAAAAAATGAAGCAAACATATTACAAATTTCAGACGAATCATCACTAGCATTATCTTTGTACTTCATGGTATTGGGGTAGTTGTCGGTTTTTTTCTTCATATTAATAAACTTGAAAAAGATGCGTGAGTCACTAAATAATTTCGTTCGCATGCTTAGGACGTATTCATCATAAAGTGTAGAAGAAAGTTCTTTGAACTCATTATAGGATGCGAGGAAGTTGTTATGACTTGTAATATCTTCGTCCCTCATATAACTTTTCCACATTTTATGCTTTCTATTTTTAAGACGTTTCAGTTCTTTATTGAAGCAGGGCGGTGATGTTTTATGCAACCGCTGGCGCTCGCGGGGAACATGAGAAGAGAATAGATCAAAAAGAATTATGTAAAACTTAGAAACATCTTCATCAACACTATCGCAAGATAGTAATGTGTTGAAATCTTTTGAACTATTTCCAGCTTATACTGTTTTAACCAAAGTTGCGCCCCTCCTTCGCAAGAATGCTGGATCCGCCCCTGGGTTTTTTCTGAAAGTTCTTTAGTAAGACGTTATGTTGCCGTACCTTATAATATCCTTTGTTACCAAAAGTCATATAATATGTTTTATATAAGTTTTTACTATTACAGAATCAATCGTAAATCTTTTCAAGCCCCTTTTTTGCTAAAAACATTATTTCTGTCCAACTTTTTGCTTTGAAAAGGAGTACAGCATCAGCGGTGAAAGCAATAAAATTCACTATCTTTTAGCTTACACAAATCATTTACATAAATTAGGTATAGCGGTGGACCCAATACAGTGCCTTGTGGTACATCGTATTTCACTGTAATTGATTCACTAATAGTATTGTCTATTTTAACACGCTGTGTTCTATTCTCAATTAAAAGATACAGGATTTTACTACGAATGCCAACTTTCCATAACTTCTGAATCGGATGTTTATGATTCACGGTGTTCAATGCTTTCTTCAAATCTAGGAATATCGCAACAGTACATTCATTGTTATCAGCGGCATTGATTATATATTTAGTGATTTCATAAAGATCGTCTGAAGTGCTAGTACTCGCTTTAATTCCGTATTGTTTTGTTGCTTTTAGATATTCTAATAATCTTTGCTTGATACATTTTTCGTAAATCTTACTAATATTTGAGAGCAATGAAATGGTTCTGTAGTTATCGTAGTAATCGTTTGACCTTTCTAATGGTCTATAAAATTATTCCCTCACCCTTTCCGTTTTGAAGTTATGACTCAACAAAGTTAAAATTTCTGAAATTTTTACTAGTTTTTTTTATTTAATTACTATTTTTATCAAAAAGCACGTCATCAATACCAATTTTTCATATTAAATTTAAAAGCCCAAAAGCTTATCTTTAAAATGACCTATCACACTCTCTACCCAAAATGTAACCCTTTCTGCGATTTTTGTACTTTTTCTTAGGCATCTCCAGCGAAAATGGCTGAAAATTTCATTTTCAAAAGATAATTGCCTGTTTTCTGGCCCTTATTACAAATATCTTTTAAGTATTGTGTCGTATTTTTTAACTGTTGCTGTATAACCTGAATTAAGTCAGTCTTTGTTTATATATGTATGTTACAGTCAAAAAACACGAAATCCGTCAAAACCCGATTTTACTAGGAAATTCTAACAAAGTTCTAACAAATATTTAGTTAATTCTGCTTGTGGCTGAATTCTCGCGTAGCTCTTAGTTAAATCTAGAACTGACTGGTTGCTATTAGTAAATTTGCGTTACAATTGAATTCTCTCGCCATTACAAAACTTATCCAAATATTCAATGCTGCTGTAGTCCACTTTTTCTTCACGATAGGTATCATACATGCATTGCATTCATAGGTATCGTTTCCTTCACTTTGTAGTTGGAGTTCTAACTCCCATCTTATTTCTCTTAGCTTGGAAGTCCTAAAATCAGATTTAGAGATTACAAAAAATTCTAGAGAGGGAACAGCAAAATAAAACCCTAAAACAGACCCCAAGAAAACGCTTAAACAGAGCAACAAGACAATACTAAAAATTGATGCGATTATGTGCTGAAAATGTTTCATAAGCAGAGTGATTATGAATTGGTGGCCATAAATAAAACAAAAGATAGCATGAAGTGTTAGGCTGAAATCCCCACTGTTTCAGAGTTACATCATTAAGAAAATATGCTAGTTTTTCACAAAACATCCCCTAATTTCCATGCTATACAACACATGAAGATAATTTTTAGCTCAGATCATAGAAAATTGTCTAAGCATTCTAACGAATAATTGTATTATCCATCATAAAAGCAGGTTTATCTAAAACACGGTTGTATGTAGGTAGATAGGTGGTACATAAGACCAAATGAAAGATAATATTTTGAGGTTTCCAAATCGTGCAAGAAAATGTAGCTGTTATTAGGCATTTTGGTAGGAAAACCCTTAACTCCGAAACGGTTAATATAACTCCCGCTCTGCTATACAATTTTTTTTGTTCCTAACACTTCAACCTATTTCTTGTTTTATTTATCACCACGAATTCAAAATTACCACGTATAAGAGAAATTTGTCGAACACATGCGTTTAAATTACGAAATTTATGGTTTTCTTTAATTTTAATCACACGAAATACAAAGTAGAAATACCAAGACATGAATACCGAAAAAGGACTCCAAAGTGCAGGAATAATTATGAAATCACTGGAATTACCACCGGACTCACTTTTACAAAAATTGTTAATTAATACCCAATAGTGGTAAACTTCAATTCAAAATGATTAATAAATCGACTAAAAACTCTTTCAAACTGTTATTAATATAAAACTGGCTAGGAACATGGAAACTTGCAGTAAAATACGCGAGTTTTTGGGCGTCAATTTGGATTACTGATAACTTCTAGACTAAACTATTGCCAGATAGATAATTTTCAGTTCGAGTTGTCTTATGGAATTTAGAGAGAATTTTCATTATTAGCAACAAATTGTCTTGTGTAGTTGTCATGACACACATTATGTTTCCATGTTTAAAAGCGCATGTTTAATAATCATCATAACTCTATGGGGATCTACTATGTTTGCTTATATTACCCATGTGGCTAAGAATTAGTTGTCGGACTAGTTAGGCGCGTCAAAGCTGTGAATGACTCTCCGAGATCCTAATCTTAATGACATTTCTACTTTATCTCAATATTCTGACACACAATAATTCAAGTAATTGAGTTTCACATAAATCGTTCACAAAACGTTAGCACCAAAGATTTGTTATATCTACCTGAGTTAACTCCGATAAGCTTGGCTCCATCTCCTAAAATAGAAGATAAGTTCATTATGAAATACCCTAGATCAAATCAAAGGGCATACTAAGCTTTCATTCTTTTTACAACGTAATGATGGTACAACACGCAAATATAAAATTAACATACATTTTTACATGTCTGCCCCTATAAAAATTAAGAAACTAAAATCCACATTATTGATGTGATACATATCTCAACCAGCCCAAAGTACAACAATATTCGTTAAAAAATACTGAAGCGGATATATGTAAATGGGATGTTTATCACACACCCTTTTTTTAGATTTAATTCAATTAATTTCATTTCTTTTCACCAGATTTCAGAAATACTTCAACAATATTGAACAAAAAATCAACAACTTACACAAATCGAGCTACAAATTTTAAATTAAATTCAACATTTATTTCAAATATATTTCAACGCGTATTTCAAATTAAATCAACAATTTTTAAATTTTATTCAATATATCTTCTAGATAAGATATCTTTGTAGATCAACGTATTCGTTATTCTATTAAAAAACTTCACCAATATTTGTAAGATAAAAAGATATTACAGACAACGTTTGAGTTCCAATACATTGAAGCAATATTAGTGAATATCAGCGTACAACATTGACGACGCTAAAACTTTTAGAGTAATTAATGACATCCATGTTTGCGTGAGCTTATACAAGATGATATTAAAAAACTCGAAAATTGGTGTAAATTCAATCATTTGGGACTTAACATAGACAAAAGTAACAGCATAAATTTCTCTCGAAAACGTGCCATAATCTTATTTCACTATAAAAGTAACATCTTTTCTTTATCACATATCAAAGAAATAAGACCCTTATTTTCAAAAACCTTTCAATTTTTAATAGATATTCTCTTTAAATCTCTTATTCCTTTTAAATTTATTCTTAACTCTTATTTTCAAAAGGTGTTACTTTTGATGATAAATTTCTTTTTGCTCGCCATGTGAATCTTGATACTACTAAAGCCTATCGTCTTCTAGGTTTCATTTTCCGGAAAGATCGGGTACCCCCGGACACTTAAATGAATTGCAAAAAGAGCACGAATAAACAAAATTACTGTCTTTATTTTACTCTTTTTAAGAAATATTTAAAAAAAAAAGGCGGGTAGCCCCGGACATAGTAATCACTGTAGGCCCAATAGTTTTTGGGCCTTACAAACATCACAATAATATTGAACATCTGAAGAATCTATATAAACACAATCTTATGGCCCCAGTCTTTGCATTCATGACACTGAATCCAGTCCTCTTCAAATGTTTCTCCACATATGATGCACTCCGTCTCTTTTTCTTGATCTTCTTGGAAAAGGCTTTGAATATTTTCCGCTGTTTTCAGCGTCTTTTTAGCTCCTTAGCGCCTTTACCTTTTTGTTTCTTCGCTTCGTCTTTTTTAGTGTTTTTACTTTTCTGTCTTTCCTCCAGATCTTTATAATATGGTGAAGATGTTAAAATCTCGCTCCTTTGGGTTCTTCGAACCAGCATTACCAAGCGTTTTTTTTATGCATCAGGAAATGTTGAGAACTGATGTAATACATCTATTGAACTTGTTGAAGGCACTGGTTCAGTTGAAAGCAATGCACGACTAGTGGAGGGCATTGGCGATGAAGAATGGAACGCTGAAGGCTGTATGGGCATACTGTCTTTAGAAATGGCTTCTTGCGCAACGTCTGTCATCATTGATGGCAAAAAGTAATCTCAGTGAAGATTTCAACATTGAAAGGATAAATTCCTGTGCATTTGAAACCGTTTTGTGCTATGTCAAGCCTAGCTACTCTGTTAAAGGCTTCGTACACAAGCGCAGTAATATCACAATCAGTAATTCTACCAGCAGGATTTCGTCGCATCCACGCTAAACTTGCAGTTGCAGATGCGGCCTTTAAAGTTTTAAAAAAATGTCCTGTCCAACGGCTGTAATTTATGAGTTGTATGAAGAGGTGTGCTAAGCATATGAATGTGATATTTCCGTGCACATTCTATAACTGCCAGCTCTTTATGGCTAGCATGGACATCTAAGATTTAAAGGATAGGATTTGTTTCCGTATACTGAACATGCTGTTTAAAATGCTGCAACCATTGCAAGAACACGTCACCGTTTATCCATACGCTCTCTTGTGGAATCGAAATACTATCTGGTGTAGCTCCTATCATCAAGCGACCGTTCTTATCCAATTTCTTCGGAGGAAAAATGAAAAGGGGTGGTATAAATTGGCCAGTGACATTCATTGCAAAAGTTAATGTGATATTTCGACTTCTTTCTGCAGACGTTAATTTGCCAACCTGCTTTTTACCTTTTATCGAAATAACTTTATCAGTTTTATGCACATTTGATACCCCTGCTTCATCGGCGTTGTAAATTCAAGAAGGAGGGAATTTGTATTTCTCTTTAAGGTGATCAAACTGATCAAAGAAACGGTTAACTTGCGGTTTATTAAACTGTAAAAGAAGTCTTTTCCTGCCATTCCCTTCTCTTTATTAAATCTATGAGGAATTTTGAGACTTTCTGCTAGATCAAATGCTAATTTAAAAAACTCCTTCCTACTCAATGGCTTTAGACGATTGTCCAGTTCTTTAACGTGTTCATATAGTTGCATAGAAAAGTACTCAGAAAATGTGAATTCAAATCGCCCCATATTCGGGTGAAATGTAATCTCTTTGCCATTTTTCAAACTTTTAGAGGATCGTGAAGTGAACTTTTTGGTACATCATACCTGTGTGCCGCTTATCTTACTTGCCGTCTATCACACATTTAACTGCTTCTTTTATTTTATTTTCGTCCCATTTACCTCTATCACTAATTCTTCCCTTAAATTTTGGCATATTTCTAATCTTTCTGCAACAATAGTAAAATCATTTCAAATTAGTGTTCATAAATAAGCAAACTGACAAAACAATTGTAGTTGTAACATAATTTGAGAGGAATACAAAACTTAACACCACGTCCGGAGGTACCCGATCGCTTTTAAACATATGTAGCTCTTAAATAGTACACGACAAAATACATCTTTTAGTTTAACTTTTTCCTAGAAAAAAGCTATGAGAAATTCATCGAATTCAGAAGTCATACAATCTTAATTTCAGTAAAATTGATATTTTCAGTACTGGTCCTCTGACGGTTAAAAGATTAGGTTTGAATGAGATTTATTACTGATCACAAGGCTATAATTTATTCCATTTTCTTCTTTGCCTTTTTATCCTTTTTTATTTCTTTTTCCATTTATATTTTGTTATTGAATCTTTTATAGCTTTTATTTTTGATTTTTAATATTATCTTTGAATATTAATTTTTTTTAGTTATTTTAGTAGTTTAGTATTTAGTGAGTATTTTATAATAATTGTTTTTTTCTGTTTTTATTTTTGTAATTTATAATTTCACCTTTTTATTCTCTATTATTGCATATTAAGTATTTTACTTGTATTTTGTTTTTGACTTTGGTGGAATAATTGAAAAATTAAAGGACGGCCCGGTTATTTTGCACTAGACTTAATGCACTTACTATCAATTGCAGTTTTTCGATATTATTTATTCCGCAATGAGCAAATTAAATACAATTGGAAATTATCCATTTCTCTATTTTCTGTATTATTTCTATATTTATTTTGAGATACCTACACTACACACAATTGTCAAATACAAATTGTCAAAAATTTCTTGACCAGATATCAATTTTTCTTCATGAAATAAGTGGAAAAGTTCCTCGACCTAATTCCTTGGTTTAGCATAGCGCTCTTTACCTGGAAGAAAGTTTGAACATATCCATTTGTACGTAATTGGTCTACTACGACCTTTAGAAGGATATATATATACGTAAATTCTTACACTCAGAGATCGATTCACTTAATGGACTTAATCCTACTTTCAAAACAAACAAACATTGTATTTTTATATAAATTTCCAATAATTTCATCAATTTTTATTGGACGAAATCGGGTGACCCCTTTTTAGTGTTACCATACACAATTTTGGTTTTGACTGTATATATGGGCACTGCCGTAATTGTCAAGACGAGCTTTTCAGGGAAAGAAAAATTGGAATCGGCAAACCCTACTTTGTGTTGCCATACAAAACTTTGGTTTTTCACTATATATTTGGAAACTACATGAGAATGCGTCGACGAAGAGAGCTTAAATTTTGTACACTGGCCTTTTTAAAACCAAAATTTATTTAAGTTCGAAAATGAGACCAATCGGGCAACTCCTTTGTCGGGTTGCCATTCAAAATTTCCGTTTTTTACTATATCGCGCAATCGAATCAGCTAATAGGTTGGATATTATTCATCTGTGACCACCCCACCCTCAACCCATTTAGGTATCTATATCATCGCCGAGCAACGCCAGCAGGCTCAGCTAGTTAAATACAGGGTGTCCCGTCGATACAAACTTTTATAAAATGTAACAAATGAAGCACGTTTTTATAAGAACCGGTTTATCTCTTGATATCGTGACTTGTCGAGACTTTTGACCATCAAATGAGATGAAGTTTCAAGAAAAAAATGTTTCGACAATAAAACGGTTAATTTTTTCATTATGTGCGAACTCTTCTAAAACTAAGTTACATTGCAAGAGAGCCCATAATGTTATGCATAAAGCAAAAATAATGTGGTCGTGAAGGGAGGAGTCTGGCCTTAGTTATATTTCAAAATGCATCATAAGGTTAGCAATTCCGAAAAAAAAAATTAAAAATCGTGTATAACTTCGTAAATAGCACGAACGCGATAAAAATTTATATATCACATTCGATGGCAAATGGGCTTATACTTTCACTATTTACCTCTACTGGATACCCTAAATATGAGTAAATATTATTTTAAATTTAGATATATTGCATAAAAGGCTTTTAAATTTTCTATGTCACACTATAAAAATCAAACACAACGAGAAGAGCTGTATGAAAGATATGCACAGTTTCTTTATTTCATTTTAAAGCTCGATTTTTATTATTATTATTATCCATAAAACAAAATATCATTGATAAGCTCCCCACAACTTGTTTGTTATAACCCAGTTTTCAATAACATTTTCGCATAAAGCTTTAGTTGATAGTATTTCTCAAATAATGCAAATTAATAGCTTTCAGAATGGTCAGTTGGCTTTAGATCTTCACTCAACTGGGTCTTATATGATTGTTTTTTTCTCAAAATTCACCATGTTCCAGATCGGAAAAGATCATCTTCTTGTGCAAAATATTTAATTGATGATAGCCCTGGATTTTCCATAACACTTTCATTTAAAACAACCGACTTGTGAGATAGCGATGAATTGGTATTCTTTTGTCTGCCACTAAGCCTTATTTTTCCATAATATGACGAATATTACGTTCTGTAGATCGATTATATTGACCACAAATTTGACGTCATGAATATAAAGTTTGACAAATAGAACCCGAACTGTGATGGTAGCCCCGAACGATTTAGTTGTTTTATTGGAGGTATATATAACAGAAATACTTATGCATATGTACGTTAGAATATGGTTGCTATGCTATGCCAATAGCAAGATGTGATAGTGGAAATTAAACAACCCCCAAATGGTCGAGCTTGAAAAAAAACTAAGCAAATATTTAAAGGTTTGGATGCTATAACTATCATTTCCATTAAAATTTAAAAAATATCCTAAATCGGCTAATTGTGTCTTGGGGTTGCCATGCTCAAATTTTAATATAGGTATCCTGAGAAAACAGCGACCCGATAATTTTAAATGTACTGAGTAGATCTTGCGAATGTAAAAACTTACATTTACCATTACCATTACGTCAAAATCGCTGACTTCTAAGTTACCCCTAGTTGCTCTCTAGTAGGAAAATTATTAAAAAAATATGGTTCACCTCCTGGAGAAATACAGAATCAGTACCGCTTTCTTTGAATTTGTTTTAATTTATTTAATTTACACCACTCTTCACTGGAAATTTTAAGGCCATTTGAAATCATAATGCATTTTCCTTTGGTTGTATATTATATAATCTCATTCAAAGCTTCTGTCTATGGTAAAAAAAACTGTTTTTCTAATATCACCTGAGATTTTATGAGGATCAACGCATCAAATGCAATTATAGCTTACCAATTTCTCGAGCAAAATATATTAATCAACTCTTATATTCTATAATTGCAAACCGCATATTATAATTTCATAACTTCCAAAACACCTTTCATAAATAAATATATAATATGTAGTAGCGAGAACTTATTTACAATATAGCAGTGTCATAGAAAAAATACTGTTTTTTTTTTTTATATCCTTAAGTTATTCTGGTTTTCGCACGTCCGTCTATCCGTTGTCTGTTTGTCTACTTATCTGTTTTTCTGACTGTCCGTCTGTTTAACTTTCTATCGGTCGACTGCCTGTCAATCTGTACCCCTGTCCTCACAATAACTCGAGAGCACATCCACTTAGAGAGATAAATTTTGCACCCCGTTTCTTTAAAAAAATTTGTAGATTTAAGTTTGAAAACGGGAGATGACATAAGAAAATTGGGTAACTTTTTCATAGGGTTGCCATACACAAATTTCGTTTTCACTGTATATTGGGAAACTCCCTAAGAACGCGTCCATGTAGAGGGCTGAAGTTTTGTATACGCCGTTTTCATAAAAATTGTTAATGCAGGTTCAAAAATGGACTAAATCCGGCAACTTTTCTTGGTATTGCCATATAAAACTTTGGGTTTTCGCTTTATTTTATTTAAGGAAGAAAGTAATTATAAGTTTGAAGCTATTCAACTTAACCCCAAATAATCTCAAAATTAATATTTTGCAATTGATATGTTTGCCATTGTAGGAACTGTGTTTCGACCACATAGAGGAACAGCAGCGAGCACTTTATAGTTTTACATTATTTGTTGATAATAACTTGCTTTTAGCATCACATTTTGTTCTAGAGAATTTTAAGTGGTAATTCACCAGAAGGAGAGTAGATCCACGGCCGAGTGGGAATATGTGTGAGGGAGGCATAACTTGATTCGGGACGTACTTTTGTCCATAAAAAAGGTTATAATACACATATTTATTTTATCTTATTTTGTTCAACACTTGAATTAGTGGCGGGGTAGCCTAACAACAGCCAAAAACTGCGTAGAAACACATTTTTATTTCAATCAAATTTTTACCATACCATTGAGAGAAAACTGCATTCTTGGTCTCTACTGGCTCTATTGAGTAGACACGCTACGTTACATGCACCGAAAACTCCAGTAATTTAATTAATTTAAAAACTAGTTTACATTTTCTACCATTTATCTATAGAAAAAAAAAACATTGTTCACAAATAGTTTTGACAATAATTTGGTTAATAAATTAAGTTTATTTATTTCGTTTCTGTATTTCAGCTGTTCCATAAATTAAAAAATTAATGAAATGCTAGATGCTCTCATTAATTTTTTTAATGCTAATACCCTAGACACACAGCACGATCTAATAAATCATTAGCACTAAATTCATTAAAATTCCCTGTGTCACATGGTGTACGTCATTATAGCTCGAAAATCAGATCATAATGACGTACAGTAACGAAGTGTTTTTTTTTCTTCATTATAGCTATAATCATGTAATAATGTAATGTTTTCTCATGTGTAAACTGTTTAATTGAAAAATAAAATAAATAAAAACAAAGTTTATCGCGTTAATTCGCTCCATAGCGCTTCTTTAATGTCATAAGTATTTCAAAACCAGTTTGACAGTACAACTCAATTAAAGAAATGACTGTGTGTCTGCAGTTTATAATGAATCATTATAGACTAATGCATCGTTAGTTATTTCTTCATTAAGAGGTATAAATTTCTAATATCTACATAATTATTTAAATTTTCTATGCTCGTCCAATTATATTATGTGAAAATAAGAAGAAGAAAACTAAACTAAAAAGTCAGTCATAGTATAAAAATTAGTATTGAACTGCATAAGGATGTTCCTTGCATACATAGTCAAAATCTATACAGTAAATAACTAACAACAAAAAGCAAATAATCTTAAAATAAATTTGAAATCGAGTAACAGACGGGTCCCTAGGATATATTTGAAAGAAATATTCCGTGAAAGATTAATGAATGACGCTTTTCATTCGCTTTATCATTTTTGCGATCATTATAAATCTACGTCTCAATTCACTTGACGTTGTTATTTTTATAATGTTTTTCCCTCCTGTTTATATCGGCGCGCAATGGTGGCGGGGTGTAGGATTTTTATTCCTTTCAAAACTTGGGTATAGATCCAAACGAGTACATTATTCATCTCATGCCCGTTCTCAATCAAACAGCACAATTTCTACACAAAATAAGTAAAAGACGAAAAAATTGGATTCCTGTCGGAGGAAATGATGACGACAAGTAGAAAGATGACTCCAGGCAGAAATGTGCTTTGTATGATGGCTGCTTCTGGTATATGTAGGTATATTCCTACTTATATAGAAAGCAAGCAAATCCTTATGGTGTACGAACGTAGCGCGGATGGATGGGGAGAAATGTTAAAGCGATGACAGCATCGTGTCTGATGCTGATGATGATGTAGAAATGCTGATGAGACCAAATGATGACAAAAAGCATAAATTGTCGAAAAAAATGGAAATCCTCTGCCCATTGAATGGACGAAAACTGCGACTTTTAGGATTACTATGATGGCAGAATCCAATCAGTTCTTTACTCTGGGAGAAAACTCATTCCGTCTACCGGATTCTTCCGACTGTTTAATTTTCAGTTGATTACTTGGGAAATCTGTGATTTTCATTTTAGCAAACGCCTTTTGGGTTTGAAGTCGATGATGGTTCAAGAGAAAATATTCTTTTTAAGTTCGTTATGATTATTGAGTCAAAATTCAACATAATCTTAGCCTTAGTTTTTGATTCGATTACTTTACCTTCAAAAAAAAATTTGAACTTGAATTTTGAAGATATCACAAAGTTGGAAGACACATTTTAAATCCGTAAATTATCTCAAAGCTAATGTTACAAATAATTTACACAATTCACTTACATACAACTACCGTTAACTCCATCAAATTATATCATGTTACGCCTAAAGTGTTACAATTGTAATCAATTAACTTGATATTAATAAAAACCTTGGTCCTGATAGGATACCCGATATATTTTATAAAATATGTGCTTCGAAAATTGTGGAACTTATTAGTAATTTTCTTAATATCCATTAATCAAAGGATATATCCTACGATTCTGAACGGATGTTTCGTTACACCAATACTCAAATCAGGAGACCCTAAATTAATCTCTAACTATAGGCCAATATCAATTTTAAATGTGTTGGCGTTAATATTTGAAAAATTTTGTATAGTCAACTATTCCCTCAATATAAATATATTAATTTTATTTTTCCCGCGGACGAGAATCGAACCTACTCTTGTTAGAATCCGTCAATGATGCAGAAAGAAGAATTTTAAGAAATTTTATTTTTAACGATTTTAAATCAAATGTATAAGTACAAGAAAAAAAACAACCGCCTCGTGCGGGGTATGAATCCGAAACTTTCCGCTTGCCGGGCGACACACCCCGGACGAGGCGGTTGTTTTTTCTTCTTGTATTTACAAATTTCATTTAGGATGGTTAAATATAAATGTTCTTAAAATTCTTTTTCTCGATAAAAATATTATTAACTAAAATCAACAGGGTTTCTCTCAGGGACAATCTACAATCTGGCTAACTTCACAGATATTGTAGCTGTTGCATTGGATAAGGGCAAGCAAGTGGACTGTATTTACACAGACTTCTCTAGGTCCTTCCATAAGAGTCAATACAGAAAGATACTCATTAAAATGGCCTCCATAGGCTTCGGTAAAACATCATTCAGTAGTTTTCATCATATTTAGATGGGCGACACATCGTAGTAGTCGCAAATGAATTTGAATCGCTGGCCTTTGAGCAATCTTCAGGTGTCCGCAGGATACTATCCTCGGACCATTTATCTTTATGATCTATATAAATCTGGATCTAGTTGCCTCCTCTCAGCAGACGATGCTAAACTTTTTCGTATTGTTAGTAATCTTGAGGACTGTACTCGTTATAAATGTTAGCAAGTTTCTTTCAGTCACAAAAGAGACCACATCAAACTAGACATGTAGTATCACATTAGAACGAAATTAGAGATCTGAGAGTGGTGTTTGATGATAAACTTTTGTTTTCTTGCCATATTAATTACATTGTAAGTAAATTCTTTAAATTGCTTGGATTCATTTATAGATCCTGTAAATCTATTAAAACATCGGAACACTTCGTGCGCGAGTCCGACTCGTACTTGGCCGCATTTTTATAAAACATATATTGAACAGTTGGAACGATCATTAAGGATTAAACTGTTTTGTCTAAGTGCGGTGGAATATCCTATAAGGTTGAGTATATTACATTTCTTGAAAAGCGTAGAACGTGCATGAATGAAATATTTTTGTAAAAAATTTTACATGGTTATTTTAATAGTCCGCAGGTGCTTGTCGAAATAAATTACCATATATCCCCAAGACCATCACGAGTCCCGCCTTCAACATTTGGTTTGGCTACTGCTAAAACAAATTTAAAAACTAAATCACCACTTTATAGATCTAAAAAAAATAACATTGAATTCTTTAACCACGTAGACATGTTCCGTCATTAACATTTAATATTGAGTGAGATAAAGTGTATTCCTTCGACCTGAGAATCTCACACTTTTCAATATGTATGTATTACTTAGTAGTGGTCTTTTGAATTATAGCAATTTTTAATTTTTAATTTTAATAATAGTATATAAATTACCATATATCCCCAAGACCATCACGAGTCCCGCCTTCAACATTTGGTTTGGCTACTGCTAAAACAAATTTAAAAACTAAATCACCACTTTATAGATCTAAAAAAAATAACATTGAATTCTTTAACCACGTAGACATGTTCCGTCATTAACATTTAATATTGAGTGAGATAAAGTGTATTCCTTCGACCTGAGAATCTCACACTTTTCAATATGTATGTATTACTTAGTAGTGGTCTTTTGAATTATAGCAATTTTTAATTTTTAATTTTAATTATAGTATGTGTACTGTCCGTTAATAGAACGTACACGCAAATTTGATTAAGTGACTGAAATGAATGCACTGGTAAATTTGGATCAAGATCAGTGGTCTATTTCCTAACAACAAATCAACACTGTTCACTTTCTTTGACTCTCAAGAAACTACTGCACTTAGTTTTTAGAATCTCCCACTATTTAGATTAGATTATGTATAAAAAGGTTTCAGGTCAACGATTCAAAAGTATGGGAAAAACACACTCACAGGATTGTTAATAATAGATATATAAATAGATATTCAATATATATAATTAATATAGAGCAAAAGTTAGAATAATTTAACTTCAAAACACTGGCAACTCGAGTAATTGTATTAAGACAGAATTATATAAATTGTTGGGTCAGAGATCAACATACACTAGAAAACACACTTATTGACACCGATTTATAATGTAGGACTTTCAGAAATACATATGTCGAGAAAAAACTCTGTATATCAGTTTGGGTCTGAGACTTTTGTATTACACTAACACTTATTAGCACCAAGTTATAATATAAGATCGTCAAAAAATGTAATAAAAATATATGTATAAAGTAGATATGCACATGAAATGTATAATATATATATGTGTATATAAGTCAAAATATAGTCAAATAGATATATGAATAAGTATTAAAATGTTACAAGTGACTGGTACTCACCGATCTAAAACTTGACACTTGAGGAATTGGCTGTAAGCTAATGTTAAGCCCTTTGTTCTTGGTTAGAACAATTCTTTATTTCCGTCGAGACCAGAAATAAAGTGTTAATGTTAGTAAGATACTATCTCAGTCGAGACCCGAGAAAATATTCTTTAAGTCAGTCGAGACCCGGCTTAAAGTGTTATCTTATCTTCCACACCACTGATAGAGTAGCAGCGGCGCATGATTACAAGAATTGGCAATGCAGCTGTGCTCTTACGGTACTAGCGATAAAATTTGCCTAGCAACGAACAAAAATGCATAGCAACAAGAAATTTAGAGTTTCACATGCTGCTGTGTTAAATTAATTATATTTGCAAAAAATATTCTCTCTATCACGTTGCGAATAAATTCCCGTTGGATGGTACTTGTAATGATGATAATGATAGAGTTGCAAATTGATCGGCTTGATCTGATTGTATTTGTGCCATGCATTGTATGTTACATGACAACACATGCTTTTGATAGATGTTGTACCTATTTTTGGGAAAATTGTAATTAGATTGAATTTGTTTTCTTTTCAGAACTCAATTTCATTATGGTATTGTTGTAATATGTTCCCTTTTCAGGAATTGTTTTTGAGAATAATTTTAATTTAATTTGCTCAATGAGGCTATACTTTTATGTTGTATTTGTGCAATATGCTATGAAGATGATAAATACATGGCTATGTTGGGTTGTGTATCTGTGTTTTGATTGAGAGTGATTAAATTAGATTTAATTTTATAAAAACTTTCATGCTTTGTTTTCAGGATATTTTCTTTTCAGAAGTTACCTGTTAAAAAATATATATTCGAAGCAATTTGGTTCGAACAGTATGTTTTGTATTAATTGATTCTACAGTTTTTTTTTATTTTTTGCCTTATTACTTTTAGAGTTTTTGATTTTTTTCTCTTATTTTTTTCTTTTGTTTTGCTTTTTATTATTTTTTATTATTGCTATTTTTAATCATTTAACATTTCTTTAATTTCTATTTTAATTAATTAATTAGAGCTTACTTTTCAGTTTTTTTTCTTAATTTTGTATTATTTAATTTATCGTTTTCTTATTTAACGGTAGTTATATAAATAGATTTAATCTGTATGTTATCGTCTGAACATAAAAAATAAATAAATAAATAAATACAATAGTTGAGATGTATATATTAGCATTGGCACCGGCAGTATCATGCAAGGTGGTGCAGTTACCCCACCTTTGTTTTATAAAAATGTTCATCCATTTATCTATAGAAGCATTAAAAATCAAAACGTTACAACTTTTTTTTTATTATTTCTCTTAAATACGTGGCTTCTCTGCGAACTTATACACTACTTCGCTTACGAAATCTCCATTAATAACAGACTTATCATACATTAGCCCGAGAGTCGTTGTTCGCACTCTTGTTCAAGAAGTCTTCATTTTTCTCAATGTGCTAATACCTTTGGCGTTTTCTAATAAATTAATAGATTCAATTTTTGATGTATCTAAGTTTTTTTGGGCCCAAGTTTCATACCATATTGTGACTTCATCAATAGAGTTTTCCAACAAAGATGTTCCATAGAAGTCCTCTATTTTTGAAACAATTGTTATGAGCTCTTGCTTTGTTAAAAATTTCATTTCGCGGGAGTGAAGCTGCAGTAGTGCAGGAAAATGTTCATTCAATTATATAATAATAGAATCTAAATAAGGAATGAATTTTGATCTTCTACAATATACTCCAACAGAATATGCTCGTTGATTTGACTAGTGTGTCATTCACTTCACCAAGCGGGGCAATACCAATTCAATGTTCAATACGGCACAACAAGTTGAAATTTGCTGCAGAATTAAGGAAAATTCTTCTTCTAACTTTTCCCTATGGCAATTTAAAATTATTGCTAAGCTGCCAATTTTCTAATTTTGAGATTGTAGGTTAAGTTAAATACCCTACAACTGATCAGTGACGAATTCTAATATAAACGAACTATGTGCGGAGCTACAACAAAAATACTACTAGCTGTTACAACGCAAAGATGGTGTACCTTTTGTCATATTGGGAGTTCATACTTGTGGACAATTTGTGGATGCTTAAATGTCTAGAGAAAAATATTTCAAGGGAAATTCGAACGGTTTCTCAAAAAAAAAATTAATAAATCAGCTTCATTAATAATATCTCAAGAAGTTATAAGATAAAGTTTTATCAGGGATTTTGTGTAATCAAAGACCGGATCAAGGAATGTCTGTAGCGTATTTCCAGCGCTATAGTAAAAATATCGGGATATGATTGATCATAATAAGCGAATTTATTTGTAAATAAATTCTCTAACTTAAGTCACACGATATAAAACATGTTTGCAAGGATGAAATTTATCTGACCATGTAGGAAATCAATAAAATAACTTAAGGGAAGGTTACCGTTCATGACGATGAAAAATTCGGATTTTTTTTAACATAATTATCATCCTTAAAGTGTTAAGAACACGTGGATAAAAGGATATTTTCATGTCTAAAGTATTTTAGAACTATCAGCCTGTTGAGAGCGGAACCGTCCGCCGGCTAGGAAACAGGTAGCTGAGGCGCTCGGAGCGCGCTTGCTGGGGAGACCATTTCTCACTACCTCATAGATTTCGGAAAACTATTAACCTTTAGTTTCAGCATAATCAGTTCTTGAGGAAGAAGAAGGGCGCTATAAGGTGCTGAAATAGCTGGAGTAAGCTGCCAAAGATTATTTATAACGTTTAACTTTATATGCATTTTTCAATTCAATTTGCGGGACCATCATGAAGCGATTTTCTTGAAAAATTTATTTACAAAACGTTTTTCGTCCGTTGAAGCAAAAAAAAAAACGGGGCGTCGCGCAGACCAAAACACGCCGACACGGTTTTGTTTGATGGGTGCTGGAGCCGCCATTTTGGATTTTTTTTTTATAAATAAAATTGGAATTTATTCTTCATTGTTAGAGGAATAAAATATGTTAAAACCCATTTCCAAAAGTAATTATTTTGAGTACAAAATTTTTTTCAAAATTCATGCATTTTTCATGCCTCTTGACGGTAATCTCCCCTTAATTTAAATGGAGAAATTACAAATCTTTTCTCAGGTTAAATTGGTAAAACGACAACCCCAAACTGAAATTTTCCTGACCTTGATAGCACATTTTTCGTTGCGCGGTTTATAAATTTGATGTGAATACACTTAATGCAACTAAAATATGATTTTAAAAAGTTCTCGACATCAGCGCATATTGTGATAAATTGCAGAATTGATTAAAAATTATGAAAGAGAGCTTTTACGAAATGCGTAGTTTTTTTTTGGGGCCATTCCCTTTAACTCGTACACGAATTTGTCCGTCTATTTATTTATATATTTCTTTTTTACTAGTTCCGACACTCTCGTAGACCCACTTTTCGTCATCACAGCGAGCTGAAATTTGGCACACAGGTTCAATGGAATCTATCAAAATTTGAACCGGAAATTTCCATGGAAAACCCGGAAAAACAAATTTGGTTAGTGATAAATCCGTTTCAGGAAAAATGCAGAGTTTTCCGAAAAAGTTTCCGGAATTTTATGCAGGATCAAGTTCCCTATCAACTGGCATCATTACTTTCTCTCCGACAATGGTAAAAACTTGCAGAAAAAATCGAGGAAAATTCATGTAAAACGCTTTTCCGGAGTTTTTCAGACCAAGGAAGCGTTTGAGCGTTTTGCAACCTAAGACAAAGTTGTAGAACGAAATGAGTTGCATAAAGTTGCTTTTGTGGAAAACTCCGTGGAAAACCCGGAAAAGCGGGAAAATCATCGGAAAAATTTTCATCGATATGATTAGTGAAAAATGCAGAATTTTTCAATTTTTCTGGAAAATTTTCCGAAAATTTCCGGAATTTTCCGACTTTTCCGGAAAAATTTCCGACAAAAAAGATTTATAAGCTATGCGGAATCAGCCTTTTCCGTCCCACTGGCATCAATACTTTCTCTTCAACAATCATGAAAACTTGCATGAAAAATCGAGGAAAATTCATGTAAATTTTTAAAAAAAAATGCATAGTAATAGGAAAAGTGGAAAAGTCTGTGGAAAACATGGAAAATCGGGAAAATTCATGTTATATTGGATCAAGTTGGAATACAGCTAAAAAGCGCTGTTTAAAACATAATTTGAATTTCAGAAAACCGTTGCTGTACTTCAACGATTTAATACTCGAAAAATTTTTGTTTTCGGATCGGCAGCAAACATGACTTAAAAATAGTTTTAAAATATCTCCATGCAGCACGAAGTAATAGTTTAGTTAACGTGAAAAAGGCAGAAAATAAAAGAAGTATAAAACGAGTTTTCAAACAAAACTGAGGCCAAGTCGCATGAAAAAGTAGAAAATAAACTTTTCTTCACACACAGAGGTGGACTCAGATTTTATTCGCTGACAATCACCGATATATTTCAGTATGATCAATCAGAGGTAATAAGTGATTTGATTTATGAAGAGAAAGAATATTCAAGAGAATGTCCCAATAAAAAAATCTGAGTCCACCTCTGTGTGTGAAGAAAAGTTTATTTTCTACTTTTTCATGCGGTTTGGCCTCAGTTTTATTTGAAAACTCGTTTTTACTTATTTTCTCTGTTTCTATGTTCATAAATATTTCCAATATTTTCATTTACACTGCAGAAAATTATTACAATTCCAAAAATCAGGTAACGTATTTTATATATAATTTCAATTGACAGGTAATTATGGTTTTTGTTTCATCTCTAATCATTTCTTTCGGAAAAGGGCTTACTCAATTATTATTTATTTCAGTTAGTGATGTATTAAATTTGTAAGTATATTTTAATTTATTTTAAATAAAAATATTTTTATAACCGTAGATATACAATGTCTACGAAATCTCGGTGGTTCTAATAAGTTAAGTTAAGTTAAGCATACAGTTAGTACCTTTTTACTTCGTTTTCATGTTTTATTATCATTTGATCTACATATTTGCAATTGGTGTATTTAATTAATTTTTCCCGAAAAGCTCCAAATAAATATAATCTAGTTGAACTGATTTTAAATTTTCTTAACACACAATATACAATAGTATCTTGTATAAATTTTTAATATTGATTCTTAATAATATGTGATTAATTGTTTGCAGTTAATTATTAACATATTACTGAAAAATGAAAGGTTTGGAAATCAAGTTTATGTTAGGATTAGAATATATCATAGTCAATTTTATAGTAGAAAACATATTCCCATATTCCGCGGCTAACTTTAAGGGGTTAAAATATCTTTGAGAAAACAAATTTCATCAATTAAGAGTTCCACGATTAGCAAATACAAGAAGATATGGAAATAAATGTTGCGTGCATTCATGTAATATTTGTAAGAATGGGATAGTTTTGAAACTGATATTCGACTATTCTTATTTACACAAAATCCTGGCGGCGCCCATATTTTTAGTATCCTTTAATCTTACGCCAGCTTATAAAAAATGTGAACATATATACGTTATGAGTTCAAATTATACATATTTCCACAATAACATAAACTCTTAACAGAACTTTCCTTTAGACATTTTTATTTAAATTGTTGAGAGAGAACTTTCGTGGGTTATTTAAAGGACGAATCCGAGCTGTGCCCTAGGGTCAAGCAAATTCGATAATATGATATTCCGTACTGTGCTAATATAATTATCAAGATATTCATTATTGGAAGCAATCAATCTAAATCTGTTTATTGAGCAAACAGATACAGTAAAAGTATTTATCTCTTAAGAATACATATAGCTAGAGATTACGGGATTACGAGACTATTATAAAATCTGATTACAGACAGAGACACGTTCTTTGGATTACTTACCTCATTCTTACGTATTCCAACCTCGGTTTGAGAGAATATCAGAATATCAGAGAGCCCGCACGGAACATCTGCATATATACTGATAGCCAGGCAGCCATCAGGGCGCTGGATGCTGGGCTGGTAAAATCAAAATTGGTGCAGTTATGCAAAACCAGGCTTGAGGGATTGACTGTAAGGCACAAGGTGACCTTAAGCTGGGTACCTGGCCATAAGGATATCTCAGGCAACGAGATGGATGATGAGTTGACCAAAAAGGGCTCCGAATTGGATAGCTCCGCAGCTGTAGCTTACGTGTGGATTCCAATCGGAGTTTTAAAAGAGGAAATCATCAGGGAAGTCTATTTAAAGGCAGACCTCCGATGGACCAGCAGGGATACCTGTCGTATTGCGAGGCAATTGTGGCCTGCATATGACAGAAAAAGGACAAGGGAACTGCTTAACAGCAGCAGAGCAAATACCAGGAATCTAGTAGGGGTCATGACGGGTCACTGGGCCATAGGGGGCCATGCTGCAGGAGTTGTAGAGACTCGGAGGAAATTGAATCCGTCAAGCATGTGCTTTGCGAATGCCCCGCTCTGATGAATAAGAGAGGTAGGCTACTAGGTAGCTACTTCTTTCCAAGTCAGGGGGAGCTTCAAAGTATAAAGTTCAGAGACATCCTGGGTTTTCTGAGTGAGGCATGATGGATCTAGGCTAAAAGTCATGGATATATCCTGAGATTCCCAAGGAAAGCAGGACAAATCCACGGCTTGAATGGTTATCTCATGAGGTCTAGGGGCACAATGGACCCGTTGGAGGTCTAAGTGAGGTTGGCTGTTTGTCCAGTGGCAGCCCTCTTACCTAACCTAACCTAACCTATCGGATAAAATTCGATATAAAACAATCTCTACTGATTTTTCGGACCAAAGTAGCAAAAATATTATACAAACTCGGATCTCAGCCTCCAACAAGAAGAATTGGCCGCCCATCCAGTGCATCACTATATGCACTAGAAAACAGTACCGAAGAAAACATACGCACCTGTGGTCAACGTTCCGTGTGACAAAATCGGGCATTGGTGTATTTTTTTGATTATGGCTCTCAAAAAAGAATGTGTTAAATGCCGCGATGAAAGTCTGAAACACAACATTCGATACAAAATGTAACCTGAGTTTATGTAATTCAACAAATAAGACTTGCTTTCCACAACCAAATACAAGTATATTCCACTTACATAATATGAATTATTTTAACGAAAATCAACTCATTTTTACAATTAAGGCTTATTTTTAATGTAATCTATATTTCTGTATAGAGCAAAATAAAAAGAAAAAATCTGTAGCAGCATAAGTCCGCCTCAAAGCGGGGATATTAGCTCTAATTTGCGTAAAACAAGTTACAAATAAGTTTGTAATCAAAAATTCGTGTAATTCATCCCAAAATCTCTCTCACCTAAAAGTTTGACCGAAAAAGCAAAAATCATGCATTAGAGGATTAGATATGAATAGTTTACAAATTAGCGTGAGAGGATAAAAGAAGAGACGGAAACTTTGGACAAAACTTATTTATGTGGTTCTTAGTACTGGACCACCTGGAAACCTATAAAGGCGTGGGAGTAGATTTATGCGCCAAAATGGATGTATAACTTGATAATGTTGAGTGTCTAATTTTCAGATAACGACAGACTACAAGTTACGGTACAAAAAGATTACTAATAAACATAAAAAGAGTGTGTGTAGTCTAGATGAAGGTGTGCCAATTTCTAATTTAGAGTAAGGAGCAATGGCAGCTGCTTCCATAGAAACACGAGTTGCTCGAGTGCCAAATGCTAATATATTTGGAATAGATCTTGAGAATTTTTTAATTTGGTTTTCTTCAAAGTTAAACGAAAATACAGAGCCTCATTTCACAACTCAGTTATCCTCGACACAAACACATGAAATAGAATAGATGACAGTATGAATTTATATGTATTAGTGTGAAAGTCAGGAAGAAAATATTGTACATTATAACTGTGCACATTGCTCAGCCTCATACGATGCCATTTTTTTGCTGTTAAATATGTCTTCAATCTGTGAGGGAATTTGAATAAGATTGTAATTATTGGTGACTCCAATCTTCCTGCCATACTCAATGGCAAGTTTTCAACGAAAATTATTTTCATTATAGTAGAACTCTGGCCCCCTTCAACATGGTTTTATTAAGGGAACGTCAGCAACAAGGCAGCTAGACCAAAACTCAGAAATTATACAGACTTGAGTAAGGCTTTCGACAAGCTTTTTCACTAGTTTTCGTATTTGAATTGCGCAGTTTAGGTTGAATGTTGAAATCGTTATCGTCCCGTCTTAGGAATCTGTAAGTTGAATTTTTTTCTTTGTCTAAATGACAGAAATTTATTGAAAAAAAAAATGTTTTTCCAATAAATGTTCAACATTTAAAATACAAAAATATTGAACTTTACGACCCAGGGATCAGAGAGATCTCATCAGTATGGTTATCTTTGATCGCCTACCGTAGTAGTTCACTGTGGAGGTCTCACCAATTGCCTATATAAATAATCTGATTTTGCCACATTTAACCTTTGGGAGCCTAATCTTCCCACAATTACACACTGCGCAGGCAGAATCAAAGTGTTTTCAACGATTGTGTGAGATTCGCCTTTGGATTTCGTACATTTGACCACGTATCTGGCCTTAAGATTAGTCTAGTCTCTAGTACTCTAGGTCACTCTAGGTCACTTTGCTGTGAGAGGTGTGGGTGAATTCAAGAAAAACTAATTAACTATACAATGTATTGCTATCAATGGGACTGCTATTTTTTCGACTAGTTTTTTTAAGTTTTGTTAAACGGTATACAATTAATATTTGTAATATTAGCAACTTTTTTATACAATTAGTATTAGATCTACTCCTTTGTTTAGTATGTAATTTAGACCTTAGCAGCTTTTGCCTGTTACTTTTTCTATGATCTTATAAATCTGTTCTCCCTTGCATATCCATAATCTTCTTTACTGTACGTCTATGATTTCAATATTGTTTATTATATCGCTACGTTAGTTAATTGCACAATCCAACTTAAATTCTACACCAAATTATACGACATATGTACTACTTAAAGTAACTTGCATACTAATTTTAACATTAATTTTCTAATAGTTTATCTATTCTGATCTCTCAATCAATTTCCTGTAACTAAATGTGCTTAGAACGAGTTATTTAAAAAGTAGAACATAATTTCTACATAATAAAAATTCTCTGCAATTTTGCATTTAATTAAATTCTTAAATTATATTACATTTGTGTATAAATTTTAATATTTTCAAAATACATATAGAAAGCAAAGTCAGGACAGTTAAAATTATAATTTCCGAAATTGAAATTTTGAGTTTCCAATGTTTTTCAAAATACTTTGCTTTGATATCGCTTTCTTTGTGTAGAAAATTTTACATTTTATACACAAATAAAACATAAATCAAAAATTTAATTTAGATGGAAATTAAGGTAAATAAAAGAAACATTATATATGTAGGTGCTGATTTTGAAGCAAATTTATTTTTTATATTTATTAGTTTTTCTTTATTAGTCTTAAATTATTCTCTAAAAATTAGAAATTATATCATTAAGAAATTTTCAGAATAACACAAATGTTTGCATTTTTTTATTTTTTGATCGGAAACTAAGAAAAGCCGGATATATTGATGGAAAGTGGTATGTTGCGAAATCATCATAGCCCGGGCAATTAATATCAGATTCAGTTTTCTTGCAAATATTTAATTTAAAGCAAGTAGAGTTATTCAGATATTAACCCTATCTGATTAGCACTCCTCGAAAATTTCTTTAAGTGTCGATTTGAAAAGAAAATATGGTAAAAAAAGTTTAAAAACGTTGCCTTTAATTTTTGAAACAAATTTCGGGCCAGCCCAGGAAATTATGGTGTTCGAACGAAATTCAAGCTACCTTTATGTGAAAAACAGCAGTAGTAAGACAAGACAAGAAGTGTACAATGTCGGCCGCTACTGGTCTACTATTTTCGCATTCAAGTCATTCATGGCTTGGATATTCCACAGGCTACGACTGACCGATTTTCCATTTTAGATGGCACCAAATTTTACTATGCTTGCGGCATCGAAAATTTATATTATGTTAGTAAAAGAACTCCGGCGATATCTGAATGCTAATGACATTTTCATACTGAAACGGAAAGAGAAAGTTATGCAGGGCGGTCCAAAACTGATGGTTCAAACTTCAGGAGCTGATAGAGGACGTTGAGTTATGTGTTCAGTCCTCTCATAAATACATATCACTCCTGCTCACTTGATGAATAAATCTGGCAGACAGAACCCTATTTCCTTAGATTCCTCTTGCAGCATACAGACCCAACATTCGCCTAGAAAAACCAAGTAAAAGAAACCACAAAGTATCAAGTTTAGAATAAGAAATCAAAAAACAACTTATTTGAGCTTGTATTCCATGACATTTCCACTAGAAACTCCCATACTTTAGAACTCAAGGATTTTACTGGAATCTTCCTGAAGACCCTTGTAACTAAAAGCTGCATCTGCCATATAACTATCACGGCAAAATTTATCTGAAACTATCAAACAAAATCATTAATAAACAAGGAAAAGTAACACAAATAATAACAAAAATGCGCCAACGCAATGACAGCAAATGACAGCCAGCTATCTGTGGTACATTCCAAGAGTTAAGCAAAATTCAAATATAGTTTTTGGGTAAAGTTTTATATTTGAAGTGAAAAGACTGAGTTGTCCATTTATAACCGGCTCCCTCCTCAAACTCCCCTTAAAGGAATGATAGGAAATGATAATTAACTGCCCAAGCTATCCAAGAAATACTTCACTCCTATTATTTTTTTTTTCAAAACTTAATCTCGTTTTCCGCCAAACTGTTTTGATATTTAGCAGCACTGACGATCGTCGAATTGTGTTTCCCGCTTAATGTTTCAAGTGGCGATACAGCACCACAGAATTATGAAAAGTAGCTGTTTATCTTGCCCCTCATTATTTAATGTAAATAAATCTCGTAACAATATCCATACATTATGTAAAGAATAAACAGAGCTTATGTCAGAAATGTGTTTGAAGAAGTTTGTGCAGTTTAATAATATCTTGCCCCTCCCATCCACTGAAAACTGAGCATTTGCCAGTGTTAGTAACAACACATGTAATCCCATTGAATCCCATTGAAAAAGACATTAAAAATATACCCGAAACCAATTGTATTTCTAAACTTTCTTAACCGAATTTTTTTTTTTGATACTTAGGTAAATTTGTTTCTTTTAATACCCTAGATGAAATCTAAAGGGTATACTAGGTTTGTCAGTCCGTTTGTAACACCTCGAAATAATGATGGTAGAGCAAAATGGATTGGACACCCACGCATAATATTAAAAGTTATTTTGATTTTTGCATGTCCGTCCGTCCGTCCGTCTGGCCGTCCGTCTGTCCGTCCGTCCGTCCGTCCGTGCGCACGATAACTCGAGAACGCGTACACTTAGAGAGCTGAAATTTTGTACACAGACTTTAAAAAAAAAGTAAAATTAAGTTCGAAAATGAGAAAAATCGGGCAACACCTTCGTGGGGCTGCCATACAAAACATTCGTTTTCCACTATATATTTGGACACTGCCTGAAAACACATCGATATAGAGAGCTGAAATTTGGTACATGGTGTTTCTATAGTACTAGCAAATAAAATTTGAAAAATGGACTAAATCGGGCAACTCCTTCTTGGTGTTGCCATATAAAAATGTAGGTTTTTTACGTATACAGTGAAAACGATCAGTCTTAGACATTTTTATTGTACTAAAAACTTCTTCAGAATACGAAATCCTATAAAATTGGTTATAATAATTTTTTCTGTCCGATAAACCGTTTTAGAAATATATCCGAAAAACCACTTCAAAAATCAAATTTGCACAGAAGGGTTACAATACGGAATTTTATAAGGGCATTCATCTAGGGTATCATAAGAATTGGTCTTATACCAATTCTAGCTTTTTTACTTGTAATATTTGAATTGAATAAGGTAAAATAAAAAAAAATAAAAAATCGAAATGTAGTGAAATGTTTATAGATTAAATGAATAGCAGCTATCACTATTTTTCTGTGTATTCCATAGTTTTCCTAACTATCCCAAATTATTACAGAAAATAAGCTTGAATTAATTATTGTTTCCTTCAATAGAAAAGCTTTAAATATAAATTTATTTTATTTTTATTTTAATTGGGCAGTTAATCCGATAGTAAACTGCTTACACAAAATACTTACTACCAACTTACATTGGAAAAAGAGGATCTAAATCTAATTGCTAG
Source organism: Dioctria linearis (assembly GCA_963930735.1). NCBI lineage: Eukaryota > Metazoa > Arthropoda > Insecta > Diptera > Asilidae > Dioctria > Dioctria linearis. The sequence continues at coordinate 122,955,724 of OZ005743.1, read as the reverse complement.
AAAAAGCGACTAAACCTAAATTAAAACAAAGAGTAAAACAGAAATACAAAACTACATTTAAAGCTAAGGCAGTGTAACTAATAAAAAAGAAATAAAATAATAAAAAATAATTAAAATAAAAAGTTTTACTACAGGTAGTCAAATAAATTCGAAATTAAGAGAAAACCGTAAAAATTGACATGAGTAATAAATTAGAAACTTCTAAGGAAATAGAAAATTATGCGCAAAACAAAAATAACTTCAATCCAAATTCAAAAGAGGAAAAAAGTTTGAGTAAAAAATTTAAGGCTACTACTTAATACTGAATAATAAATATCAAGAAGAAAAAGATAAAAAAATTAAAGAGAAAATAAAGGAATGAAAGAAGAAGATATATTGAGAACAGGAAAAAAAATAATAGCAAGAGACAAAAATAAAAGTATACATATGAAAAGGAAAAACACCATCTAAGAAAGCATTTTATCCATGGCTTTGCGTTTATAAGTTGCAGGACAAGAATGGAAATGGTCAAGATCATTGAAATAATTTTTGAATTCTAATGATAGTAGACTTCAATCTTATATTTGTACGATGTGATTCAGTATTGAATAGTAGTAGTTAACGTGTAGGACAAGATGGAACATTTATGTAAATTTTTGAGAAAATGTCAGGAGCATCAATTTTATTATTAAGAAACTTAAATAGTAATAAATCGTCAAGATAAGATCGCCGATTAAGTAAAGTTGTCATAGACAGTCTACTTAACTATTTGGACTTATAAAATTTGAATAATATAAACCGAAAAACGTCTCTGAACGCCTTGAATTTTTTGGGCATATGTAGCATAAAAAGGGTTCAATATAAGGGACGCATACTTTAAAATACTAATTACGAGACTAACGCAAAGCATTTTGAACGACTGAACATGTTTAAAAGATTTCGTACATCGTAAAATAAAACTAAGGGATTTAAAAGCCATATTTGTGCTATTATTGATGTGCTTGTAAAAGAAAAGCTTATCATAAAAATCACACCAAGATCACAAATTTCAGAAATCTTAGTTATAGGAATTCCATGATGGTGATAATTCCATGACATTCAACTTTCTATTAAAGGTAATATATTTGCATTTGCTAAAATTCAAAGAGGGGAAATTATTTTCACACCAGCCGAATAACTATTCAATGTCATATTGCAGCTGAATGCAATCTTGTGGCTCCTTTATTATTCTATATATTTTCGTGTCATCAGCATATATCAAGCAAGTTGAGCTAATTGCATCTAGTAGATCATTAATATAAATTAAGAATATTAGAGGTCCAAGTATAGTGCCTTGTGGGACTCCAGAAGACTGGGTGAACAATTTTGATTTAAAACCATTTATTATCACACTTAAGCAACGATTAGTCAAATATAACTCAAACTATTCAACAGCATTATTATCAAAACCCATGATGAGCATCTTGCTAACCACGATAGAACGATTTATCTTGTCAAAGCCTTACTCATATCAGCATAAAAGGCATCAATTTGATCACCCTCATCTAGTGCTACAGCAATAGCATCAGTAAAGAGAGATATGTAAATTAGTGACTGTAGACCTACCTGGCAAGAAACCATGTTGGTTAATAGATATGTGACACTTGAGTTGTGGATATACAATATTATTTATTAAATTTTCAAACATAAGAGCTAAAAGATTTGACACGGAGACAGGTTGGTTGTAGTTTCTGACATTCTGCTTAACACCCATTAAAAAACCTGGTTAGACAAAATGATGCTTCAATTTAGTAGGGAAAAATCGTTCTTTAACAGACAAAGTATATAATTTTGAAATCGGATAAGAGCTTCCAGAATTATAGTCAACATGACTTAAAGGACTATAACCATAAGAGTATGATGGAGTATTTAGTGGTAGGAAAATTAAATTAAAATCTGCATAAATAGCGAAAATTTGAATTCCATGGGCGCGTTCAAAATTTATTCTCTGGAGCTTAAGCTACTTTTGCAAGATGAAGTTTATTTGTTTGTAGGTATTATAAGCTAAGCTCCAACGACCAAATTAGCTTCACCAAAACTTTAACAAAAAGCGTAAACTATAAATTTAAAGTGATGAACTCCAATGTAAAGCAATGGTGGCATTCTAATTTTGCATCTTTAACAAGAATTTTCCTATAGCTACTTTTTAACTACAATGCCCGATCATAGCTTAAATTTGATGAATGATGCTCTTAAATACTATCAAAAATAGCTCTGACCTTGCAGATAAAAGCTTATTTGAGAAATCCTTGAAAGACCCCCCCCCCCCCTCTACTACAGCAAATTTCTGGATCCGCCCTTGTCTACCATAGTGTTTTTGAATAAATTGAATTGAATTGAAGTGTTTAAATAAATCCTACAAAATTCTATTTTTCAAGAAAGTAATATAGCAAAAGTCAAATGAAGCGAATTTTATGAACACTGGTGAATTTTTTTATCATTGTTATGTCTGTCATCTGAAAGTGGAACTTGTCAAACTGTCAAGATCCTAGGTCTTTTTGATAAGCTGCTGAACTACTCTAAAACAGAAATGGAAAATAAATTAATAGCAAGAAATGTACTTTGTGTCCTAATACACATAAAAGATAATAAGATTAAATCCTAGAAGCCAATTTGCTAGAACCCTTATAGCATATATTTTCAACTTGCATTAGTGCAAATGTTATTATCGAAAAATTTCTTTGATATATCCGCAAATATTTACACACTCCTATTACAAATCCGATTTGAATTATCAAATACCAACAGACAGCACCACCAGCAAAATCTTTCAATCAAATCGGTGATCTTTATTAAACAGAACAGCCCAGGAGCTATGATAACATGGAAAACAAATTACGAAAAGATAAATTTTCCAATAACGTTGGGCACAGGGATGAATTCTTTCGCACAGAACCATCCATAGTAGTACGAGTTAAATCAAGAAGAGCAAAAAATACTGTTGCGATACATCAGGAAGTATCGACTGGCCTGGTGGTATACAGAAATCCAAATACTCGTACTCATTCTAAATAAAAAAAAAAGAGGGCAGACATTCTGCCACATATCCTTCCTGGACAGGATAGTATGAGTTTGGGGTTGATTGGTCGTACTACCGCACCTTCTTCGTTGCTATTGATGTTTTGTTATATTTCAGTAACTAGAGGGTCATTCGCTCTTATCTTGGGTCCCGAAGCACAGACTCCTCACTAATCATTCAACCATTTATTCGTTTGAACAGAATATATGTTTGTACGTTCCCGATCAAGACAGGCATTTCTTTCAGATAGGAAAACACCCAAACCCGTATAAAAGGTATTTTTGTGGAGGGGTTTCTGCAAATTCACCGAAAAAAGTTTGTGATGGCCGAAAGAACAACTCGCACCCTCTTACAGGCCGTGTTTTACCCCGAAAACGTTGACACCATCGCCATCGTTCGTGTCACTCGTCGGTCGCCGCCACCACCACCCTATTTTCATGACCACATACAACTTCCAAGCATCCATCATAGAATATCGTCATTCGACGTCGTTAGTGGAACAAAGCCTTAATACTAGGCGAGGGATGAAGCCGGCATCAGTAAGAACGGTAATGGTAGCATATAGCCCAGAATGGAATTTTTTTTTTAGGGTGGCGAGTAATATCTACTAAGGCAGGGAGTGAAATTATACTTCATCATACAGAAAAAGATGGCGTCGCAAAATACATACTTTTAGGCAAAATGTTTACCGTAAAAACGAAAAAAAAAATCAAAAGCACCCGCCGGTGGGTGGGTATGGAATGGGAAGAGATTCGTTTTATCCTGGAGATTTTCCCGTTTTCCTATTTTGTGTCCCCGAAGCTGGGAATCATGTTTGTGTGTTTGCATATATTTCGAAAAATGGAAAATAACGGCTAATACCTGAAGAAAAGCTAAATAAAAAAAAAAAAGTTTCTTGTGTTGCCAACTTCAGATTATGGCGGGTATGGTATGCGTGTGTTTGGTTTTCGTATTCGCCGCGCGCTCCAATTCCAACCATAATATATATACCACCGTTATCGTTCGTACATGTATAGCTGCACTTTGTGCCTCGGCACAGTTAGTTTGTGTGGATTTTCCATTTTCCCATCATCGTCCTTTCATTTCTCATCTCGTCTTGTCGTCTACAGATCCATTCAGTCGAGCTGCACATTCAAACATACAAACGCATTTAGTGAAAAAAAAAATTTAAGCAAAAAGGATCGTAATCCTCAGAGCTTGTATGATTTATGAAAAGAGGAGATTGGCACAAAATAAGAAGAGAAAAATCACCCCCAAACGGCTGCTCAGCGGTATGGTGGCAAGAAAAAATTCAGAATGTTGAGGAAAGTATAGCAAAAAAAAAACATAATAAAAAGAAAATGGTAAATTTTCTGAACTCTGCATGATTTGAATAAATCATCTTACAATTTTCCGTGATTCGATTTGGTTTCGGATTTTGCCTTCTTGCCGTTGCTATCGTAGATATACCTACCTACATACGTTCGTAGATCCTCCCTTTCGCTATAGTTACTGGGCGTTTGGAGTATTGGAAATTCTCCATCATTTCGGGGATATTTACATTTTACCAATCCAACGCAGCAGTTTCAACTCCGTTTAGGACAATCTGTTTGTGGCACTGTGATGACCTTTTCTAATCGAATTTCCTTAAAATTTTAGTTCAAGCGGAAACTGGCAATGGACGAATAATTTTTTGATTTTCCTTCATTATTCCATAGCAATGATTTGTTTACAGTAAATTATGAGCAGGGAAAATGGTGTGCGCAGATATCAATGAAATTGAAAATTTTAAGTGAAGTCCTATGTTAGATTATTATGCTGGTTGCTATTCTAAAGGACTTTCAGCATCATTAAAGCAATTCGTGGTGATATTATCAGTATTTTTGAGAGTACTACAAATTACTTTTTTCACTAGAATTCGACGGATAGATGCAATTATCATTCCTAAAATGACACATCAGCCAGAAAAAAGAACATTTTGGCCAAGAAAAAGAGTACAAAAAAGTACAGTTTTAACTACTTGTATTTAGTTATGGATTAATTAATGACAATTTGAAATAAATGTAAAAAAAAAAACCAAAATCAATTATAGTTAGTTCAGGAGCGGATTAACCATAAGGCGGAATTGGGCGATCGCCCGGTGTGAAGAGTTAAAGGGGGCGAAACCGAAAATAGAAAGTAAAAAATTATTAAAAAATAAATAAAAAATGAATCAATTAATCAGATCACCTGATAATACAGGCAAATAGCATCCAAGGTAAATTTAACATATAGGAATATCTGGCAGCCCTGCGTTCTATTGCATGCCTTAGGGCAAGCCGCGGTGTAACGTTCTCCAATCACCAGTGGCGAATTAAATTAGGTACTTTTTTTCATGTTGGAAAAAATGAAATAATCTTTGCCATTTCTTGAAACGACAAGCGAAATCTGGGCATATATTAATCATGCAGAAGTTCGCTTCATTTCGAGCCGGATTCAATCTAGATTGAAAACATGGATTTCAAATTTAAGGTCCATATTTTTTAAGACAAGCCGGGTAAGTATATGTAGACAAGAGTGAATCCTCAAAATCCGTAGGAACTTCTACTTACTCAAAAATTAATGAAGCAGAGCGAAGAAACACAACTAACACTGAAACATTGGTATCTCATATTGAAGCTGATTATGACTGTTGTGATTTTGACGAATTTGATCCTCCAATGTAGAACGTTAGCGATAATTTTATAGATAAGATTATAAAATCATATTCCGTTCAAGATTCAAAGAGCTTTTGAACATGGATCCAGATATGCAACAAGAAAATGTTTTATATTTAACTCGTCAATGGCAAAATTGTTCGCCGTGTTGAGCTCTTGTATTCTTCAGCTACTAACAAGGTATACTGCTTACCGTGCAAATTATTTAGCAGTCGGAATACTCAGAATGTGAATGCATTTGTTTATGGTTTCAATGTTTGGAGGTATTTGGAGCGAATAGATAACCTAGTTGATCATGAGCGATCGCTTGACCACAAAAATAATATTACTACATACATTCTAAGTGTCAAAACATAAGGCAGGATGGGCACTACTCTAAAAAGACAAAGCTTGATTGAAGAAGGTTACTGGAAGAATGTTTTAAAGAGAATTATAGCAGCAGTGAAATTTTTATCTTATCAAGAACTGGCATTCAGAGGAAGGATAGATCATTTTGGTGAAGACCGATCTGGAAATAATTTAGCTACGCTGGAGTTAATTGCCCAGTTTGATCTTTTTTTGAAAAATCATCTGGAGTCAAAGGCCAACCAAGGAAGAGGAAATGTATCTTAAATTTCCAAAACTATATGTGTGACGAATTTATTGCATGTATCGGAAAAATGATCAGGGAAACGATACAAACTGAAATAAAAAAATGTAAATATTATGCAATAAGAGTTGATTCAACCCCTGATATATCCCGAACAGACCAGTTGACTTTTTAGATACACCGATCAGAATGGAAAAGTCACTGAACGTTTTTTTTCATATTCATAAGCAGAGTCGGGCACAAAGCCTCGGTTAGAATTATTTTTTGATTCGTAGTGGTCATGATGGCAGTCTAAATTTGGCAGAACTTCTAGAAAGTTTAAAATCTGATAAACTGATCTCGACGTTTCCTAATATCGAGGTAGTACTGAGGATTTATATCTGCTTTCTATCTACCAATTCTACCAATGCCTGTGGAGAGAGGTCTTTTCCACATTAAGAAGGATTGAAGATTATCTCTGAAACAGATACTTTCAGATAAAAAAACAAGTGACTTGGCACTAATCAACGTTTCTCATGAAATTTTGAATTCTATTTCTAAGGATGAAAATATAAATAGATTTGATCCTTAACGGAAAGAAAAAATTGTTAAGCATAAACATTTTTCCGAATTTTCAATTTTAGTCAAATATATTGTAATGAATTTCCTAATATAAAACCTGTTTTTTGTTTTTGTTTTTTTGTTTCCTTAAGTATCTTCATATTAAAAAATTGAAGGGAGGGCCCAGGAAAGGGTGAAATAGTTTTGATCATCCAGGGGCAAACAAAGTCCTAATCCGCCCCTGAGTTAGTTTTTTGAACTAACTTTATTATGTACATAACAGTTCTTTATATACTTAATACTTTATATATACTTTATATACTCTTTATACCACAAAACTTATTCCTTTCTCCTGCATTCAAAAACAAATTAAATTTAAGTTGAGACTCCAGTTTTATCTACTTATCTCTTTGAGTTTAAATAGAGTTGTTTGACCAACCTAAAATTAAAAGAAAAATTAGATTAAAATCTAAGGAAAAAATCTTACCAGCATCTGGGAAGGCACAGATGCAAAGGGTCCCACGACGACCTGAAATAAACAAGATTGAATTGAAATATAAACTCCAGAAGATAATATCAAGATAATATATTTAGAAGTAATAAATGAATTTAATGAGAAAAACAAAACAGAAGTAAACGAAAAATATCAACAACAAAATTGTGTTTACATAGTACTATATAGGTACCATGCAAACTCAATGAACTTAAAATCATACAAAGACAACGTACAAGGTACGTATACATAACAAAATTACCTTTTACAAAAGATGCATAGATGCCTTAGGTGAAATATCCTTGACAGGTTCCTATGCCATTTGCAGAAAGCAGCAATTTAACCACAATTAACATTTAAGATGAATATAATTATATACAAACCTGTGTAATAGTGCAAAATTCCCACGATGAACACCTATAAATTACACAAAAACACTGATTTTAATGTAAAATTTGATAAAACAAAACTCGCGCGGTGGCTGATATTTCGCGTATAAACAGAGACGTGAACTCCTTATTTTCGCTACGTTTAAAATGTCACTCCAGAGTAAAAAAAGACAACGATCCGAATGGACAAGTTCGCGTCGCGATATTTTTCACGCATTACATCAATGAGTAAGAAAGAGACAATGATGAAAATGAACGAATATGAATTCTGAGAGGAATTCCTTAAATTAAAATCAAACATGGCGAAAGGATAAGTTATGGCAAGATTGAGAAAAACTTATCATAATTCCTCGAAATTAAAATGGATTTCTATCGGAAAGATGTCAAAAATTGCAGTTTGTAACTCGACATCAATTAATAATAACGAAATCGTATAATATAGTCAAATTTAGTCCAAAAATTAAGAAATTCATTTTTATGGATATGAGCTAAGCTGCGTTTAAATCCTCGTCATTTTCCATATAATTTTAAATTCATCCATTTGGATTGAATCGTTAATGATAATTTGATTTTTTTTTTAAATAAAAACTAGTGTCCCCAATGTTCTGCCAAGTAGCTTTCATTTACGTGTGTAAGTCTTTTCTCGATGGTATAGAAAATTTCTGGTTTATCATCGCACCTTTTAAAAATTTCCATGGCTTTCAAAGGTATGAACTTCTGATCTTTTCGGGTGGGTAGTGCCAGTTTGTACCTCTTTTAGTATAAAAAGTATATAAAAAATAGAATTATTTTCGTTTTCAATTTATTTAACTTTACTGTCAAAAATACGTTAGGGAATAGGGGAACAAAAGATAACTTTTGTTTACAGATTCAACAAAGAAATGTTTGATTAAAAACGGAGGATTCGGATCGGATTGAAAATATGACTTTAACGGTTGAAACATTTCGAGAATTATATTTAAAGCAGGAAATATACTAAGCCACCTGATTTTTGAATATAAAGACAAAGTTTTTATAATCGTTCTCAACAAAGTCACAAAAGCTCTTTAGTTTTTCTGACCAAAATCTATATATATACTAAAATAGTTATATATTTTCATAATAATTGGACCAATATCAAGTGCCCATTTATCGAATCCAAGGTGCAGACAGTTATTGAGAGTGTGTGCCGGACAACTAACTTCTTGAACTATATCTCTATTTAAAATTCTTTTTAGAAGACTAAATACATTATTTTTATCCCGACGTTGTAGACCTCCGGATTTCGTGTTGCAGTTATCGCCAGAAAATGATGTCAACTTATTAATGAAGCCGTGTGCTTCGCTGCGGAACATTATAAAAACTTAAAAATTTATAATGTAAAAAATTACAACTAAAACTAAACAAACCAAAAAATGTATGTAAAACATATACGTAGAGCAATGAGACCTCAAAATTGTCTCCAATAAAAACCTAAAATTAAAACTAAAATTCTATTACTAAAAGTAAACAAACGTTAATTATAATAAATTTAGCATGAAAATAAATTCACCTAAGTATCCCTGAATCCGACTCCAATGTTCCACGGAAATTCTCCAATTTCCAAATATTCTGAAAGAGATGAAAAAGTATTTAAATACAGATACAAAAAATAAATTAAAAGAACGTACAGCACATTTCCAGAGTATAAATAAAGCTGCGCTCGAGCTAAAAATCATTGCATTTCTAGCAGTCTTCCGAGACGGATCAGAGGACTTTGAATCTGACTAAGTCAAGGAAATCTTTGGGCGCATAAACCCACATTATAAATAAATTATTGCTTCTCAGTAATTTATTCCAAAAAGACGGATCAGTAGCAGCGACGCTGAAAATGTGTATTTTAATTAGAAATTTCATTTCAGCTTTTTTCTCCACCACGGAATTTTTTACTGACCGTCAGTTTTCTACTAAACGTGATATATCCTGATTTTGTCTGTCAAGTTTACTGCCAAAAAACCATTTGCATTTGATCAATTGACAATTCATAATAAAATGTCGTCAAGCGGTGCAGACATTCCTCTTCTAGGTATATGCATATGTAACGATTTCTTCCTTAATCCGTCATTTATCTCTACAAAATAAAGATTAAAAATATTACACTCTTTTCAGTCATTTCCCACTCAAAAAGAAAGAAGATTAGAAATATAAACACAAATTTGCTAGTGGAAATTTACCTTTTATTTCCAATTTCCGCCATCTTGGTTTTACATTTGACAGTTTCTTGAGTAGTCTGTACTGACTGGTCAGAAATTTTTTCAGTACAGACTAGTCAGTAAAAACCAATAGTAGTAGGGGCTTACACGAGCCTGTGTACGTGTCAAACGCTGTCAGTGTCTGTTCTACTGACTCGTGTAATCCCCGGGTTAGTTTTAATTCATAAGTAGAAACCTTTTTCTAAACGTCAACTTTTTACTGGCCGTGAATTTGTTATATTTTTCTTTGAATTGGTTTTTTTTAGTTCTGATTTTTATTAGTATTTATATTATTATTTGATGTTATGATCATTGAATTTGAAAATATTTTGTGACAAGAACCAACAAAGTCTTCTCAGTCATTGAGCCAGCACCTCCCCAATTAATGCTTAGTTTTATTTAGGCCTAAACACCGTGTTCTTCCAATGTTTCTTTAATATAATTTGCAATTGTTTCCGATTTTTCATCTTTCAAATTCTGAATTTTAATTATCTTTGTCGTAATGCCCATTATTTTGATTAAAGAATTGTACTAAAAGAGGAAATACCTTTATGGAGCCGCGATTGGAACTGTCAGTCGATATGCCAAAGAATTTAATTTGACTGTCTTTTAATTCATCTACTACTGAGCGAATTGAAAACAGTGCCAATACATTATTAACAATTACTTCGCATTTTGTATGACCCAATGAAATCCTTCCTGGAATTTTAAATTCATGCAAAACTTTCCTTTTCAGTGTCGATGTGCAATCCATAGATTTATAGCTCATCTAATGGCACACAGTATGGTAAGACAGAGCGCCTTCAGCTGTACTGATATGAACAGCTTTGTGGCAACAAATGTATCTAAATTGATTATTGATTTGTTACCTACGCTAACGCACATTTTGTATTTTTGGGAACTAATATGTTGTTTGAGATCATGTTTTCCTTTATTTTCAATGGACACAACTTCATTACACGATTCACATTATAATTCATATACACATTTCGTCTTTTAAAACATTGGGAACTCTTTTTATAGCCACTCCGAAATTTGCACTTCATTCTTGCCATGTATATTGTATTGAATTTCCTAAAGACCTAAGACTTAATACTTAGATCTGAACTAAATAAAATATATCAGCTGTGTACCTTTTTCAATCCTACTCACAAGTACTTAAATATAACAAATTCTGCAGAACTGCGTCCGAGGTGCCTAGTCTGGCTAATAGTTATGGTTCTTTATAAGCTTGGTCTTCTTCTTACCGAACTAGAACGCCTTCTCATTTCACGTCTGAAATTCAACATTCTCAAATATTAAATATTTAGTTAATGTACTAGAAGGATACAAATGCTGTTATTGTATTTGAAATTTAGATTCCTAGTAAAATAGAGTACAAAAGAGTATGTACTCTTTTTTAGAGCATATTTCCAAAAAAGAGTACTATGGTAACCCTAAATTAAGCAAGTCAATTAGGCTAATAATAATTTACTTATGTGAAATGTTAATGGTAAAAATATTATGTATAAAGACACACGACAAGGCTGTAACTATCCCGGACTACTCTACGTTACCAAATGGAATGGATTTAACATTTATCAACTTCTGAAAGCACTCAGCATTTATCTTCGAGGAATCACATGTTAATCACAGTTAAATTATATCCCAGATTTGAACAAATTCAACATTTATGTTTTCACTAGTTCTTCCCGGCCATGCGTTGGTGTGGCTCAGTCTGGTTAAATGGAAAAGGAAGAAAATGGAAGGCTCTCGTTATATATATTGCGCAATATTTAATTGAGAGTAACAAATATTTTTTGTTGTTTCCATGCCTGTGTAGATATAAGGGTTGTCTTGTTTGCTAACTCCAGAGCACGAGTTAACTTCACTCGTCCCGGTAAAATAAAAAATCGAAAAGAAATTGAATATTAACTGAAATAAGAAGAACAACTTAAGAATTAACTATTTATTAAAAAAAAGACCGCTCAATACAATATCCACGTACCAACTAACTTATTCTTCTCGGACTTGTTCCTCCTATTTTTCGCCTTAAACCTGAAGGTGTAATTGAACTCTACTGATGTGGGAATATTTTACCTACTAAGCAGAATATTCCAAATGAATATTCTGAATAAAATAAATTTATGTCGCAAGGTAGAAAACATATGAGCATATTTATGTATGTATAATTATTAAATAATTTTGTTGTTGCGTTTCTATACTGATGTCCATGACTCACGCGTAACATATAATTGTCTATGTGAGAAGCAATCCGTGTCTAAATCTATACCGCACAATTCTAAAGATTGGCTCTGAGATTTGTTGATCGTGATTGCAAACGTCAGTCGAATTGGCAATTTCAATTTTTTAAATTGAAATGGCATATCAGTTGGAATCATAGAAATGCAAGGAATCAGGGCGTATTCACTTTGAAAAGTCCTGTAAAGATTGTTGCTTCAATGGCGTCGATCATTAATATTTTTACTCTAAGCTGTGTGCGGTTGCAAAGCTTTGGCTGGTTGATATTTCGCAATATGATCATTGGCACGCCGATTTTCAATTGCAATACGTGCGGTGGCATCGCTGGCAGATCACGTGAATTCAAAAATTCTCATGGATATAATTAACAGGATCACCTCCTTCCACAACAGTGGACACACGGACTTGTATGTGACGGCGTCGCTTTGAATGTTAAACTGAATAATATTGTGAAGTTTGTAGACGTCTCTGTTCTTAGCCACAAGGATAGCACGTTCACTCAGCCAACCATGATTCCTATAATTGGTTTGAATCTACGAATATACTTTTTCGACCAATTCTTCTTTTAACGGCGGTAAATTGCAGAAATTATGAGGGAATGAAATTTATCCTGAATTCAGATCAACCGGCACCTTCCCACTCGGAATTTACAGCAATTTATGTGGGAATATTTTAGCTGATCGACCGTTTTGGGCACGGATATTTGTAGTAAATTTTAATGTTTGCCTGAAATCTCCTGCAAGCTATGTTAATGCATTCGCAAATGGTCTGATGTTACCACACAAATCTTGCAATGAGCTTCGACGGATCTCTTGTGCACCATTGTGCATTCATTTCAAAAAATAAGTCGGCATTTCTGCCATATGTACTACTCCAATGCCGATTGCCTTGAAAATTTTGCACGTGGAAGTTTCAATGAATTACACATTCAATGGCAATTTCCAAGTGGATTGAGCGGTTCTTCCAACTTGTAGTAATGTCGCAGCTATTCCGGACGAATCTAGGGCTACTGCTATGTTATTTCGGTATTATATTGCTACCAGAATAAACCTAACTAGCAACGTTTAACAAGTTTCTCCTAGTGCAGTTAAGAAGAAGAATTATCCAACTCCGTTATTGAGAGTCTGCATTATTTGCTCGTAAATGCCTTTTTGCTCAAGCGCTAGCTTAGAAACATTTGAATGCATATACGACAAAGGATCACGCGTGTTGTAATTATGTTCACGCCACAATTCTACATCGGAAGCAACAGGCGATCGATGTTCATATTTGAATCTTGGTTGCGTATTAGATGGAAAATATCACGGAAGTAAAGGACTCACATTTTGACTCAACTCATCGCTCAACTCAAGCAGTGAGTCCGCTCAATCATTGAGTCCGCTCAACAGTTGAGCGGTGGTTCATCGCTCGAAATTTGAGCGGACTCACTGGTTGAGCGGACTCAATCGTGAGCGAACTCAGTCTTGAGCGGACTCATTGCTTGAATGGACTTGAGCGGACTCAAGTCGTGAGCGGACTCACTGCCTGAGCGGACTCATCATTTGAGTTGAGCGGACTCAAATCATATTTTAAATAAGGAAGGAAGGTCCGCTCAGGCAGTGAGTCCGCTCAAGACTTGAGTCCGCTCAAGTTCATTCAAGCAATGAGTCCGCTCAAGACTGAGTCCGCTCACGATTGAGTCCGCTCAACCAGTGAGTCCACTCAAATTTCGAGCGATGAACCACCGCTCAACTGTTGAGCGGACTCGATGATTGAGCGGACTCAAATCCTGGGTTGAGCGATGAGTTGATATGATAAATGAGTCCGCTCATTTACAACCCTGGAAAATATCATTAGCAATTTGCGATTTATATTTCTCCCATAACTCTGTTGGAGATTTGGTGATGAAGGGGACCAGGCGGTCAATGTTTTTTGCAGGAGGGAGATAGAGAAAGAATTAAGTGACATGAGGAAAAGGTGCCAATGTATTTCACTCTGGAACCTTCACAGATTGTAAGCTTCAGGAAAAACAGAAGATGGTAGACTGTTCCCCATTCGCCCAGTTCGTGATAAGAAAGCATCTCAGAGTTTTACTAGCCCTCCGAAACTATTTTGAAAAGTGAGAGGATGTGCGTGGCTTGCAGCGCAAGTATTGCGTTCAGTAATTAATCTACAAGGGATCAGACTAAATATTTCATCCGAACATTAGCCAAGCGTGTAGCGATAAATAAGCGAAAGACATCCAACATTGTGGCAGTGCTCGAGTGAGTCGATATGATAAGTAATTGCCAAACCGCTAATGAGCTTAAAGGCACTCTTTTGGACAATATCTAATGAAGCTAAGGCTATACGGTCTGCCCCAGCCCAGATGTGGGAATTATATTCCATTCTAGGTCTTACAAGTTTTCAGAAATCCATGACATTTGGATGCTTCTTTGGCAACAATGAAGATGTCGTCTGTCCAGCTTAACTTACTGGAAATGTTAATACCAAGAATGCCTGGTGGCGGTGAATCTGAAATTAAAGTTCCATCAAATGAAATAGGAGTGATTAAATGGTGATCTAATTTTAAAGAGATGAAACAGCTTTGGGTCCCAGTGTCGGTCGTTCTCCAATAAATTTAGAACTTGGGATGCACTGTGGACAGTGGCATGTGTAACGTCGTTGACAATTCTCATTCGCTGAAAAGACGCTGAGCCGGAAAATTTCCTGCAGCGTAGTATACGAAGAAAGATAGCAGGCATATAAAAACTTGACCAATCGGTGAAGAACTTTTGGAGATTTAAGTTAATGAACAAATGAACATTTGCATTATTATTTATATAGATTCATGCGTATATGGACAAGTTCTAGGAACTGTTCATGGGATACAAAAATGGTTCATAGGCTCGTACATTCCCACGAACGCTTCAATACATTCAAAATGTCTGGGATTAGCTGATTCTGAATTATACGAGAAAATTTGTATATCGGAAAAATTATGAGCTTAAATCTATAATTTTTATTCGAACATCTTTTATGAAATTTTAGCTCTCCATTTCAACGTTTTTCTAAGCCATATTTATGTGTATAGTGAAAAACTGAATTTTTGTATTGCAAAATTACGACGGAGTTTCCCAATCACACATATTTTTGAATTTAAATAAAATTTTAATACAATATCAAATGAGAAGACGTAGAGTGAATTCAAATGATATCTAAGTTCGAAAAGTAATATCGAATTATATACTTACTTGAAATCTAAAATTTTGTTTACGAAGCAGTTTCACAGTTTTAATAAAATATGTGACCTTGACTACTACTTACTTTACTTTTATAAAATTACCGTGCTCGGAAACTTAAACTTGCAGGTTCACGCGTGTGGTCAATGTTGAGGCGCATGATTCAGACCGGATTCTTTTATTTGAAGCTACCGACGAAACTTCTCCATTATAAAATCAAGTAGTATCCCGGATGGCACTATTAGTTCTCACGTTCAGTTTATAGATTAGCTAATGTTTAAAAAAAATTACAACGATTATGACTATTAAGGTACAAATAGTTTTTCCTTCACTATAATGTGTAGGGGCACGGGTGGGCACCGGCCACCCCAGTGAACCCGAAACTGCACCGGTGCTCCCCCCCCCCCCCAACCCCGGGAAATTACGATCCAAAATTATTAAATTTCAATTAATCGATCAATTATATTTCAGTTTCAACCAAGCAAGCATGAGGACAAAACATTGAAAGCATAACCAAATTATATAATAGTGAGCTGTGCCTACATCTGTAGTTGATTCCAAATTTATGGAAAGTGATTTTGTAATGAAGCGGCACTCAATAATCGGCATTCATTACTAATAATAAACCGCAAACATACTTCTATTAAAGCGCCTTCAAATTAATAAAACGTATCTATGCTCTAGGTACAGATATGCCTGTTTTCATACGAGTATCTCTCACATTTCCCTCGTCATTAATTCTTTTAAGAATACTCAAATTATAAAACATTTTCATTTCAAGACAATTTCCTAATATGTATCTAAAGCTTAGTTTACACTTAGTCACTTGTATCGGGATTTTTATGAGGCAAAGTATATTCGACAAATCGCGATACAACTTCGCATACAAATGCTCATTCATTTGGTTGTGCCTCACACAAATGCTCATACATTTTGTATATGTTGATTTTGCTTGTGGTTTCGCTTTTCGCTATACTTTTGTGTTTAGTTAGTGGTTAGTTCTGTAGAACGGACGGTTGAATTAAATTAAAAATCATGTCATCGTTGTCAAAAGAAAAGACCTTAACTACTTCTAATAGAAAAATAAGAAAATGTAATATTTGGGATGTCAGGTCAAAACCATTTAAACACTTTAATGAAAAAAAAATGATAAGTTAGAAGAAAACGCTCAGGAGTTAAAGAGTACGAAAAAAGAAATATAGGATAAGTGGCATAATGTAAAAAGTCAATTTAACGGAAGACGTACCCAAAATTCTACACATACGTTAATTTATAAATATTCGTCCTTTTAGGCAAGATTTAGGCTGGATCACCGATTATCAAAGAAAATCAATCGATGATCCTAAGTGAAACGCCGGAGAGTCGCTGTAACTTAGGCAGTAGTTTTTAAAACTAAATCAAAAACGAAACAAGAGATCCCCGATCCACGGTAAGGTCTCTTGTTCCCCTAATAAAGAACACAAAGGAAAAAAGTAACCAAACAAATATTAAGCCAAAAATCAAAAGCGTGATAAGAAAAACTTGAGGTGTGAGTTTAGAAAGTCAAAATGTCAAGAAAGAGATGTATAATCGAGGCTGGTGAGCTTCTTGCTTAAAAGCACCCCTATTCCTTGCTGTAATTGGAAAACGTAACCTCACAGCAGCTTTAACAACTGGAAATTATTAGCAGAGGTAGAGGTAATATCTTGAAAATTCCTTAATTTTCTTGTAAATATGATGACAGGTTTCTTAAATTCATCAGTAATTATAAAAATTTTTTAAAAATTTATACAGCCTTAGAAGCTGAACCCATGGTCATGTAAAACATGCTTAAATTAAAAAATTATGAGATAAATGCTGAAAATTTGAGAAAAAATTTTAAAGAAGAGTATAAACTTTCTAAAGAGGCAATATTACTCCTAGTGAACTACGCCAGCAGTGAGAGATGTTTTTCTGCTACGAGGCGGATAAAAACGTTGCTTAGAAGCACAAGACTTCAACAACGATTCTCTCGCATGTCACACATTTTACTGCTCAACACAGAGAATGCTATTATTAAATAAATTACAGCTGAAAAGGTATTGAGCCGATTTGTGGTAAAAAATAGTAAACTAAAGCTTATTTAATTGGTTTTTGGAGATTTCTGTAATGGTTAAGATGATATTAATTTAGAAAATAGTGATGGATGGTGACAAATTTAAATTTAACGATAATGCACTGAGGATAAGCTCTATTCCATGTGTATCAAGGAAAGTTAGGTGCGATTTTGAGCTTAGCATACATTTCCTGGATGTAAGAAAACAAATTGCTTCGTCTTATTGAAATGAATATAGAAAAATTAGATTAATTGTAGTAAATATATTTTCTAAACTATCTCCGATTATGATAATAGCAGAAAATTTTATTACAGAATATGATTTGATTATTTTGTAATTTTAATTGACAATACTAACTTATATGAGGAGCCATTTCCTTATCTCCTTATCCGTTCTAATACGTTTCGAGATAATGCCCATAGTTTAAACTACCAAGGTTGGCACAATAATTATATGACGTTGCATTCATTTATATATATGTAAATTGCGTTAGGTGAAAAACACAAGCTTCTAAATAAATGCAGTAGGTCCCAATAACATTAGATAATTTAATAATAAAAATAATTAAGTAATAAATTGAATAAAGGGACATTTGGACCAGTCACCTAGGTGAATAAGGCAAGTTTTGGAAAAAAATTTAATTTGATGGTGCAATTTTAGAGGAAAAATGTGAGTTCTTCAGCCTGGATATCATTTCAAATGATTCAGGACAACAACGAAACGGGAGTATTGTGCCTATTAATTTGTTTTTTAAGGAGATAAGGAGGGTTTTGGAAATGGCCTCCTAATATATACCTACTAGCATTGTTACAAGTTGCATTCGTTACAAGACTTTTTGTTATTACAATTTCCTTATCAAATTCAATTGTTTCAGGTACATCCGATTATTGGATATTTCTCACAAAGTTTTAATTTCTTCAAATCTTTATATCTAACACAAAACCGAACAAAAACTTGGTTTGGACCCGACCAATTCGCTCATAATTTTTATTTCTCTCTAAGTGTGTTGGAGTTTTCGTGATTTTACGATGATACGTCATATTCAAAAAGTCATATGTCGAGAACGGAGTAGCCGATTTTTCTGGTTCAAAAGCCAAATGAAGCTTAACACTTTATTTTTGATTTAGCTTTTGGCTTTACCCAATAAATTTTCTTTTTTTTTTTAATAATAAAAGCTATTTTTATTGAACTTTGATTCAAAATAATTTTATTACTGCTTGGATTGCTTCACTTTCGAAAGCAATCTTACGGGTCCGCGAGAGTAAAATGAATAATTAGGATAATTTAGAAAACAAACTCTTTAATGATAGTAAAAATTAACAACTCTTTATTGAAAGTTACTCAATATTTGCTCTACAACTACATGACATACTATTTAAAACGCATGTTCCAATACGACCGCTTTAACAATCTCAAACATAAATCTTTGCCATACTTTTAGTTCAGTCTTTCCATAAGCATAAAACTCCAGTTTTTGCTTGATAAACAGAAATGCATGGGAAAGACTACATTAACTGCATTTTGTTGATTAGTGGAAAAACTGCCAGCAAACATTAAATTCCATATTTATGTATATATCGAGGAGGATGTGGAAATCGAAAGGATTTAAATATTGATTAAAAAAATAACTTTTATAGCTCGATATGGTGGGAATGGAAAACTTCAATCCAGAGCAACGCTTTGCTATAATAATGTCTGAAATAACCCTCTAAAATATAATATGAAATGAGCAAGTACAGCATAATTATGTAAATTCCAACTCCTCTCAAATCTAACACAAAGCTACTCAAATTCAAATAAGTTACATACTAAGCGAATATAACTTATTTACCTAAGAATATTTATGCATGTTTATGTTGGTACTGCATTTCAAATAAACATTTTAGAAACCAACAAAGTGTGAAGATTATTATTTACATTGCGAAATTTCTTTTGTAATCAGTTTTGCAACAACACATAAATTTGTCAACATTTTTGTTACTACTGTTAGCGAGTTAATTCCCACCAACCATACCAGCGGAGTTTTTGCTGTGTAATAGTTCGCTCGAGTTAAAGATTCTTTTTTTGTTTTTTTTTTTAAGATATAATCTGTTTGTACGCACCCTAATGTATTTTTCGCATGGGCAAATTACTAATTTGAATAAAATATGATGTAAAGATAAAGTAATCGCAAATACAATATTTTACAATAATTTATTAGTTAATAAATGAACAAATTATGCATAAAATTATGCATGTGAATTGTTGTTTAAGTTTCGTGAAGTCTAACTTTCAATAATGGCGAAAAGTCCAAAGAGAACTGTGAATTCTTCGCTTCATAAATTCTGTTTTTAATCGAGCTCATTCCTGTCAGTGTTCTTTTCTTTTGCTTAGGTTACAGGAAAATACCTGGGATGTACCTGGTAGAATGTACTATCCACATGTAGGTAAAAAACTGAACAAAGCTTTGAAATTCTTTCAAAATATTTGCTGTTAAGAATAGTGCGGCTGTGTGGAATCTCTTCATGACTTTGAAGGTGAATTCTGGATTTTTTAAATAAAAAGAGTTCATGACTTTGAAGGTGAATTCTGGATTTTTTAAATAAAAAGAGTCATAAGGCTTGGTACATATAAAGTCAAGAGTGAACTAATTTTATTTGTCATGAGTGTACGCCAGTGCATTGTAATTAAAGAGGATAATTTCTCGATTTTAGCGTTTTTCACAAAATTTTATAATTTCTCCAGAGAAATAAATCATTAGGTGTCATTAGGAGTTAAATTCGTTCTAATCCTTTTCAGCAAATGTAGCAACTTGACCAGTTATCGAGTAAAACGAGCAATGAGTTCCGTTTCAATTCTGTTGCCCTCCGCAGTTTATTTAATAAATCCATTAAGCTGCCCAACGAACAATTCAACTTTTGTAATAGTTGCAAGAGTATTCTCACAGCTTTTAATAAAACTTTATGTTTTATAACGTTTGTATTGATAACGTTCTTGCAGTTTCTACAAATCTTCTATACAGCCGATTTGGGCACACTGTATAAAGGCAACGGGAACTACTTTATAGAACCTTAACACGATACTTAAGTTCCTCCGAATTTACATATACATATATTTCAGAGGTTTAAATGTACATTGTATTGTACTTTTTAAAATATATGTGACTCTTTTCTCCTCATGTAAAATATGTAGGTATACAAATAATTTTGCTGGTATGCGATATCATCTTATAAATGAACAAGTGTTTATCTTTATAAGTTTAATCATATATGGCAAATATATTAAAATGTAATGAAATTGTGGAAAATAAAATTTACGCCAAATATATGCATTCAAATTTATTGCCAATCAAATTTTTCCGTAAAAGTTTTAAATATAGCTCGAAATTGTACAACGCGCCTGTAAATTCGTGAAAATTTATAATATTGCTTTATGGTCCGGTATAATTCTGATTATTTGATAATTTGATATTTTACTCTCACAGTATTTTTAAAATTGTCAGAATAGACCGTTAATTTCTTTTTTTTTTCATAAAATGCATATATGAGCAAAACATATAAATTAAGAAAATATTAAATTTATGCTTTCGAAAGCGGTAGGTATTATTGAAAAAATGTTGGGACAAATAACTAAATAATTTCTCATACAGCAACAATATCAACAGCAGGCCGCAGGCAATACCGTCAATACATGTGACAGGTAACCGTCAAGTATTATTGTATCGCAACTACCACTCGAAACTGTTTGATTTATATATTGGTTTTAATTTATATTCTAATACATTCTAATAGTTGTAATAATACAATGTTTATTTTTCTTTCTATTGATATCAATGCTATTTTCCATAATTTCCTTCAATTCATCAACAAATGGAGACAGAAATTCCTTTAAATCACCAGGCTTGTTCTTTCCACTGTAAATAGCAATTACTCTATGATGAAAAAAGAATTTTTAATGGATATTAAAAGATAGGCCCACATTCTTCTTTGGAGCTCTTGTATACTGCCAATCCGAAAGAAACTCTTTAATCAAATTTCCATTACTTGTTGAACGTTTTCTTTTTTTATATCATCGTACCACAATCATCGCTTTAATTATTTTCGTTTATGTAGGAGGTACTGTCTTTAATGTCATCCATCTTTACATCCCAGTTATCTCTTATTTCTAAAACTACTTCATCAGCAAAAATGTCGAGATCACTCCTGGAATTACAATCACAATAATTGGGAGAGTTATGCGATGTAGGTAAACTATGAGAGAGAACGGAACTTTAGGCAAAATATTGTGTGGCGATATCCAAAGTAATTGGCTCTCTCTGAACATTTCGCAAATTACAATATGACATTACGCGAAATAATTTTGTAGCTATTGCTATGGTTTAAATAAAGTCTTCTCAGAAACAAAATAGGTAGTTCCCAAGGTTTAAAAGTTTCCAATAGTGCTTCAGGATAGCTAAATTGCTTTATAACTGCTACTCTTGCTACTGATTTGCTGTCGACAATAAACTATTTTATAATGGCTCTCAATACAGTTTTCTGAGGCTTTACGAAAGCTTTATACAACTAAATAGCATCCAGAGCCAAAGTGTTTTAATAGGCATCTTTGTTTGAAAAAACAACAACAAAACACTTGCTCCGATTCCACAATAATTTATTATTATTATTTAGTGCAAGCCCTGATGATGTCCTAATAAGACGAAACGCGTAGGCTTTTACTCAATTTTTTGTAAAAAATAAAAATGAATTATTGTGGAATCGGAGCAAGTGTTTTGTTGTTGTTTTTTCAAACAAAGATGCCTAATAGAAACATATTCCACCAAGTGTTATCTCAAAAATCTATAAATGTTTTAATAGGGTTCAGATAAATGGCATTGCAGACTACTATAAGACCATTGTATAACCAAGTAGCTCTCGAAGCCAAACACTTTTATACCTAGTTCGGAAAGCATTTCTAGCACTGCATTATAAAATATTTTACTGTCAAAAACCTAAAACTAAATCTCGTAACATTTACAAAACATTTTAGCCACGTGAATCCATTATAAAGCCTTTTTAAAACACAGATACAAATTTGGCAACCATATAGCAGCTGAAATTGTTCCTTGCGTGGGGCTCATGGGGCTCAAAAAAATAATTCATCCTTTGTCACCTGTTCTAATATTAGTATAAATAAGGTACCTGCGATAAATAAGGCCTAGAGGCTAATAAAGCCCACAGTTAAAATTTGTACTAAACTGATCCGCAGCAACTTCATAATTTTTACACGCACGCATTAATATGAAATGAATGCCATTAGTATCCAGCCCAGCAGCTAGTACCGCCATCTTGCCTAATTTTCTATTATTAAATTTTGTCTTATTATTTTGAAAGATATTTAGTTTAAGATTTCGGTGTTTATTTTCGTCGAGAATTGTGCTTATTTCATTCATGAATAATTTTGTAAGATCATGTCATAGGGATAATAAAGCCCGCTAGAATAAACTGTGGGCACCCTTCCCCTGCATACAATTGGACGAAATTCCGCCGTAGCAAAAAGATTTCGAAATACAGAAAACTCCCGTAGCTCAAAATTTCTTAGATTTTTTTAGCATAAACTAATGTCGAATTCTTTTCAAGGAGTTCTACATCGGTGCAGTGCCGCTTTACGTGTTTTTGATGTTGCATTACGAAAACAAAAACACGTGAAGCTGCACTGCATCGGTGTAGAGCTCGTTGAAAAGCATTAGGCATAAGTTTTAGCAGCATGCCCTAATTGCCGAGGATTCAAAATAGACGAATCGCTCGTAGCGGAAATATCTTCGATTTTGTTACCATAAACGATGTTTTCAAGCATGCCAAAAGTTCCGAGAATACGAAATAAATGCATCGTTCTTTGCTCGAACTTTCTTCGATTTATTTTCTGTATACGAAGTTATCTACAATACGACTCATGTCAATTTTCGAGGAATTCGTTAAACCAAATATTTTCTATTCATGAAATTATTCTTCGCCGGCATTCTAAGTTTTATTGAGTGAAGTGCAAAATGAAGTTTTACTACTTGAGTATTTATTAATTATTTATTCGATATCTAATTACTTACTATTTGCAAAATGCTTTGCAAAAGAAGTCGATACCAGATCGTATTGCTAAAAAAAAAATCGAATCCGAAACGAACTACCAACACATACAAGAAACAATGAAAGTCGGGTCGGCAATACGATTTAATATGGTCTTCCGCTTTTTTCTCCTGCATTTCTCAAGTACGTCGCAAGTGAATTCGATTGCGAAGATCATTTTCATCTAGTCGAATTGATTTACTTCAAATCCGATTCGATTTTGAACCGCAATGCTTGCAGGGACCTAATCCATAACGACAGGAAGTGTTATAGTGAGAATTAGAGCCAGATATAGATGGATATCCCAAGAGAAAAAAATGTGTCGTCTTTGATCCAGATGACTTCATACCACTGACTTATCTTAAAACTATGGATTATAAGTCTCCCTACTAAATATGTACATCTAATTATCCTATTAAAAAGGAATAATAAAAAAGAAACTAATAAATTATAAAGACCAGAAATTACTATGGACCTTTAAATTAAATTGAAAAAAAAAAGAAAATAGGAAACCAAAGAAGATAACACCAAAAACTGACCACAGAGGACCATGAAAGAAAATTATTGATTTAAGATTAAAAAAAAAAGAGCCGAACCTGAGACTCATAAAGCTGGAGAAAAGAAAGTGGACCAAAATCGCAGCAGAAACTGTTGGGTATTGCCATGCATGCAGGAAATAAAATTAGAAAATCCTGAAGTATTTTATTACTATGATTCTGATTAGACTGATTACAATACAATTTTTCTCAATGTTTCTCCTATACAGGATTATGCTTGTGACATTATTTTTATTCCAAAGTATGAAGACTGTTTTCATTTACTCTGCTGTAGGTTAAGAAATTTAGAACTTAACTTGCTGGGTGGCGCTATTATCCCCTGAGGGCTAAAAGGGCGCATTTCTATTTTTATTAGAAATTATTAAGAAAAAGCGATTTTGTTGGTTTTCTTAGTTTAAGCAAGTTTAAGGGGCAACATTCTGCTGAATATTTTTCGGAAAAGTAAATTTTTGCTTTAGGGCCTGTGGTATTTTAATAAGGCCCAGGGAAAGGGTTTTATAAAACTAAAGTATTTTTTTAAATCCTCATTTCTGTGTTGGTACTTCTATTTTTTTTTTTTGTGCAAATATATAATAATAAAATAATTGATATATTGCATGATATTTTATAATTGAAAATATCTTTCAATCCCTTTCTTAACACATTGGAGCTTTTGAGCAGTTGTTAAATATAAGGTATCGCATGGAAACATAAGTCTTTACAATAATTATTTTTTACACTGTGGTCATCGACGATTCATAAGCTGTGCAAACAGTGCACCTAATGCAAGAATGATTGTCGAATTTGGGTGTTTCGTCCATCGAAAAAGAAATGTCAAGCATTCAGAATTTCGTGAACATTAAAAACAAGTTCGCGGTGAAAATACCTAGAAAAGTACATCTACAAAATGTTGCAAATATTCTATTGAATTGATTCACCTGAAGGTTTTTAAATGTTCGTTAAACAATTTATATCAACTATAAATCTTATGTGCAAGAAATATTATTTACTATTTTTTCGCGATCAATTGTTGCTCAACTTTGTTTAGTCTGTTGATAGACTGCCTCATGATCGGTAATTTTAAATTAGGTCATGTTGAGAATTTTATTGAGCAGAGGCACAAATTTATACGATTGCTTCAGGCGCTAAAACGAGTCGTTTTGGCTCTGCGTAAAGGATCTGATAAAAAACACATTTTCCATGCGGTTGTCGAAATGAAAATGAGATGGTGCTAAAATTAATGCTAAATGCTTTATAAAAGTAAATGCTTTTGAAGCCACGATGCTAAATATACCATGTATAATGCTATCTTGGTAACACCCAGAAAGTATCTTGGCTCCGCGACCTGTCAGTGTTAAAAAGTTGTGTGGGACATTTCTGTGTACTTTTAACTCATAGCTCTCCTCCCACCACAGCCGCAATGTTCGACCAGAGTACGTGGTAAATAAGTGTGGTCGCTAGTAACGGCCCAACGACCACCGGGTTAGCGCTCGATCGCCAGTACTTCCAGTCTGGCTCTGGCTGAATTCCTATCGACATTTTTACCCGCAAGTAGCATATCTAAGCTAAGGCCGTTTGCACATTAGAAGACAAAAACAAAAACGCTGAACCGAAAAACCCACTTTTCTTCTACCCTCCAACAGCGAATATTAGAAAGTCGGATAATTCCAATTTTTTCATTATTCGTAAGAAATTCTTAATTTTTTACTTTATTTATCGAGAAAAACATTTTTAAATGTTTTCTTTGAATTTTCGTTCACAAAAACATTGAAATGTACTTTTTTCGAGAAACGATGCAAAAATCAAATAATTTCTTCCGAAAAATCAAAGGATAAGAAATTTCCAACTTTTTAGTACAAATTTAAATGGAAATATTCGCTGTTGGAGGGTAGAAAAGTGAGCTTTTCGGCTCAGCGTTTTCGTCTTTCGATGTGCGAAGAAAGTCAATCTATAAAAAAAGTTGGACAATTCCCTAAATTTAAGACACATTTTTTCCTTAAAATAAATGTCATTTTCTCTCATATAGAAGGAAAATTACTTTATTTTCCCCATATCAATGGAACATTCAATGGATGTGGGTATTTGATACCAGAAAACCTATATAATGCGTAAAGTTCCCTATTCTCGGATAAAAGGAGAGAATATTCAATAAATTGGGTATTATTCTACATTTGAAATTATACCTACATTTTAGTGATAAAAGCTTATTCCACTTTTTCCAAATTCGACTTTTCCCAACTTTGGAGCTTTCCCTAAACTTATCAACACATACCAAAGCTTAGTGGCACAAATTGTTGCCACTCACTTTAGGGAAAAAAATTTTACTGTGTATTTGGTACTTGACCTCATTAGAAAATAATTACTTTGAATTTACACGAACATTTTCAAACCACTTTCGCACTATTTAGGTAAATCGTTCCCATAATTAGATATTTTTCGTATTTTTTTTTTTTTTAATATTCATAATATGTTTATCGCACTATTAATAGCTGTCACTGAATACTTATACATATGCACAACAATTAACCTTTTTTTCACTTTCACCTTCACAATTTCATTTTTATATATTTAAAAAAAAAATCACAACATGTCATAACTGTAAAGAGCCTATTTCCTTGATTATATTCTTCGCGGACTCAAAAATTTCAAAACCTAGTTCCGGTCTATCTGAATTAAATCGAAAAACCAACGAGATCTTGTTACACCGGCAGCTTCAGTAGAAAGGAAAACCACTCTCGTCTGAGATCGTATTGTGACCATGAAATAAATAAAAGGGTTAAAAGAAGCCTACATACATATATACACGAATAGAGAGTGCGGCGTCCTCTAAATACTGTACCCATATGCATGAATGCCAGCGAATAAATATACCTGCTTGCATCATAACAGGATGGATGATGATGATGACTGGGCATAAAAAATCTTAACCAGGACAGTAGACATTTATTCAAATGAGATTTTTACCCTCAAGTTGTTTTAATTGGAAATCTCGGGCATGAAAAACCGACGATTTTTTTTCCTAGGATTTCGTATTTTTTATTCTGTTGGGCTTAACTTTTGTTTGGGTACCCTGTTCGGTTACAGGATGGATATTCATCTTGAAAATTAGCTTTTTTTTCTATTCCAAGGATTGAATGTCACGACATATGTCCCGCTATCAGTGAGTTTTAAATTTCATTATCAAAGGTCCAATCATTTTTCAAATGGGATTTTTTTTAAATCATTATAACTGAAAAAATATGTGTCATCCTAATGTTTGTTTGAGAAATAATACAAAATAAAAGGTGAGAAATTGATTAGTATTGCGCATAGTAATTTCTTAATCTATCGCTTTTGGCGAAAATAAACTCATGATTGTTTCGCACACAATTGACAAGTTTCAGAAAATTTTAGAGGGATCAATGGACAATAAAATATGTGTCCCTATGAATATATGGTTACCAAATAAACTTCTTACAGATCGTGTTTAGATTGGTGGAACCTTGAAATTTAAGGTAGAAAAAGGTACCTCATGAATACGTTATTTTAAATATTAACCAATACTTAATACTTAATTTAACAAATTAACCTCAGTCAGATGTTAAATTATTTTAAGTTCATATTGACACTGAGGCCAAGACCTAGTCTGCAAGATGATTTGCATTAGCTGATTTGTGTAGTGCAATGGCAGTGAAAGAATAGATTGAGCAAAATTTTTGGTTCCTTTTTTTAAATATTTGAAATTTTTTTAGTCACTTTGCGCACTTTTTTACTCGGTTCAAATTCCGAATATATGCCTCGAACATTAATGGTCTGGTCGATAAATTAAATACAAGCTGAACTGTAATATCTGGATGCGAATACATACATCAGAAAATCTTTATTGTTGCAAAGGTGATTCAGGTAATCATCCTTTATTTATAAATTACGCAGCTTCATGTGCTTAGATTTTATCATGCATTCGACAACAAGTTCTTTATTTGTGGGCCAACTAATTTTACCATCTCCAGAAATATTTCTTAGTTCATCCGTTAGCTATTCGAACTCTCACAACGATCATGGGAGATGGACAACTGATGATGGTCAGATTGTAGATGGTCATTCATTTCAATCATGAATGAAAGATAGAAGCATGGGAAATGCATTCTTCAGTAAAGTATAGCATTGCTTCAATTATCTCGAAAATTCACGGCAATGGAATGATAAGAGCGGAAACTCTATCTCATAAAATAGTTATATTTGAATTGCATTGAGTTGTAGGGTAAACTACCCAATTTCGAGCCCTCTGGCCTTTTTCGAGCCCCTTCTTGATTCTTCTTTTTTTATCTAAGCCGGTTGATAGAAATTTACTATAAAGGAATCCTTGTATACAAAGCTGAAAGCTGTTAGAATTTCTTTTTGATGCACTCATTGCTTACAGCGATCTCAAAAGTGGATACTTCGTTGCACGGGTATTTTCTTCATTTCTCTCGAAGTCGGCTCAAAAATTTTACTGTTCTTTACATTAAAAAGGTAAGTTTGATGCTTTTTATTATTATAAATTAGTTGAATTGCATTTAGTTGCGCTTTTACAGTTTTAAAATTGTAATTTACATACAATTTATTGGGGTCCCCAAACTGGATAGAAATATTAACATTTTCCTAATTCGAGCTGGGAGGCTCGAATTAGGGATTTCTAACTAAAAATGGTTGGTCCTTTTGAATGCGATTTTATTTAAATTATTTCATCATTATGTCAGAATCACATTGTATAAAAAATTTCTAAACAGAGATCTTATAAAAATAACAGAAATTTTAGACATTTACTCTCTGGCGAGGAAGAAAAATTAATTGTTGAATAGCTGCTCTCAAATCAAGAAAAAGGATTTCCTCGACTAAAACAAGACATCCAAGTTGCTGTCAAAGAGTTTTTTTATACTGCCCCAAGAAACAAACCATAATATGTTCGATGAAAAATGGTATAAGTTCTTTCTCAGGCGCCACCCAAATCTAACGGTAAGAACACCAGAGGCAACAACTGACGCCAGCTCAAAGGGACATAAGAGGCTGCTTTGGAAATGTAAGGATCTACCTAACTCGAAAGAAAAGGGTATCAGGACATAATGAAAGAACCCAAATGAATTTTTAATTGTTGTGAAAAGTGTTAGCTGAAAAATATAATGTATTAGGACAACATGTAACTAGTCAATATCCTTATGAATTTTTATACCCTGAATGAAATCTATAGGGTATAATAAGTTTGTCATTCTGTTTGTAACGCACAGAAATAATGATGGTAGAGCAAAATAGATTGGACACCCCCGCATAAAATTAAAAGTTATTTTGATTTTTGCATGTCCGTCTGTCCGTCCATCCGTCCGTGCGCAGGACAACTGTAGAACGCGTTCATTTAAAATGCTGAAAGTTTGTACACGGACATTAAAAAAAAATTAAAATTTAGTTCGAAAATGAAACAAATCGGGCAACTCCTTCGTAGGGTTGCCATACAAATATCGACACTACCTGCGAACACGTCGACATAGAAAGCTGAAAATCGGTACATTGTGTTTTCATAGTAATAGCAAATGAAATTTCAAAAATGGATTAAATCGGGCAATCCCTTCTTGGTGTTGCCATATAAAAAATTTGGTTTTTTATGTGTAGTGTGAAAACGATCAGCCCAAGACATTTTTATTGTACTAAAAGCTTCTTCAGAATAAGAAATCCTATAAAATTGGTTATAATCGTTTTTTCTGTCCGACGAGCCGTTCCAGAAATATATGCTAGAAACCAATGCAAAAAATCAAAATTGCGTAAATGGGTAACCATACGAAATTTCATACGGGCATTCATCTTTCTAGGGAATCATAAGAATTGGTCTTAGAGCAATTCAATCTTTTTCACTTGTTTAAATTTAGGCTCCCGCAATGTTTACGAAAAGAACCACGGTCAAGCTGAAAAGAATTTAACCGTGATGCTTTCTTTTTCTTTATCTGGATACGTCGTTCCACCCATGATAGCATATCCCTATAAAAGGATGAAATAGGAAATTATACATAATGTGCCGGACGGCATCAAATGGCAGAAATCTGACTCTGGATGGACGACAACGGAAGTTTTTTGTTATTATGTGGAATATGTGTTTTGTGAAGATTTGAGGAAGAAAACATTATGGTCATAAAACCGATATGACTTATCAGCTGTCAAAGCTGTGTGATAAGCTTCATATAGTTCTAATATGCTTGTACCCCAACTCCATACGAACACGTTTCAATTTTTAGACCACTGAAAATTGGTTGGCAGAAGTTTGTAAATATCTGACGACGCAAATATTTGGAAGCAAAAATTACTAATTTCCACCCATCCTGATACTTGCATTAAATCAGAAACGATAAGAAATGGCTTTAGAACATCTGGTCTGTACCTATCCTTTTAATGTCGATGCAATCGATTTTTCAAACTGTTTAGGCAGAAATTCAAATAGCACAATTACGGAAAATGAAACAAATCCAGAGAATCTGTTAGAAAAAACTGAGCACTCTATTACTATTCAAAATTTTGAAACTACTCCTTGTACTTATTCAGAGGATATTATTAAATTGCTTGATGTCTACAAGGATTTTACAATAAGAAGTAAGAACAGCAGCCAACAGTAAGAATTTTTATATTCATTCCAAATGCAAGTAAGTTACCGGAAGCAACAAGCGGGGTTAATATGTATTACGCATCAAGGAAATGAAACCCTTATTTTTTAATACGACCACTTTGAAGCATGGGCTTAAAATATTGAGGTAATCAGTTAATATCGCTCAATAAATAGATTACTAGTTACCTTGTTACAGATTTTAGATGAATTCAATATTATGAATATGCTTATTGTCTATGCTAATAATAATAATGTGGTTATTTGCCACTTTCTTAACCCTGGAATGCTACCCGTGAGTAAATTTTACTCACTTTCTGCTAGAAGGCTGCACTGCTCTTTACGTCATATGACCACAGCGTCACCACTTCTTAAGTGCTTTGCCTGAAGCGTGATTGTTAGTTTAAGGGAGGGAGAGCCTTCCCAGCAGGTTAGCCCTCTCATTCCTCATGCTCCTCATTGGCCGGTAACCCAAAATTGTAGTACAAAATCTATTAAAAACGAAAAAAATTTACAAGGTGTACAAAATATGATTCTTTCATTTCTAATTATCCTTACTTTATTAGTTAAAATTTCTTTATATAAATTTTAAATTATTCTTGCGGGAATCCTATTCTTTCATTTTTCTGTTATTGTATTCCGCTAAAATATTTCAGCTCTTTTGTTTATACTTTATTGGTGTGTGAGTAATATTTACTCAGGGTTACCAATAAGCGAGTATTGAAACGGGTTAGTATTCCAGGGTTAATATTCCTAACACACCAATTTGGAAAGGAATTAGGCACAGTGATAGAAAAAATTTCATCGTTTCTTCTACCACGTTTAGAGAAGCAGAGGAAGATAAATATAAAAGAAAAGGGTACGGAGCAAAAACTAAAAGAAGAACGAAAAATAAAAAGGGGCAGCAAACAAAACAAGGAAAGGGAAAATAAAAAAAACTCGAGCGATAAATAAAATGCGACGGAATGAAAAAGATAGACTTCTTTCAAAACAAAGACAAGAACAACAACGAACAACGAGACTGCGAGAAATACAACTATGTGGTCAAGGGTTTTAAAGGAAATGTAATTGCTTCCACACAGCAAGAAAAGAGAATTTTCAATTCTAATAAACAATATAACTTGAGAAAACCTAACGCCGTTATACTGTCTACGAATTATGCTTCAACTGTGGCAGATTATTAATAATCTCAGGATTGAATGCAGTAAGCGCTTAAGAAATGTTCACATAAAGTGTGCAACAGACGTCTCAAAAAATTTCAGGAAAACGTAATCTTTTTTCTTTTTATTTTTATTGCATTTTTGGTATTGTTTTGTTAAAACCGAATTTATTTGTACTTCTAGACGTGGAGTGATATTAATTAAAAAATTAATGCGAAGTTAAGGAGGACCTTACGTAGAAAAAAAAATAATGACCTTAGAAGAGGCAATTATTGAGTGTGCTGGTTTAGAAGCCTCTGTGGATGGAACAAAAAAAATTTTTTGGAAAATACTGTTTTTGTTTTATTTACTTACATACATAGATCAAAAATAATTTTATTTTATTACCGTTTCTGTTTTATTTATATTTACTAATAGATGCATATTTGCTTGAACTAAATACCTTCCTATTGCGTTTTATAATTATCTTTCTTTACTGCAAGAATTGGTTTTGCTTCAAATATCGGCGCTCGAAATAGGAGGATTTGCACGGGTCGAAACTAGCCAAACAGGGGCTCGTATCGGGATGCGCTATAATTTAATATTCCAGTTAATTTCTTATTACAACAATTCTATTAATATAACTTACTGTTGTTCGATTAAAAACTTATCTTAAGCAACTTACTTACTTCATAACAGAATTATACAATAATTGCATTTTAAGCGGACTCGAAACTGGGAGGTTTACCCTATACAAATATGATATGCACACAGTTGAAAATAACTACCGTTAAATACTTTTGATCGACATCATTAGAGCAATAAATTTCAGAAATAGATACTTCATGTGAAATACATATATAAATTGGAAGCAAGAACTTCGAAATTTTTTCTCCAAATATTTGCGGCAGAAGTGGAAAAGGAGTATGATTTAAAAGAGAAAAATTCCAAGAAAACTTTTAAGCTTGCAAGAATTTTATGGAATATTTACTTGTGCCTGACTATTCTTGATAGTGTAGATATGCAAAAGCAAAGATTATGTGAATACGCAAAATAGCAATAGGACTCGTATCGACAATATTATTTTGAAGAATTTTCGTACCGTAAATTTTTGATTTTAATAAAACTTGTAGCACCCCCCCCTAGAAACCATCCTTTAGGAGTTGTGGTCAGTTGAAGATTTCGCCAATATTCGTGAACCCTGAAGGGAATAAATGAGTATAACTTTTGAACCACCTAATAGATTTTGGCTATAGTTGGCTTATTAAATAGTCAAGAATAGTAGCTGCCGAAAAGTGTATTACCCTGTATTTTTAATTGAGCATCTTTAAATTATTCTCAAATATTTCCAAAATTTTTATTTTTTACACACAAATTTCATAAATACCGTTATTTATTTCAAATACTTTCTTCCATGTAACACAAATTTGTTACTTCTTATCATTGTCCCTACTACCCTCTATCACTGGAAAAACCCGCATGCCAATACCTATATCAGTTTTAGCACTGGAAGTTTTTTGCCACATTCAAGCCAGGAGTGGAAGCACCTAAGTTGTTTCAAAGCTTATGATTCATATTGTTATGTATTTGGCAGCACATAACTTGTTTCGGTCAAATCGACATGTGTTTCAAAAATGGTGGCAGCACACAACCTCTGTTCCAAGAGCTTTTGACATTTGAAACTAAAAATGTTGGATGATTGTAAAAATGTCATCGTCCAGCAATAAAGTACGAAATAATAAAGTGGAAAATAAAATTTGTTTAAAATGAGAGTATTATTGGAAAATTTAAAGGAACAAACAATAATTAAAATAAAAATTTTTCTGCAGGGATGGAGAAGGAAAACAAAATTTAACTGTTAATAATTCCCAATATGAGTTTTTGGTTAGATTTATGACAAATCACAGGAGTTGGCAAAGAGTGTGCTAAAAACGTGACAAGCACGCAAACGTAGTAATTCCCTATGGCAAAAATAAATATATCACTAAATGAAAAAGGGCCTCCAGTAAAACAATCGCACGAGTGGCGAAAGGTCAAATTTGAAGTACAAAAATCAAAACCGAATTTATTTGTACTTCTGGACGTGGAGCGATATTAATTATAAAATTACAGCGAAATTAAGGAATAATATTAAAAATATTAAGAGCACTGGTGGAGGACCTTACGTAGAAAAAAGATAATGGCCTTAGAAGAGGCAATTATTGAGTGTGCTGGCTTAGAAGCCTCTGTGGATGGAACAAAAAAAAACGCATTTCCAATTCTCACAATTGCTACCTAAAATTCGAGTGCTTGTGTCACCCCCGTCAAATTTTTTATGGAAATATGTATTTTCGTTGCTTGAAGTCCAAAGAGTTGAGTCATGAGCCCCTCTGCCATAAAATGCATTAACGACAATAATTTCGTTAAGATGATTGCAAATCTAGACAAGGCAGAATACTTTATCATAGAATTTAATCATGTAAGAGTAAACCTACCAACATGACATTTAAACTATGAAACCCTCTTCGACCAAAGAATATATGCTCGTTTTCCCTTGGCTTAAGGATGGGGATATATGTGCCATAGACAGATCCCACGATTCCTGAAAGTTTAAACTTGTCATAGAAATGTCTCTTACAGTCATCAAATTTGGATTCTTCTTATTTAATACAACGAGGACAAAATTCTTTTTCCAGCAATCGAATCGTTTTTCTAAATACTTTTGAAACAGTCGTTCAGTTCATATCCTCCGCTAGCAAGCAAATTTAAGGAAACGCATAATTGAAGGATTGGTGGAATCACTACTTGGTTCCTACACTCAGGAAACTTTACACATTCTAGAATCAATACTAAATATTCCTTTTTAATCCTGAAATTTTGGGAGAACCTAAAAAAAATGATTGTAATTTAAGGATATACCAAAGTGTTAGTATTCTTACTCCTTTTGGGCCAACTCTAAAGGATTGCTGTTATCCCTTAGCCTATGACGTTTTATTCTGGCGAATCTGTCATCGTCTTCATCAAAATCATTTTCATTTTGTAAAAAAACATATCATGTCGGAATAATTAAAGAATTGAACTTTTTTACGTTGACTTTGGTTTTGACATTTCTATGACATTCAGTTGGAGAATTCTACGATAAACTAAACTAGTTTCATGCTACATGCTATCATATGTATTTTGAAACGACTTTGACCACAGTTGAATCAAAGTGGTTGAAACAACTTACGTGCTTCCTCACCCCAGATCATAAAATTGCATACAAGCAATAATCACAGGTAGGTACATAAAGTCTTTTAAGATTGGACCCACAATTACTTTGGTTATAATAACTTTTAAAAGAAAATTTTGAAGGTCTCGACAGTGCCCCAGTCTACCCTACTAACCTTCAATTATATCTGCAATACAAACGCACAAAAAATTAAGAAAATAATAAAACAATTGTAAAATTATACATTTAAAAATTAAATAAAAAATTTTGGCGATATAATTGGATCTCTTTTTTCTGCAATACTTAATAAAGTTTCAACCACTAAATTATTTCTTCCTCATAGCTTCCTCATTGTTTTTGAAATCTAATTTAAGGTCATACCTTACAAACTATCAAGCATAAATTATCATTTTCAGAAAAGATTTAGTTCTTGATATTAAAATACAAAAACAGAGCGCGTGGAAAGTGTCACTATTTACAATACATTACACGTCACTACATACATGGTATAATTTTAATTTTACATTAATTATATTAATTTGTATGGGGAATGCAAGATAGACACTCTGCCTCTTTTCTTTTCACTATGACTTCTGAGACCTTTTGTAGTATTAATAAGCCTGTCATTTTCTTGGGGCCAAATTTGTCTTCCCTGAGCCTGCGAAAGGTGATTTTTAGCTGGCCAAAAACAGGACCCTAAGCTTAGATTTGGCTCCTTCCTTTACAAGGCTACAAGGCGTTGCTCGTTGTTTTTAATATCTTCATGTTCCAAATCAGCGTAACCTTATTTGTTTTAGTCCGTTTCTAAAATATTCCCAGACCTAAACGTAACTATGCTAGCTTAACCGTTTGAGTGCTGCTTGGCTGGTCTGTTATTACTGTTTTTGGTAGTAATTTTGCAGACGCAGGCTTCTATAGCGTGTGCCCTTTTAAGCGATTCCACATAATCCTACGTAGCATAAGGCTTGGTCAGAAATTGGAAATAAGCATTTTTCGACAATTTGCAGTATCGAGTAGGAGCATTTCTTCATGTTTAAATCAAACGCACATTTATATTCATCTGCCTAAAATGCAAATGGCCTAAGTCCAGTTTTGGCTAAAATTATGTTTTTCTGCCATCTGGTGAATTGGAGTGAGGCGCATCATTTACAAATTGGCTTATATGTAAAAAGTCACAGAAAGGACTTGAAACTTAAAAGCAATATGCCTCACTTCATTGGTTTGCCTGCAGAAGTGCTGTTCTCTAAAAAAGAAAAAAAAAATATTCCTATACGGAAAAAAATAATATTTTAACTTTACGTAAGTAGTTTATAATCCCTTTTTGTATTTTAGAAATAATTTGAGCAATTTCATATAGATGACAAGGCTAATAGCAATACTTTTAGGAGACGTTTGTAGTTGGGCCGTGTTACTTTAGATATAAAAAACGGTTCCGGGGACTTAGGCCTATTAATCCTTTAAATCCGTTAAATCCGGAAAAACATTGAACCGCAGAACTACCAAAATTAATGAATATAAACATAGTCTGAAATTATTTTTTGATACTTCGCCTAAGCTCAAACCTCAATATTGCCGGGAATCGAACAATAAACGTAATCTTCAACCTATATGTACTTCAAATAGCGATCTTTACAAATTGTATAATAAAGACTTGTGATCAAAAATCAAAATTTTTCCATTGTCCTTCGCATCATTTGCCAGCACTTTCGATGACCTGAATTTATCACTATTTACGCACGAAAAAGATGACTTACTATATATGTGTGGCATACAAAACTGACAACGTAAGTCAAAGTATCTACCAAGATCATGTGAAAAAAAAGGAAGATGCTCGGGCTACGAAAGACGCAGATAAATCCGGAGAGAATAGAAAAGTGTTTTCAGTGGATCTACAATCAGTTTTTTAGTTCCAGAATCCAATGTATCCAGCTTATACTATAAAACGAAATTAATTGTTCATAACTTTACAAAAAACAAAAAACAAAAATATCTTAAAAAGGGCACACACAAATGTAATGTGATTCTATCCACTCTGATTATGTTGAAGTATGCCAAACTGCTCGTTTAAACCCTAAGCCATACCATGTATAGAATACTTGGATTATACGGTTTTTAGAAATTTTGACAATGTAAAGTTTATTTCATCCATAAGACAGGGTCGTACTTCATAAGTGGAAACTCTTAATGCTTTAAGAGCCCTTAAGTACAATCAAGACTGGGAAATATATTTTAAAAATTGTCATTGTGATGAGTGGAGGCTTTTGCCTTGTAGGTACAATAAAACAGATCGACAAATAGTAACTTACGATAAACTCTCTAGACTTTATTTGAGGCCAGTTCCAATAAAAGCTGAAAAATATCAACATCTAATGTCACTCAAATCTTCTATGAAAAACGATTACCATCATTTTTATGATAGCCT
The DNA here is from genome assembly GCA_963930735.1 of Dioctria linearis. Taxonomy (NCBI): domain Eukaryota; kingdom Metazoa; phylum Arthropoda; class Insecta; order Diptera; family Asilidae; genus Dioctria; species Dioctria linearis. Next base: position 122,918,313 of record OZ005743.1, on the reverse strand, counting down.
TTCTCATTTATAAAAATATAAAGCCTAAATCTTATTCTTACCATTTATTTTTGTTACATTACACATATATTTTATGGAAAAAATTTATTTTTATTGTTCCGTTGCTTTATATTATATGGAATAAATATTTTTATTTATGTATATTATCTTTAATTATTCTTGTACTATCCCGCGATCTTCAAGTATTGAATAACTGAATGCAAAATTGCCTAAATCTGCGAGAAAAAAATTGATTTATTAGCAAAAATTGGCCTAACTCCCCTACCTAAATACAAAATAAAAAGTTAATTAATTTAAATTATCTAAACTCTTTTATAATATTCTAGTAGTTACTGTAACAAGAAACGATTCGGTTGAAAATGAAAATATATACAGTTTTTTTTTATTCCTGAAAAATTTTAGTTTTGATACTTAAGCCATTTGCATCTTAGGTCGAGGAATGTGTTATAATTATATAAATATTCCATCTATTGAATAAAAACTAACTAAAAGCTTAAGTTTTCATATTTACAGTATGTTCAGTAATTACTTTGGACTTCATATTTTTGTCATTATAGTCTTATGAGAAATATCTCGCAGTTCCTTTGTAGGAAGTCGTGTATGGAGGCTATCTTTAAAAAATTACTTTCTTAGTGTAGATGTATGAATGTGATGATAGCAAACTTTATGCCGATTTCTATTTATATAAGGTCACGCTAAATTTCTTTCAATATCATGGAATATACTAACATTCTTGCCCTTTTTAAAGGTATAGGATACATATGACTTTTCTCTATATTTTTCTTTAAAACGTGAGACGAACATAAACATAGTTCAACAAATTGAATGAGACACATCGAAACTTCGGATGTGTTTTTTTAGGAAAAAATAAAGTCAAATAAATACATTATTTACTTTCTCACGTAAACTGCTGTATTTTTCCCAAGCTTTTTATATATAAATATTGCAAAACGTTCCCATAACATCTCCTTCAATCCTTTTCCAGGTAAGAATCATCTTCTGTTCGTGCTGCACATCCCTTTTTGGTGAAAGGGATATCAATTACTAGATCAGATCAGTTTTTTGTCTGGATCCTATTATCTAAACCCCTTTGTATCCCGAACATTTAAATGACGGATTTGCATACGTGTAAAAAACAATACCCCAAGCCGAACAGACCAGGTCTTCTACAACAGATGACATGTAAAAAACACTAACTGTCGGGATAGACTGGGTAAGAAATAATATTAATTTAAAAGGCAACAAAAAAAAGCAATCCCGATACCATCAGTGGATTGGATAAAACAAAATCATTGTGAGATTTTTTTTTTGTCATCTACAACATCAGAGAGCCAGAGGAAAGTGTAGAAGAACAGAAAAAAATACCTCGAGTTTCAATATGCAAATTAACATCCGTTCTTCGCTTTACAATGTATGCCTATGGACGCTATAGAAAACTAACACGTCCGTCGTCGCCTGGATTTTATTTTTTTTATTCAACATACGTGGAAGCGATTCATGCAAATGAAAATGAAAATAAAAACAGAATTCAATAAAAATGTATGTGTGGTTCCTTAGGGCTGCGCTTAGGGAATATCTTGAAGAGAATTTATGTAGTCAAAGCAGTTCCTGGATTTTATTAGCGCAATGTTGAAAAAATGCACGCATATAAGTTTACTATACCTAAGTTGCACCTGCACACAGTTTTAATTCCTCAAAAGAATTACAATAGAATTACACTGCCTTTATAAAGACGTCATAATTCTGACATTAATGGACTGCGCCCGGATGAAACAGTATAAATCGCTCTGAATCCTTTCAAGTCGTTCGCAAAATGTTACATTTTTCAATTTGGTGGCGGCTTCATTGGTTTTTTACCCTCAATTGGCATAGTGAAGAGCTAATTTGCATATCAATCGTTTATCGCACCTCTGGGGTTTGCATGTTGCCAAAATTATTCACTTCAATTATTGTCATTATATAACTCACGGAACTGCTCTCGAATTAACTTCTGATTCGAGCCGCTGCCATTGACGTGTTAAATTTTATTACCAAATTAACATTGATGAGGTGATTTCGGGTCGATAGCAGTTAAATTTGGGCATGTAACAATGTTTATGGTTAAAAATTGAGTGGATTCTCAACTTAAGAAGTTCAGTAAGAAAAATTGAAGAAATTCATCAGTTGTTTATCGCGATTTTCATATGACTTCATTTTATGGGGCAGTTTTTCTGCTTTTAATTGCGTGTTACAAACGCGATCTGATCGGCTGGAGGCAGAAATGGAATTGGACGCTGTCATTAAATACGAAATAAGGCATATGCTCTTGGAAAATGTATTAAAAACTATATTATTAAAATTATAGTGGAAAAGCATGGAGTTTAAAAGTCTCACCGTTATTAGAAAAGATATCAGCCTGTTGCCGAAGTCGGCCATTAAATCTGCTACTATGATTGCAAATCTATAGAAAATTTAATAACTAACCATTCCCGGATTACTTACAAGCTCCACCAGCTACAAAATTCAGTTCTTTAACATCTTGAATATGAACACGCCGTAAACGATACGAGAATATAATTGTGATAGTAGTAAATACAGTACCTACACTAAAATTGAATTGTTCTCAAAAATTTCTAATAGTGGCTTGCAGAGTGGTGAGGAGGTCCGTTTGGTCATTACAGCAGGGTTAGTCCTTGTCTAATATTGCTTGAGAGATCTGTAATGATTCCAGTAGATTTAATTACTTTCCCTTATTACAAACATGCAAAACTTTTGCATTTACATCAGGTGCATAAATATTACCTTGTAAATGTATTACCTAATTGGATTTATTACTCATGATTCTGTAGGAGCAGGTATGTTCATCTATTCTATATTTCTCCAAAGTGTATACTCGTTGATATACTTTACATTTGAAACTAAATACCTGTTTTTTTTTTATAAATCTAACGCCTTGTCTTTTACATTGGATAGAATATTACCTGAATTTTGCGTAGTCTTGAAGCCAAATCTAATATTGTTTTTTCTCATATTAACGGCCATTGTTACTGAAATTTACCCTAAGCATGGTAAGCTTACCTAAATATGTTCAGCGAAACCTATTTTTAGAAGACTAGTTGCTTCTTTGATTGTTTCCCTTTTTTTCTTAGTTTACGTGTTAAGATTCTGTCTACTAAGCTATCCTCAATCCATTATTGCGTGTTATCTTTTTTAAAACTTTCCTTCCCAGTGTCGTCCTTATCTATGGAGCTATAAATATTGCCCAATGAATTATATTCTCAAAAGCTGAATTCTTTATATATATTCAAAATATGTACACGAGTTTTCGTGTATACCAGTATCAGTTTTATATCGGTTTTCTATATATACTTTAAATTTGTGTTTGTTATTATGTTTTTGTTAAATCTAAGAAGTTTATTTCATTGTCATCTTCTGGTTCCAACTCCAGGATAAATATAAATATACAAAAAGATATTAAGCAGAATTACTATATTGTATCCAGAGCATACCTATTCGGATTGTAAATAATTTTCAAAATGGTTTAAGGAAATGAAGCCATCAAAAACATTGAGCAAGCCATTTGAAGGGGATTTAATAGAAGACTTCCACTCATATATTTATTTATTTATAAGTTTTAGATTTCAGGCTTCAAAAAGCTACCGGTTAATATACAGCAAATGAAATATTTTGCATTATTTTTAATTACATTTAACGGTATTGTTTACTCCACCTACATGCAACAAATCTCCCACTGTCAGATGCTTCCACAGGTGATTGACTCAGGAGGTAATATCCCAACCCTTCAGTGCAGTTCTACCTGTTCAATAATATTTCCTAAAACACAAATAAAATACCTACAAACTATCAAGCTATAAATAATTAAACTACATAAAACCATAGATGGCGCAAGAACTAGATGTCGCTTGGCATACCAGAGCAGAGTATACAGATTGTGAAATGGGTAGTGCATTCTGGAATAGACCATAACATGTTTTAGAGCGTGAAGAAACTAAATATTTTTATAACAATACTTTTGTATACATTTGATCGACTTCCCCAACACTATAGATACGAAAAAATATGATTCAATCGACGTATAAATCATTTCAAATGTTGTGGTCCATTCCGGAATGGACCACCCAGCCATATAAATTGTGTATACTTTTTTGATTTGTATGCGACATCTAGTTATTGTGCCATCAATGATAATACTTATCTAAATCTAAAAAACTGCTGGAATTGCTTCAAGAATTCACCCACATCAATGAAATCTGTTGTGACCGCCATAACTTATAACAAGCGAAACAAATATAAATGGTTACAGAAGCTATACATATATAAAGTCGACGAAATTCAGTATATGGCACCATTCTTTTTAAAGACTTGATCTGGATCAGAGCTAATCTGAGTCGTGTGTCTTACCATGGTACATGATTTAATTCTAATCAGAGATAATCTGAGCTTCCTATATCCTGCGCTGCAGCACGCTACTACACATTTGTCTTTTCGCCCTCGTACCTACACGTAGCAGCACATCCTTCAAAAAAATTCATAGAGCTTTACTCTGTTCACAGAAGATTAACTTTCTTCTTATTCTTTTTTAGAACGAATAAGACTTAGGGTGACGGACTGGGTGGTCAGCATTGATTTTTTAATTGAATTTTAAACTGATCTTTAACTTATTGAATTAACTGAATTATTTTATTATTAGTTTTTAAGTCATTTTGATTCTGAATTGTGATATAAGAGTTAATCATCTTTTATAATTGATCGAGTTTTTTTAGAGCACTTGGTGGAATTGCCTTGAATACCTAAGTCCTGGTTATATTCTATCATAGTCAATCAGTCCCTAAGTGCTGGGTTCATTCCTACGGATTAAGAAACTTGATTCACTACAAAGGTCAAGCACAGCCTATTGAACACAGGAATATCCACAAGGCATAATTTCTAGGAGCTGAAATTAGTCAGGAGTTCATTTCATGTTAGTAGCTCTGAGGATGCCCTAAGAAGGCGAAACGCGTCAGTTTTGTTCGTTTAACAAACCTATAATTTAATAAAAAAAAAATTTGGAAATAGTAACAAGTGTTTAGAAATATGTAATCATCTTTTATTTGAAATATTAATTAATAAATTTTATATTTGAATTGTATCAGACTGAGTTATAATTTTACACCGGCTTTACACCCTCACGTTCGAGACTAGATCTCACAGGTATTATGTATGGAAAAGACACTTGGGTAAATCACCACTAAGCGCCTTCGTTTGGTGAAACACAACCCAAATATTCAATTTTCGATGACAACAATAACAAGTATTTTATTCCGGAAAATGTACACAAGATAACAAATCTTTAGATTGTACTTAAATCAGAGAGGTGCTAGTATATTATATAAGTTATTGAGAGAGCAGTTCGAAAACAAAACAAGAGGGAAATATATAATATGTATATGGAAAAGAATTCAACTACAAAAATAGGAAATAATTATAAACAGAAAATAAAGTAATTAAAAAGAATTAATAGGAAAAGTAAATTAAACTAATTGAGCCAATAGTTATCATATCAAAAACTGAATCTGAAAAATTTTCAATTAAAAAGAAAAAGGAGATGTGTCAAGTGTATATAAAAGTACAAAAAATGCTATAGTTCTGATTAGCTAACCAAAAGTAAAGAAAATGGGAAAAGAAACGATAATCTTATTACCGCTGTGTAGAAAAAGTCTAATAAATTATTAGGTTTAAGTTCACAATATTTGAGTCCTGATGTGTTTTTTGAAAGCATTGACGGCACGAACATACTGAGAATTACATGGAAGTGAATTCCATAATCAACGGACCTGGACAAGGAAAGAACCCTCCATTATCAGTCTCCTAAATCTTGGAATAATGATATTACGGTTGCGGTGAGACGGAAAAACTCTCGAATGTATTCAGGTTTCCTCTTGTGAAGTAAGGTGTGTAATACAATCAGAGCTCTATGCTTTAGATATGCGGATAGAGAACATCCAAGTAGCAGATTTTTATAGGCTGAGATATGAGCATGCCATCTACTCGTCGGAGACAGGTACTATCCATTTTAGAATATATCATACTTTCAAAGGTAAAGTGTGATAAAATTAACGCTTTAACTAACTTCATTCTAGTGTCTGTGGTTAAATTTTTGCACAAAGCCACAATCTTCGTAGCCCTGCATATATTTCAGGAATAATCGAGCTTACATTATCGCAGCAGCTTATGTCTTCGTTCATGACAATACCCAGATTTACAACATTTCTTAAGTTAGGTATAGTGACACCGCTTAAAACACTGGAAACACTCGCGAATGGAATGCTTGATTTCACGAATTACGCGCCCGATCATCTAAGATAATTCGCTTTTCCAACTTCCAGTTAATTCAAAGCCAAAGTCAGTTAATATACGGCACAAACAATAGTCGTCGCCCTTAAGTTAAAACGAAGCTTTCTACTGGCGAAACTTCCAGTCTAAAACATTTATTAAATTTTGGTCAACAAAAGACCCACTACTTGGGCTCGTCAAAAAGATGAGTTAGTGGATAGAGTCTCGTGACGAACAGCTGCAATATTTCCATTGGAGCATCTGGTTTGTTGACGTACAGGTTTTGTTTGATTGCCAAGAGACCCGGTTATTTTTGATAGCCCTGATGTTTGCAATTTTCCATATAATATTAGCTGTTTTCTTTTGTGTCCGCCAACCAGGATAGAAAAAAAATACACAAAAGAATGCCTCATACATTTTCGAAGAAGATTTATAAATGAAGCGAACAGTACAAATAGTTGGCTTCAATCGACAGAACTATTTGTTCTCTTCAGTATTTGGGAGTTCTAGAACAAGGTACACAAAAGAACACAGCTTACTCAATGCAAATTAGTGCTCAGTACCCAGCCAAGGTGTAACCGTTGTGCACAAGTATCTTTTCGGAAGACAATATTGCAGAATTCATTATCTGTATCACTGAGCATACAAATATTCTGCGTTAACATCATTTTAGAAAATTTTAAATCAAAATAGGTAGTGTTAGTGTTATATTTTCCATTTGTTGATATGTAACATAAAAACGGTAGGTAATCTATATTTTTTAATAAATTACCTACACAAAATATAAATTGCAAGAAAACAAAACCATGCCCCAGCTCTGTAATTTCCAAGCAAATTTATGAAAGTTTTTTCTCTACAAAATCCTCATTACATAAATCCAAACCAAAAAAAACTCCCCTTGAGGTGAAAACCGTACAAAGGGTTGATCGGAATAAAAACTTAAAAGTCAATAGACAATGACGACAGCACAAAAATTTGAATATCAAAAAAGTCCTACAGGCATATAGCATTCCTAGCAATTTCTAGTTTTATTTTTTTACGAGGAATTTTTTATAGCTTTCGGCCGTCATTCGAAAATGCCGACTTAGATCTGATGGGGTACGCAACGAAAATTCTTCACATCAGGCACAAAAAATGGAACTTGAGGGGACCTTAGCGATGAACAGGACATTTCCATATGATTAATGGGGAAAATTTTATTAGCAGGAGTAGAACTTGGTTTATGGCTTTTCGTCGCCATTTGTGGTTAGCTAAGAGAGTGAGAGAGAGAGACAGTCATATATTGAGAAGGACGTAATAGAGCTACTGCTGCTGAATAATGAAAGCGCCACTTCTATCTAAAATATAAAATTTCTGTTTAATCTGCGGATTATATTAAGGGAATTATAGCGTCCTTTTAAGAAATTAATTATTTTCTGTATGATGATTTCGTTAAGTATTTATGTTCAAGTACTATACATAGGGTATACATGTTGAGAATTTTCAGGGAATCAAAAGAAGTGGAGGAATATGAAGGTGTGCGGTTTAATTCGAATTAACTGGTCACCGTTTTGATAAAATCAATTTTCTTACCTCAAAAATAAAGTTGTTTGTGATAGCATGATTTATTAGGCCTGCTAATTCAGCTCGCAGATTTTTTAAATATTCGTTTGAAATTTTACTAGCAGGTTTTTGATATAAACTTATTGTTGTGCTGCTAAAAATATTGCTATGATATGATCCTTGGCTGAATCATATATGTAGTTTATTGAATTTTGATTCAATTAGGATAAAGAACTTATGTAACCTCATGGATCGATAACAACAAGCACAAAACGAACTCCTAAGAGTGCACGAAACCACTGACGAACTCCTTAAAGTGCACGAAATCTTTGTTCGGAGTACACACAGTAAAAAAAAAAGAAACTCAACGCCTTATCAAAGCTAACCTAATGTCAAGTTAGGAAGTAGGCGAGATTTCCGAGTGTTTTACATTTAAAATACACACGGCAAGAAAAAGAAGAAAGAAAGAAAAAAATCGAAAAAAAACAAACTCTCTTTAAAACTTTTATGAATAAAGATAAAAAATGTGAAAGCGCAAATTGCATGCATCGAAACAGAATGGCAAATATTTCATTTTCGTAAATAAATGAGAAGGGGCGGAGTTTTCACGTTTTACTCTCATAAAATGTTCCCGCGCTTTTGTGAAAACCGGTTTTTGCTGAAAAATTGAGAGAATCGTCCAATGTTTTTTATAGCATGGCTAATGTTTGTTAGTGTAATTTCTATGCTAATTGAGCAGCACGAGCTTCTGTTTACATGCGTTTTGCTGTGAAGAGATTAAGTGGGAGAAATTCTTGCTGGATTCTCTGATATTTTCGGGAAAAATGAGAATTTCATTCGTGAGGAATTTTACATCTCCTTTCAGAATTTGGGCCAAAGCGAAATTTATCTTTTTCTTAAAAATGGGAGGTTGTGCGACCTGATGTACATTACTATGAACAGGTTGAAAGGATTTTGAGGTATTTAATAAAATTTTGTCGTTTGGGTAATCCTACGTTCTCTCGATTTTTTATTTTAACTCGTTGTCTCAGTTGCACTACAATAGTGCATAGCAAAGTTCTTTTCCCCCAATAATGCAAAAGACGAAAATATATGAAATTACTTGTTTCATTCTAAAAAACACCAGAAATTTTCCAATTTTGCTCTACAGCTTCTTAGCTTGTCATTAGGTAACTTTGGCCTTGTTCTGAGCACTACATCGCGAAATGTATCTTCATCTCGCCACGCTCAACTGTCTAGCCTAGAGAGTACAGGAACTATGATAAGCTAAATTTAGCGTAGTCAAATTCTGGTTGTGTTAGAATCTCTTGCGCTGTAGTGAGAGCTCAGTACAGGCAAGTTGTAGAATCAACATAGAGAGTGGGGTACAAAATATGTGGTTGAAAATAGTGCGGTTGCTCCTACTGAAAATGATCTTAGTTCTGCTCTTAGTCACTGTATCTGCGCCAAGGTTCCCAGAGAGCTTCTCAGGTGTTTGAAATGTTGGCAGCTGAACATAAATTTCTTCAATTTACCCTATTCAAGGACCCTAAAGAAAAAATTATTGGCAAATTAGAGCAAATTAAAAGACAGTTCCAATCACAAACAAAGCGCCATGAACACCCTATTGAATAGAGAAAGCTCATCAATTGCTCATAATAAGGATCGCTGTGAATTGTATGCACATTGATCACATGATGATCATTCTGTTCTAGCAAAAGGATTAAACAGATCATGGAATCCAATTTGAACTAAACAATCTATAAAGAAAGGTTAAACTATGTTCGGAAAGTCTTTAAGGCAGCAATAAAATGGGAGTTTTGGATTGCAAGACGGACTGTCTGTCTGTCGTCATGATACCACAAGTCCCATACAGGGTGTCCGGGAAATAAAGGGTGGAATATGCGAATGGATTCCTTGAAGAATTCTGATCACACTGAGATTAACTTATTAAAATATTTTCCAGCGTGAGATCATCTTTCTACAATATCATAAATTTCGTCCTTTCGCCCAAAATTTATTCCTATCACCATATCTTCTAACCATTCCCGACTTTCACAATTAGGATACGTAAGAGTTATTCAGCTCGGTTAAAAATCCAAAGAATTTTGGGTTCAACCAGGCACGTTCTGGCGTTCTATAAATGTCCACCAGTAATATGGCATACCAAAGATTCTAGACTTGCTCCACGATCATAGAAGTTGTTTGCATTATAAGTACTTTGATCAGCTCGGAGATCTTTTTAATGTGACCTTTTGCTTGCAGTCCTTTTTCTTTTCAAGCTACACAGAATCAGTCGCAAAGCGGATTCTTTCGGCACTCAATTTTATTTCTGAGAAAGACTGTTAGCATTCGTGTAGAATAATACCGTACTCTTGAGATACGCTCATTAGCTTTATATGGCGTCTTTTAACTGCTTTGGTTATCTTCTGTTCAGCCTCAGTTCCTGAATGCCTGGTATATACTCCAACAGTTTCCTTGTTCGATTGGCTCCATAAATCTCAGAACTGAAGCTGTATTTGCACATTCAGTTATCGTGTGGGAGCATTCACGTCTGAAGATGATCCTTTCGTAATTTATATATTTAGTTGTATTTATTTTCATTCCTATGATAAGCATTCTCTACCTTATCTCAAAATAGCTAAGAGATTGCTTAGTATTCTGAGTTCGTATACTATAAACTAAGCTCTTCATTATCTACGCAGATCTTGATGTGTACTGCTTTATCTTGACCTGAAGGATGGGTTATTCAGGGCCTTTTATTCAATTAATCGAAATTTCCCTACATAAAGCCAACCGACATATTTTAGGGGATCAGCTATCCACCGCTTCTAAAGCCTTCAATAAGTAGGTACACTGAAGAGAAATTGTTATTTTTGTTGATGACATAACTGAAAAAATTTATGAAATTTACAACAAAATATTTCATTCGTTTGAAGTTTATTTAGTCCCTCAAAAAAATTGTTTTAAATTTTTAAATTCAGATTACATAATTTTATCAAATCCAGTACAGATCTCAAAAATATTATTGCAAAAACATATGCATTTGAAAATAATATGCACTTCGTAAAATGTCCCACCTAAGACCCAAATTAATATAATTTCTCAAACATCATGCAACAAATTGCATCCAAAATAACTTAACCCAAACAACAAAAGTTTCTATAAGTTTTGGTCGATTGAACGTGAAATCCACAAAGCCATATCCGTCCACCACTCGGCAATAATTTTCTGACTGAAATAGGAGCACTTAAAAACTATAGAACATTGTCAATCTACCCAACTGGGAACTGAGGCGCGTGCTATACTCGTAAATACTTTCATCAAGTGCATCACGTACCCACCTAGGTATACATATGTATGTATAGGCACAGGAATTATTGCAACACTCATTTGCGATAAGGGATCAATACAATCTGTGACAAAAGGACTCGAATTGAGAGGGATCAAATATGTCACCTAATTGAAGGAGGGAAAATTGCAAACAGCGAGCGTCCTCGTTGCGACAATAATGACAAAAGAGAGATTTCGGCTTGTATTTGCTGCTGCACAATGGAGAAATCGATGAGCCACTTGATGCGTCAAATACCTGAACATGATTTTTGCGATCTCAATTACCGCAAAAGAAGGGATCCCTACCCCTGGTTTAGAGTAGACTTTATTTGAATTAACGAAAAGGGACACTCAGGCAGCTATCATTATTGTGCAAATCCGCAAGTAGCTTATTGACAATATTTGATTGCCAATTATATATTTTTGCACAATGATATCTCGCAATTACCCCTTATTACCGGTGCAGGATGATAGAATTGCGAGTAAATAAAAATTTATTGGATTGCCTCAGAGGGAGTGACAGCATCCGAACATTGAATAATTAAAGCCTTTTGATAGCGGTTCAAAAGGGTTGACAATGTTTGACAAGTTCAGTTGCATACATCCTTCTTGAAGTCTAATTTCATTTGAAAAGAATCCATTTACCCAGAGTCACGTGTGCTGCTCCGGCTTTTCCTGTTCCCATCTTAGGGTTTAAGACAAAATTGTATGTATGTAGGTACTTTGTCATATTTTTGTCAGATGGTTACATGAGGTGTACCTGGTTAAAGCCCCTACGTGGAGATTGAATTAATTTTCAATTCTGGTTAGTAGCTTCTCACGGTCTCCCTGGTTTTGTTTAAGGATGCTCTACGCATAAATTACCATTTGGCTCATGTCGATTTCTTTATTCACATCTTTTCTATTCTTGGTCCTATTTGTCTTTTAAATTATTATACTTGGCCCTTTTTCCACGCATGTCATAAGGAACCATGCGGTGTTCTTACAGGAAATGAGTTTTGTTCCGTATGCAAATCAAGGACAAAGTAGAGTAGAAATTTACAACGATGGGATTTCGTTATTATTTTCAAAGTTTGAATAATAATAACGTTTCAAAATTATTTTATTTCTTGGAATATAAATTAATAGAGCCATGACAGTTGAACTTGCATTTGGAATACATATAATCGGCATGATCAAAAAGGGAAACAATTACAAGTCAAATTTATATGGGATAAAGCGTGCGTGGGAAAAGTTGGAGCTATCAAAATGACGACTATGTTGAAAGCATAGACTCATCCTCAATGCCTACAAAGTAATTGGTTATTAGTATCTTCTAAATTTGGCACATTCATTTTATCTAGGGTAACACACGCTGAAAAAAATATACTTTCAGTTGTTTCGCACCCCAAATGGGGAAGAGGTCTGTTTATAAATGGCTTATGTTTCACAAATGTTTCGATAGTACCATCATCATACATAGCTCAAGACATTTTTTCAAGAAAATTGGAGATTGTTGGTGATGTTTGATTCACTTTCGTATAGTAGGGTTGAATTCATACTTATTTGAATTTTATTCATTTTATTATAGTTATGAATGTATGTGATTATTTACTTTTGCATGGTTGTTCTGAGACCGATCCTCATGTGCAATATTCTACACTATTAGTGTTTATTTGTATCGAAAGTATGAGACCCATAGTCAACCTAACCTCAATTGTGTTAATATATTTTTTAGTGTAGACATAAACAGCACAGGATGGCGAACAATTCTTCGTATATACCAACTTGCTAAATCACTGAGTTTCACATTGTTCTAAGATGCTTTGATCATGAAAAATTCTGAGGTTGTTTCAATTGTTGCTGCTTCTGGAACCTGATCCCAGATCCTTTAACTTGATTAGACCAAGGTGAGTTTCAGTCAAAGGATTGTTTATCGATACCTGTGCGTGAAGTGATTGACTTACACAATTTGACTTGCTTCTTCCTTTTTGTGATCGACAAAAATTATCCACTATATATTGAAAACTGAACTCAAAGATCTTTAAACAGCAGAACCAAAAACTGCTTCAAACAAGCCAAATTCAAATACGACATTAGACAAACATATGAGATCAGCTTGATCTTTTCTTTAGACATACGAAATAGTTTGGCTTCTATAGTCTCTTACGTAGAATCCCGTTAGACTGGAATAAAAGATATCTATTATTTCCGAAGTCGATGACTTCATCAGATCTCATCAATCGCTCTATAAAAACGGTTTCTCTCCACTAGTAAACTTCTCGAACGATAATCTTTCGACATAGACAAACTAATAATATACAAAGATTGGGCAGGTTGAACGAAACCCTGTAACGCCTCGTTCGAATATAAAATCACCGATGCTTTGACGATGCCTCGATTTCTGACGTGACCAAAAGGTAATCCAGCATTGCCTCGCCTTGTTGTAAGAAAATCCTCAATTTTACTTGGAAATTTACTGGAATTTTTTTTCGAATTTTTTTGCATTTTTGGAGACCAACAACGGTACACATTTTATCTGACCACCAAATTCAATAAAAATTCTGCCGAAACATTCTCTGTAAATTTCTAAAGCTTGCTTCCCACGTCCTGAGTTCGTGGCGGGCCGCGCCTATGTACCACGGCGCGTGTTCGCCCGAGCTGATTTGAGCCACTCTGCCTAGTTTTTATCAAATTGTCATTCGAAAATAAAAATACCTACCGCGTGAAAAACCTGTCGTTATTTCTGCAGCCGCTTATAAAGAAATGACACGTTAGCTCGGGTCACCACTGGCCACCATGGACCACCTCACACACCAACGCGAGCTCGCGCTAGGACTAAACGCTTCATACAGAGAGCTTGCCCGTTCTCGCATGGGCCATGGGAAGCCAGCTTAAGAATATATGAATAATTAATGCTGATCTACAACGCCCATAAAAATTGTTAACGGCCCCAGCACTCGTTGTCGGCCACCAGTAATGCATACAAATTCTAAAGATAAAATGTCCAGTGGATTTCTAAGAAAAAATTGAGGGCTTCCTTATATCAAGTCGAGGCATAATTGATTTTATATTACAGCAAAGTATGGCTGACTTACCCTTTTGTCGCGTCAGTAAGTCGATACATCCACAACAAGGTGTCCCTTCTGTGAGTTCCTGGTCACATGTGGATCATGATGATAGAAATGGCTGACCATTTATTTAGAGCTGGCACTGATTCTCCGTTCCTCGTACCGGAAGCCGCCGTAGGCGTTGCCACCTCGAGTATCGGGTCTCTCATCAAAGCGGATGTACATAGAAAGCATCAGCAGAGATAAGCGAACCTGAGTACTTGCAGGCTGGGTACTCTAGGGTCTGCCCTTCTATCTGTGGATGAGCTGAAAAAACTGCCTCACCAAGACCTGATGCGCTTCATTAAGAGGACAGGAAGGTTTGGCGAATAGCCTTCTAGCAGGACAACACAATGGGCCGCTATGGTCTCCGTGCTTGTAATAGGGTCTTCTGTTATCCTGCCTATAAAATAAAAAAAATGAAATAAATCGATACATTGCATCGTCAAAGCATCATCAATTTTTAATTAGAGTGAGGTGTTACAGATTTTTGTTCTGCATGCCCAATCTTTGTCAATGCTTTCGTACCAACCTTCCAATTTGGCAACGGATATGTGTGTTACTCCACGCAGTACTAAATACCTTATAAATCTTCGTAACAGCAAAAAATCGTCAGGCCCTGATAAGATCTCAGATTTACTCCTGAAAAAAACTCCATTTTTGAGGCTTTCTACTGTTGACAAGAACTCTCGATTATTTCACTAATAATAGCTACTTCTTACATAAGTAGAAAACTACAAAAATCGAAATATTCCGTTTTATTATTCAGTGAGGAAAGGAACATAATCCCCAACCATCAATTGGGGTTCCAACCAAGACACCATACCCACCACACTCTCTTCTAACTTCGTAATTATGTTACCAAAGCCTAAACCAAGATATTATCAGAGTTGCAGCCTGGATGGATATAGTAAAAGCATTCGGCAAAATATGGATCAGATTCTATACCTACAAGATGAACCAATTTCAAGTTCCACCATCAATTAGCAGATTTATTTATAACTTTCTAATAGACTGATAGTTTACCGTTTAAGTGAATGGAACTTCTTCTAGCTTTCACCAAATATTAGCAGGAGTACAGTAAGGGTCCACCCTCAATCCGTTTCGTTCAATATCTTTACTTCAAATCAACCCGATAACGATACCACAGTTATTACTCTACTATGTGCGGATGACTCATCCGCCCCTAGCCCAAACTGTGCTATTCTCACCATCAACAGACAATTATTAGACCTAATGAACTGTCATCCTATGTGGGATTTCAAGAAAAACTACGACAAAGCCGATTTCATTCCCAATTCGGAAACCCGCATCCAACTCAAGAACTTAAGGTATGATGGGAACATGAAAAAATCCAAAAGCATAAAATCCAGAAGTGACAAAATATAGAAAAATTAAAAAAACCGGAAATGAGAAAATTCAAAAGTGACAAAATCCAGAAGTGACAAAATACATAAATGTCAAAATCCCGAATTTGTAAAAATTGCATGAACTCCGCTTCGCAAATCTCATACACTCGTCTGTATTATTAATATAGTTGGGAGTTTCGAGATGACATATTTATCTGTTCGAATCCTAGCATCTTTGTGAATGAAACAGGCTAATCCAACAATGCCTGCACATGGGTGAAGAAACATTATATGAAATTTTGAAGTTTTGATCGCGATTTTAAGATGGTCAAGGTCCAAAATGCATGATAATTCAAAATAAAAAAATCACTAATACATAGAAATAATGTTGCGTGAGGTATTATCCTGTTCTGAATTGTATGAATTAGTGCTTATATGGTATATATCTAGGTCTCTGCCTAGGTCTCATTTATTAATGAGTGCGTAAATAAATAAATGTGTGTGTTGAAGTGGTAGTGTGGGGTGATAAATGTAAAAAATATATAAGTTAATTTGATCCGACAACAACTTCTCCGTCAAAAATACATTTCGGTTCCCAGGAAATTACTGCTGACCACGCGTCTGGTAATTTTAAGTTAGAGATAATTTACGTTTAGAGAAACTTTTAATTTTTAGTCTTAATTCTATTTCCGAAAAATAAAGGTGCAGGTAACCTGCCTGCCTAGAAAACTATTTTTTTTTTTTTTTAATAAATTTTATTAACTTATATAATTTTTTTGTGAAAAAAGATTTTGCCTATTTTTTGTGAATATCCGATCGTGAGGAAAAAAATTACAATTTTTTAATTTTTTGATGCTTTATTTTAGAGATGGCCCGACGTTCCGACTCTGTGGTTTTTTACATTGATAAACCCCAATCAAAAGCAGTACAAGATAACATAATTTTTTTGTTTTTAACATAAATAACAAAGCTCCGAGTTCAAGAAGAATTGAAACTAAGTGGAAATGTCTGGATTTTTTTTTGGATTTCGCCTCTTCTGGATTTTGTCTTTCTGGAGTTCGTCACTCTGGCTTTTGTCTTTCTGGATTTCGTTCCTAACCCCCCAGGCAGGATTGAAAATTTAAAAAAGTACAAACATTTTGTTTTTTTTTTTTTGCATAAAATATCCTTTGAAATGTATAGAACTGAAAAGGATTCTTTGAAACGGTGACTGAATCGGTTTTCTAATGTTATAAACCGATTTTCATCGGCCTGACTTCTTCATAGTATAATCTACGTAGGATTGTTTTCGGTAGAGTTGTTATGTTATTTTTGATACACAGATTAAGCAACTTTTTTTACCCTGAAAAATTCAATTTTTTTTAATGACCGCCATGTTTTAAAAAATTTAAATTTCGAAAAAGCCCTACATACAGTCATAAAATATATTGCTCTTAATAAGAAGAAACTTTTATTATTGTTCTAAGAGCCGCCTACAAGGAGATTTTTGACACGCAGACCGAGAGTGCTCCTCAAAAGCGTCATACTTTGACGCCACTTATAAGAGGTTACTTCTAAGTTTTTCAACATCAAATTGTTTTTTTTTCAAGTTGAATGATATCGTAATAAATGCCTTAAACCGATTTTGTTTCTGCAAAAAATCATTAAAAACTCTTAAAAAACTGCAGTCAAAAGTGGTATACTGCCTTAAGACTCAAGAATTTACGAAAAGGTTCCTTTAATCTAAACAACGTTGTAATTGAACCAAATGACTCAATAATATATCTTGGTATTACGACCAACAAATTGTTCAATTTCATAGATCATGCAGAAGTCAATCTAGCGTGGTTATAGTCTCGTAAACCCATTCATACAAATAAGATTCTGCCTCTCTACCAAGGTAAGACCCTTTCTATACAAACAGCTGATCAGGTCGAGAATTTTCAATCCGTTGCCCATTTGGTTGGAGACGGCTAACGAATATTTGTCGCCATTCAGGATCATGAATCAGGAGTTGCGACACATATTTGGGAGCACCCCGGCAGGTATTTCTTTCCACAGGATAGGACATAACAAGATTGTCATAGATGATAAGATTATATCTTTGTTAGTTCTACAAATCATAGAGTTTATGTTTAAATTAATCAGAAGAAGTTTGTACTACTTAGTTTTAAGAATAACA
The DNA here is from genome assembly GCA_963930735.1 of Dioctria linearis. Classification (NCBI taxonomy): domain Eukaryota; kingdom Metazoa; phylum Arthropoda; class Insecta; order Diptera; family Asilidae; genus Dioctria; species Dioctria linearis. The sequence continues at coordinate 122,900,548 of OZ005743.1, read as the reverse complement.
TTTCCATAGGTTGCTTAGGTTGCTTTAGCGCATGGCTAATTAATAAAAATGTATAAGTATATAAAAAATGTATAAATGTATATGTATAAATATATACAGTAATGCTCGGATAATAACAACCCGCTTATTACCAAAACCCTTTTATTATCATATATTGTCGAGGCCCGCATCATTTTCTTAGTAATTTCGAATACTTTTACTCTGTTAATAGCAACACCGCCTATTAACAATACCCCTTAGAATTGCGTATAGAAGATGATGAGTTTAACTAGTAGCTAAAATGTGATGACAGCTTGGAAGATTAACAAACAGACAAAGAGATAGTAGATGATCCTAGAAGCAGATCGTCCAGGCAGTGAAGAAGAAATATTTGATGTTATTGAAAGTGATGCTTCTACCAATAAGGTATCAAGCCGGAAGGATGCGATTCTTGCGCTGGACTGCACAAATATTTACTTGCAAATGCTCTTGAATTAAAAAACCCTAATTTACTCAAAGAATAATTTGTAGAAATGTCCACAAAGTCCAAGGCACAAAAAAGAGATTTCTGATTATTTTAAGTGAATCTAATGATGTGTAGGTATATTTTGTCATATACATTATATACAGGGTGTCGCAGGAAATAATGCCAAGCGGAAGTCCAGAAGTAGAGCACCCTACAGGTGACCGAATTATCTCATGTATGATCTGCGATTTTTGTAGTTTACGCGTTATGATTTTTTTCGTGATTTTTTAACAAACGGCTAATTTGAAGACATTTTTGGTCATAATGACTTGAATAATTCAGACAAATTGCTGATTTTTTTTCGCAATTTAGCTGAGTGTTAGGCCCAATCAATGCAGAAAGATTTGATTCCATAGATTATACCATTGCACCAGAAAACATTTTTAAATTACATAAAATTCAAAATAATTAAATGTGCCAAAATCTTTGGGGCCAATTGAAAAAAAAACTTAAGCAATTTTTATCCCCCCAAACTTATTTAAATAACTTCATTTCATATGGCATCAATTAGGTATGAAGTAACCAGAGAAAAAAATCTTCTGCGAATTGCAGTTGATAATGAGCTGAGGTTAACAATGAAACCCATTTTCCGATCGGACATAACCCTACCAATTTAATTACGTTTAGTACGTTTTGAATAGAATTTTTGCTATGATTCCAAAGGGATATCTCAATAAAATTTACACGATAAATAGCCAATGAAATGGGGAAGCTTTTAAAATCACTTGGAGTGAAAAAGTTACGTGATTATTTTTTTTTAAATTGCCCTCAAAAATGTTTGCACATTTTATTATTTTGAAGGCTTATTGGCTATAAGCAACACCCGCTTAAAATCACAAAAAATTTGGCCCTTGTTCATGTGCTTTTATGCGAGCATTACTGTATTTATAAATAAATTGCAATTTATTGCATAAATAATCTCGAATCATGAATATTTTTTCCATTTTCATTTGTCACTCTATTTTATTGTCTTATTTCTCAATTTATGAGTCAAACCAAGTAGTCGTGAAACCTTGCCATCCTAAATTAAGGATTGTGTGATAGAATAACTAAAATTTTTTACTCTTCTGTTTTACTAGAGAATCACTAAACGTTGACAACTTGAACAAATATTAGTCAGAGCAGAAGAATTTTTTTAGCAACATTCAAGAACAATTTTAACTGTTCGTTATAACTGACATTGATTAATATTACGGATGTAGTGATGATTCTTTGTAATATACAATTAATATTATTAAAAAATATGTTATATTTATTTGCTACTAACATACTGGCAATTCACATCTTCCACCATTTTCGCAACTTCTATTTTGCCGTTGCAGTCAAATGACATTTTAGAACGAAGACATTTCTGAATGAATCGAATTATTAATGTTCTTAAGATACTGTCGGATCAAACGGTACATCCCCTTTCATGTTTAAGAACTGAATATACTTCTTGGCTTAAGTCTGAGTGACAATCTTCCACCAAATCATCCTTTTATCCTGACTCAAACCACATCATTAGCAATAACTATTATAGTTTCTATATCCATCTTTAAACAGGTAAACTACTTTCCCACTACACCGAGCGCCGAAACAGCTGCCTTCATGATTGGCGAGTCGAATAAAGTCAACGTAAATCTATCAGGAACTTTGGATAGAGTCTACCATTCTGTTCCTTGGACCAAACTTAGAATATTTTTCTATACCCACTTGCAACTCTTGGTATTCTCATTTATATATCTGTACGTTCCACGCTTCCACTGATCTGATGCTAACGTCATGATAGGCATCACCATCCCACTTGGGCCCCAATATTGTGTGAATTGGGAATGTTATTTATTCACCATGACTAGATACTGAAACCTGGACATTCTTAAAGTATAAATTTGTAGTTCAGTCCCCCATCCACTGGCTACCAGTGTCTTCTCCAATTTTCCGTTTAAGTTCACTATTCATTCATATGTAAAAGAATCGATCTCACATCTTTGCACAAATGCTATTAAGATTAACCGAAACCTCGTAATTACGATATTGATAAAATTTTCGTTTAAGGCATAGCGAATCATCTATAGTCTTATACATTTGGTCGATGACGTAATAATTTTAACTTAGTCTCCCTGAACTTTCCTGACATGAAAGTTGTTAGTGGATTGATCTTAATACAAGACGGCCCAGAAGCTATCCATAGCCAGACTTTTAAGCTCATCACCTATTATTTACTAACATGAACTTTTGGCACCTTAGAGTAAAGTCGTAACAAATCTGAAATCTTTCTCTATTTTATCATTACTTCTAGCAAAGTCCCTCCTTTGCGCACTCCAATTGGTCCCTCTTGCAGTAGTAACCGCACCAGTGCAATTTCAGTCGTACCGTGAAATTTTGGGATTCCTTGTTCAACCTTCTGGAATTCAAGCAGAACGTACACCTTCACTTCCTCTTCATCACTTGTCCCTTTATTTGTTTTCCATCCACCGCACCTGTAGGCTAGTTTTGGCTGGATTTAATCAAGCAAGTTCTATATCTCCACGTTGTGCTGTAATCTTTTTTAGTATACAGGGTGTTTGCTCCACGGTAGTTCATAGAAGGGGAGGTGATAGTACTCACCTAGACACAAACAAAAAAATTGTATGGCCCGGGGTGGGGGTCCATAAATTGTCTGGCCGGGGGTCCATATCAACCGTTTAGGAGTTACAGGGTGATTAAGAAAATATGCTAGATTCACACCCTGAATATGAAAAAGTACAGGATGTACCGTTTCAATCGAAAGCGCCTTGAATATAAAATCATGGCCATAAAAACGACTGCTCAACCAGGTACATACTCCTCTCCACTCTACTTTTCAGATAAAGGGTGTTGTGTGAAAAACTAGCATGTTTTCTTAATCACTCTGTAACTCCATAATGGTTGTAATGCACTCCCCCACCCCTGCCATACAATTTTTTGCTTACCTAGGTGAGTATACTATTACCTCCCGCTCTATGAACCACCATGGAGGAAACACCCTGTATTATCTGAAAATTGAAACATGCGGACATGCCTATCTACACTGTCTCGCTATACATTAAAGCAGGGCTTTTTTCAGCTTAACCAAGAAACTCGACGAATAAATGATTTAAAAAATCTCCACATATGAAACTTGTTATTATTGAGTAGCTAGTTTACATGAAATTCGAAATATATTGTTTCCTTACGTGTTTGTAAGGACAGGTAGATCCGAGATGTGTAATCTAAAATGTTCCTTCTTAGGTTCGATTCTGCAGTTCCAAAGATAAAATGAAAGGCAAAAATTCTCAAAGTTATTGACAAAAAATGATAGCGATGATAGCATAATAAAAAGAGCTAAAGCTAAGAGACAGAACTCAAGCAAAACACGGCTTACATAACATCTGTTCCTGTCCGTTTTAAAGTCATGGTTCTGTCACGTCAGTACAGGAAATCGTAAAAATACTCATTCTCTGCTAGTCTCAAAACTGGAATGGAGTAATTTTTAATGCTGCGTTCGCACTTACATTTAAAGATCGGAGAATTTTGATTAGGAGAAAATACATATGTGTGTAACTTTTGATGCTAGACTTAAACTATAGATTAAATTGCACTAGTTCTGTATATCGTTTCTTATTAATGTAAACTAATTATAATGTATTGCTATAATATTAAGTCCAGCGTAATTACGAGGGGCTACACTTCGCTTTTGAGTGCTGAATAGAGTTGATGCTTTGTGGACAGTTCTCTGAGTCCAAAGTTGGTTTTATGTGCGGTTTGATGATTCGACTTGTAATCCAAGACGTCTCCGCCAGAGCAGTACAAACATAACAAAAAGTTATGAGGACAACACGAATTTTGGTAATATGATATGGCCATCCAGCTAAGAACAAACAAAACAATATATAAAAAATAAATGACATATTCAACCGTAAGGAAATAGAATGTTTGTTGTAAGTTGTAACTCCAGTTTGTTATCATCACAAACCAAATCTATACTTGTAGAGGTTATAATTTTAATCCCAATTGTTCTCCTTCTAATTTTCCATTCTAAACCGTGAAAACATTTTATACGCAGCAGATAGGACTGGAAAATCGACTCCAAACAGGAATAAGGACCAAAACCGTTGATGAAAACTTCTTAAATCCTTTAAAAAAGAAAAAATTTCAAACAAAAATTCGTTGGCTTTCTTTAAAAATTAAATTACTTACAAAAACAAAATTCTTCTACAGTAGGCAATAACCAAGCCGTACTGAAGAGTATACGGTCCCTACCGATACGAAACACCCTCCTTTTTGAAGAAAATTCTTTTTTTAAATTTTTATATTTTACAACGAGTTTTTGGCACTCAATTCTCGAGCTGCAGACTTGACAGCAGTTTCAGTCAATTTCAAATTGACTAAATTTTGTATGAGATTATTTCACATTGACTTTCTATGACTTTTAAACCTACAATTACACTAAAAAGCTCCTTAAATAATTGAATTCAATATCAATATAAATAAAAACACTTAGAGAGCAAAACAAAGATTTATTTACATATGTGACTCAAATATGTAATGGATATTTTCCTTCCCACCAGACAAATATTCTACGAGTGCATAATCGAGTTTTTCCCTTTCATAACTAAAATTTCGACTGTACTATAAGGACACAAAAAATAAATCTCCGCTTTTGTCCTAAGAGCTTTGAAATCGACGCATTTATACATACTGAAAGTGCATTCTTATTTGCTTAAAACTAAGAGGTTTTTATAGCCAGTCAAGCACAAACATAGTGCTAATGTTCACTATTTCAACTCATACCTGAATAACTACCTCAGCTCCAAATGGCTTCCTGAATTTTGAAGCCATTTATCAGCCTATACAATATATATGCGTATGGTTCGGTATATGGCTTTTACTTCAAACCAATTCAGACATCCGTTTCAATACAGATTATGTATGTACCTACAAACGTATATCCATCAAATCGTAAGCCAAATGACTCGCTATATGTACATAGACAAATATATGCTTTGGTGAGTAAACATTGAGTTAAAGCTCATAAAAGATACATCGAGGATAGATCCCGACAAATTTGCTAAATGGAAATCTCAGTGGACAATGTGTTTGTTCCTGAATGAGGAGACCTTTGATGTACAGCCAAATCTGGTCAGTAAATGCTATCTGTCTAGAAGAGATTGCCTCAGCGGAACGAGTTTAAACCATTGCAGACACACGGAAATCAATCAAAACAAGCTTATCACTTCGACTGATTGCTGATTGGAAATGCAACATTGCTCCTTTCGCTTACAAATAAAGCCTAAAGTAACATAGCCTATTCAACGTAACTATGAAGTCATTCAATTTGGTCCTTAGAGGAAAATTTTTCCTTTTGTAATATTGAACGATAGTGGTGCAAAGTTAGATTTTGTTTTTTCAAAATCAGTTTTGTAAATTCTAAATCAGTTAGGGCAGAAAATCTCTGTACATGCCTCGATGTAAAGAAGTATAAGACAATAAGCCCCGTGAACCAGAATTGAACACATCAAATTTGGATAAGGTTTTGGAATGACTTCATATATATTTTCTTTTTTTATATATTATTGAGCCACGCTTATTAAATACCCAATGATGCCAAGCACAGCTTGGCAGGAAGGAAACAGGAAAGGGAATTAAGGTGAATGAGGAGAGTGGCGGAGGTACCGATGTATGTCACTCTTAAACCTTTGCTGATTGTATCAGTCTAGATATTTCATTGGAACATTGACCAGGCATGTTGCGTTAAAGAAGCGATGGTCATCCAACGTTCGCGCGAGTCACATCGCTAATTCGCCAATGGCCTTGAAGGCTCTCTTCTGGACAATTTCAAATGATGCTAAGGCTGTGCGACTAGCCCCAGCTCAGATATGGCAACTCTATTCCATGCTAGGTCTAATGTAGAGCTTGTAGAGAAGCGCTAGATTTGATGGGCTGAAGTATTTTTTACATCTTTTCAGTAATCCTAGACATTTCGACGCTTCTTTGGCCACAGAAAAGATGTTAACTTACTGGAAATATTAACGCCAAGAATTCATAAAGACGGTGTATCGTAGGTCAGTGCTCCATTAAATGAAGCGGGAGTGGAGAAAATGTGATTTTGTTTTAAAGAAATGAGAGAGCTTTGGATTTTAGATACATTGAATTTGATACGATTCGGTTTGCCCCAAGCCAGGTATTGGCAAGATCGTTATTCAATGATCTGATCATGCAATCTCGTTTGACAGATGTGGTATTCCATCTGAATGCCCGCAAGAGTGTTAAAGGAGTAAGCAAAATCAAGAAAGTAAGTGAAAGCAGGTCATTAACGAAAATTAAGAAGAGAGTCGGAGAGAAAACGAAGCCCTGGGGCACACCAGCATTTGTAGGATCAGGTTCAGATGTAAGGCCATCTAATAAGATCCGGATTAGGAGAGTGAAAAAGAAACTTTCAATTCATAATAGGAGAGGAGGGGAGAAACCAAGTGCTTTAAGATTGGCTAAAAGGGCGGGATGCCAGACTCTATCAAAGGCCTTAGACATATCCAGAGCAACGATTTAAGACTAACCAAAATTGTGATTGGTTCGTAGATACTTCATTAATTTGGAGTTTATTGTAGATTCAAAATCCCTTTTAAGGAATCTAAGTGATTGCAATTGAGTGATAATTTGAGCGATCGTTACCCTCCCCTTTTTGGAAATTGGCTGAGAGTGGACTAGTTACCAACCAATTGGAAATTTTCCTGTCGAATAAGGCAAGTAGAATAATTTGCGCAGAGGTTTACCTAAGGATGTGGCGCAGTTTTTAATTAACAGGGGCGAGAAACTATCGGGATCTGCTGCTTTAAAGGCATTGAGCTTTTTAAGGACCTTGAACACATTCTCGTACGGATGTGTATTGGCTCTAGTACGCAAACACACGGAAGATGCGAAACAGGTATGTGTGAAGTGGGTGGATGATGAGAACTTGCAGCGAATCTAGCAGCCAGAATATGTGATATACCCACGGAGTCAGCTACGATTTCACTTTTGTTAAGCAGTGAGGGTATTGAGGAACTGCTGAAATTGTTCCTGGAGGTTTTGACCGAGGACAGGAAACCTTTGCGGTTTTCCAAGATTTTTTATCAAACATTTTGGTCAAAACAAAATTTTTCTCTCTGGATAATAGATTTGCATGTACTCCGTGCAGTCTCTTAGCATCAGGAACGACCTTGGTATCACTTACTGCAAGAACTGCTGGATTTTTGGATTCAAGGTGGCAGTACACCGAAAACGATTCGCTACCAATCCACGAGTGTTGCAGAAATCAAAATCAAATACTGTATGATCAAAAAAGCAAAAGAAAGAACGATATACAACTACACAAATATTTGGGCGCCAACAGCAGCTGTCAATGATACAGCGAGGTAAGAAAAAAAAACATTAATAGTGTTATGCCTACTTGTTGCTTTCAGTACCTCAGACCGTGTAGTTCCATAACCTTAGCTGAGAGAACCCGATCAGTGACAAATAATAATGCTTTTCCACTGATCGCAGAGGTAAAAAATGAAAAAAACCTTACCGTGCTGCTGGCTTATGGAATGCCGAAAGGGCTGATGTAGATTTAATTATAATAATTAATTATTATTTTGTTATAAACGACACGACGAATTTTGACTATTGAATGGTGTAGTTTTGTATTTAAATAATTATAGTCATTGCACTGCACTGAGTGTAGCGAAATTTAAACACCAACACGAGGCTACGGCTGATCAAGCTGACTCCACACACTCAACTGGTAACATTTCGTTATTGTTTTGCTGAAAATTAAGTAAATATCACAAAAACAAAGTATTAATTTTCTTTTCCCCTGTATGTAGCTGCCAGATTTAAGGGATTTTAAAATTCGAAGTAACTTTTAGAATTATTAGGCCTAATGAACTATGGACTAAAATTATAAAGTTCCATAAAAATATTTTTAATCCTAATAATTCCCTTGCAATTGTCCATTGCAGCTTAAATAAACTGTAAATACTCAGAGGAGCTCATTATTCCTTTAAAATGTAGTGATGAATTTCCTGTTCAGATTTTTGTATGATTCCGCCGCAACCTTGGTCACACTCCAAATGTGTACGTATTCACCAGTCTTTATTATGAATATTATCAGGAATATTAATAATTTTGAAATATTGTTCCTGAAGCAGAACAATAGTAATAAAGGGAATCAGGCATGACCAAATTTCTTGGGATACTCCCGAGGTAACTATTATCGTAAACATATGTCTCAGTAATCAGTTGCGGAATTATGAACATGTATCAGTTATAATATGTCCATAATTCATCATCAGACTCCTTTAACTCCTCGGGGGAAATAAGGCCGGAAATGTTTGCTTTCTATCGGATCCTGTTTCGTGCAACAGCTTTTAGTTCACTCAATAACATTCCGATCAACACTGCTTCTGTGAGAGCAGTCCTTTTACATGTGGTTCTTGGTCTGCCTGTACGACGGTTTCCTCTTTGGTTCCAGTGGTATGTTTGCTTTATGATACTATTGTTGCCACGTGGTTACGTATGACCAATCCAAATTCATTGTCTTCTTAATTTTCCTGTCAAGGCTTGGAATTTGTTGGACCCCGATCTCTCCCGATATTTTTGGATTCGGCGAAGACACTTGTTAACAATGGCTTGCAATCAGCTCATTATGAATTGGGTAGTCTTTCACGTCTCGCAGACGAAGACCCGTAACTTTAACGGAGATCTTACTGGAGTTCCACATACATAATTTCTCTAAATAAAAGACTTTTGATGTAGTTAATGGAGGATACAGCTTCCTGAAAATCACATGTTGGTCTATAGACAATTATTTATTGGCTCACGTACCTTTTCTGCTTTCTATGACAGACGATTGTGTCACCTATGCTTCTTTCATATTTTCATAATTTTTATGGTTTTCAATGATATTTGTGAAATTTACACAGCTTTTAGGTAAATAAATTCATAAATTATTTATAAAATGGTATAACTGTAGAAAGTTTACAATATCTTGGTGGCGTTCAGAAAATATACATAGGTAAACTAATAAAAAAAAAATCAAATGAATAGTGGTTTTCTGCAGCGATCCAGTCACCTTTTGTTGAACGGGATTTTTTATATCGCAGATACCTTAGATTAAAGACCAATGAAAGCCGTATGCTTTACAAATTGATTAGAAATCTGGTCAACACTAGGGTTCGCGCGGCCAAGAGACGATACTTTAATCAAAAGTCTTATCCCCAACTATCATTCAAAATCTTGTTGGAAAACTTGCGTAAGGCTTCTGTGTATTATGGCAGAGATAAATCGCAGTGTAATTTGGATCCTGACATACTGAATTCCCATTACACTTCTCTCCATATCCTTTCCGTAGGTAGTTCTGCATAGTTGGGTTTAAATCGCCTCATGTTTCCCTCAAGTGTTTTAGTTTTAGATGTGTTAATGCAAGAGAGATTGCTGTGGCAATTGGTAATGTCAAATCTGATGCTGTGGGACCTGATGGTACTCCACCTATGTTTTTTTCAGGATTCTTCTGCCTTGGATAATACACCCGTTTCTACATATTTTTAACACTTGGCTTACCATGTCGATATTTCCTTCCGCTTGGAAAATCACTACTGTTGGGCTGGTGGCTAAGATTAGTGCAGCTGAGATTCCCGGTGATTCTCGACCGATCAACCTGATCGGATTTCTTGTTAAGGTTCTGGAAAAATTGATGGTACAGCAAATATATGATCATTTTTAATACTTTAACTTATTAAGTGCTTTCCAGTCCGGTTTTTGTAAGTCTCGTAGTTGCGAGGCAGCCCTTCTAAATGTTACGAATGATATACGTAGCTCGCTTGACATGCTTGATTTCTCCAAAATATTTGGCATGGAAAATCATTCTAATCTGCTTGAAAAGTTGACCTCAATTCCCTTTTTCATCCCTCTGCTGTCCTTAATCCGTAACTTTATCTCCAATGGATTGCAGCGGGTTAAGATAAAGGATTGTGTGTCCGGTGTCTTGCCTCTAAATTGTGGTGTCCCTCAAAGCTCTATTATCGGCTCTTTGCTCTTCAGCAGCCTATATATAAATGACCTTCCCAATGCTTTTATAGACTGTAAAATACACTTGTATGCCGATGAAGTGCAAGTGTATCTCAGTCGACCAATAGAACTAACTGGTGCAGGATTGCATTTATAGGCTAAATTCCGACTTGCACAGTATTGCACACTGGGCTGATAACAATCTTTTATTGCTTAATGCTGGAAAGTCACAGTGCATTGCCTTCTTTCGCAGAGCACTTGAGGTATCTGACCTTCCATCTGTATTTTTATTAATAACACAGTTCTGCCATTTTCGAATCGTGTAAAAAATATTGGTATCTTCCTCAATTTCAGAATGCAATGCTGTGATCATGTCAGTAAAATGAGTGGTAGGATTTATGGTGAGCTTCGTCGGCTGTAGTTGTCTTCGGCAACCTTGTCTACGAGCACACGATCGATGCTAATCCAATCTTTGATTCTGCCGTACTTTTCCTATGGCAGTATCCCTTTCCCTCTCTTGTGTTCATCCTGTTCCACTAAACAAAATGTGGCTTTCAACCACTGCACAAGATTCGTCTTCTGCGTAAGGAGATTCGATCATATTTCGCAACATCTTTATCATCTACCTCGTTGCTCCTTAAATCTATATTTTTTACGTAGGCTTCTGGCACCTCTTCATAAGCGCATCTACTCTAAAGAGCCAAGCTATTTATTTAATAATTTGGAATTTTTAAACTCCTCAAGGCATTCGATTTGCTGATACCAAATTTTAAATATTCAGTAATGGAAAACTCTTACATTGTTCGTGCTGTTCGAGCTTGGAATTATTTACCATCCGATATTCAGCATAAGAGATCGACTCGTCGTAGGATAGACTTTTAGGTGTATTTGAGGTGATCTTGGCTCTGCGTTTTCTAGTTATTAGTCGTTATATATTTGTATTTGTAATTTGATGTTTTAAGTAATATTTTAGTATTATTATTTTTTTATGTTACTAGTATAGTTGCATATTTTTTCGAATTTATATTTTAATTTTTGAATTTCTAATTTATTTAATCTTTGTTTTTTATATTTTAATTTCATTTCTCGTTCTTTTATATTAATTTTTACATGTTTTTGTTTATTCTTTTTGGCGCTTTGTTTTTGTACCAAAAAAAAAGAAATTTGTATTCTTATAGTATTTTACCATGAATAAACTTACTATTCTATTCTATTCTAGTGCATAAGTAGGTACTGCTAACTAGAAGAGTAGAAAAGAGAGAAAATACCAAATAATGCCTTAACAAATTGAACACTGATATGCACTTTTAACCCGTATTTTCGGAACTTAATAAATTAAGAAAAGCCCTGCTGGAGCTTGTATTTTCATATATTTATGGCAGCAAATTCCATTTGCAAGGGATTTGGACAAAGTAAGAACGTTCACCAAAATGAGACCTGCAGCGTGGGAAAAGTAAATTCAGGTTGCTATGAGATCGTAAAAATTGCAGTTTGGTGTAAGGTTATTCAGGGAATTTATTGTAGATTAGCTTGTGAAGAAAATATAGATTACGATAAAGTAAGATGAATATCTAATGGGTGTCCCAAAACTGAGTTACGATACCTACACACATGTTCATTGCGAGGTAATTGGTATATAAGACGAATTGAATCATTAAAAGCGACATTGAGCTTTCGACAGCAACTTGAATCCATCTTGGGAATTAATATGGTTCCATAAGTAAAAAACGGTATGATAAACGTTTGTATACCCATTTGAGGCGCATCTCAACTGATAACAAATATGCACTGCTTCGTAATTGTCGAAGGCAGCTATATAGTTTGCCTATGATTTCGGATATGGCTACAGCAGGAAAACTTGGAGTTCATTACAACCCCCAGGTTTTTAACCGAGCTAATATTGGGTAAAATAGTGTTGTTAAGCGAGATAGCTGGCAATTTAGATGGTTCAATGCTGGCTCTGTAAATAGACATACAGACTGAATTCTTAGGATTTAGCATGAGCTTATTTTACAAGAATTCGCTGCAGATCTTCATTGATCCGAAATATACCGTCTTCTCGTAATCAAGTAAATCTGTACATCAGCTGCATACAGACGAATGGAAGAATTCTTAACTGAACACAAAAGGTCCGAAAATCGAGCCTTGGGGTACACCACAACTCATATATAAAAATTTGCATAGTAAGTTTTGCACCTTAACCGCTTGCTGTCTCCCAGAAAGAAAACTTTTGAAGAGATTAATAGTTGAAGAGGAAAAATTGAAGCTTATTTGGAGCTATATTAATAGACGGCTATGCTTAACTGAATCAAAGGCTCTACTGAGAACAAGCAAAACGAGGACAGACAACTCATCAGCTTCCAGAGACTCATTCATATATGAGCAAACTTTTAAAATAGCGGTTTCACAACTATGCCCTCGCCGAAAACCCAACAGCCATGAAGGTAAAACATTATTTTGTTGGACAAATCCGTTCGCTTGGTTATATAATATAACCTTCTCAAAAGCTTTACTAAAGACGCATAGAAGACTCATTGGTCAATAGTCGTTAACACCGTTAGAATTACGTTATTTAGGGATGGGAACAGTAAGGGTTTTTTTGCGAGAAGTAAGAAATTGGGAAACCATAAAGCAATAATTGAATATATGGGCAAGAATATGAGCAGTAAAGGGTGCAAATATTTTAAAAAAACCTGAGGGACAGCATTTCGTTACATTTATTGAAGCGCATGCTTGGCGTTATTGGTTGTATTTATGTTACCCTTATCGGCAGTGATGCACTAAAGATGAATGGGGACCGTTTTTTTGATCGCTATGGAAAACATTCCATTAACTGTGTAATCGTTTGTAGACCATTCTAAGGAGTGGTTGATTACCCCTAAAAATAGAGATTTAGTAGATCCTCCTGCCCAAATTTGCAGCAATAGGGCGCATTAACATACACGGTGTTTGAAAATAGCATGGGTATTTTAAAGAAAATATTTCCTTGCCTTAATCGTGGAATCATCAAGCATGGAATATAAGAAAACATTTGTTACCCTTAGTAATTGGACTTGTTGCGCACACAATCTATCTCTCAAGCCTCGACTGTGATTTCCTTGTTTCTTTTCATATGGAAACACCTCTATTTTCACTTTATCCTTCACTCGGTTCCATCGAAGTCTGTAAGAAGTTTTCTGTGGATGTCCTTCAATGAGTCTGCCACTGGTAAGCCATCCATATCCGATGCACAACTTTAGACAAAATCTCCAAAACCTTTTCATCGATTTCGCCTAATATGCATTTCTTTCCTCCTTACCCTGTTCGCTACTATAATATTAGTCCATAATTTCTTAGAGCTAATAACGTGAAAATTAACAGTGTATTAGATTAGACTAATAGTTTTATGAAATAGGGCCCAGGTCTCAAAATATTTAGTAGTAAATCATTAAATCTTCCAACACTAATACGGAAGTTTTTTGTCCAACACTAATACGGAAGTTTTTTGGATAGGACCGTAGTTCAGCAAACATTATATGAAATTTTCCATCGGTTCCAAATTGGATGGACCCAATAGCATTTCATTCATTGATAATTACAATATTCATATATATGGGTAAAAAAATATACCTATCACCGGTGCCTCCTTGAAATTTATATTGATGAGTGGTGATATAAAACCTGTATTTTTTGGATAACAGTTACTCACTCTGTGTTCATATTAATCTCACCTACGGCGACAGGATGGCGACATTGACAAAAAAGGTGTGTGACAGTAGGCATTAGGCCTAACATGAAACAGCAATATAAAAATTTCCGCTGCTTACCAAATACATATTAAAACTGTAAACATAGTCACCATCCGTTATTTTGTAATTTGTTGCCATATATAGAAGTTCGAATAAATCGCTCGGCCTACGTTCAGTAGCCAAAACCTAACAGATAAACTAACTTGTAATAGGATGTCTTACTGGTTGAAGAATTCGTCATCCGTTTGGCGGACTAGGTGCTACATTAATCGCCTATCTGGCCCATATGTAATGATGGAATTGGATCGAATAGAACTTACAGCATTAATATCATCTGGAATACTTTCTGCTGATTAGCATACTTC